>CM042409.1:31479307-31885781 GCA_023634145.1 Thymallus thymallus | reverse complement strand
AGAGAGAGAGAGAGAGAGAGAGAGAGAGAGAGAGAGAGAGAGAGAGAGAGAGAGATAGATAGATAGATAGATAGATAGATAGATAGATAGATAGATAGATAGATAGATAGATAGATAGATAGATAGATAGCAAACCATCACAGTTGATTGTCGCCCTCTCCTGGTCAAACAGAGAGTCAACAGCTTCCACCCTCACTGCTTGAAGGGCCTTAATGAGTTAGAAAAAAGTCCCTTTTCAGATATTACTCCAACCAGAACCTTTAACGTCTGAATATTTATCACTGAGTATACTTGAAAGGAGAAAACAACACAGCAAACCAAAATTGGTTCTGTGAAGGTTCCAAGAACAATATTTAGGTCACAGCAAATGCTCTCATAACACAAAAAATGTCCAGTCGTGGTAATGATTATAGAAAGTTTAATCTCCATCTCTACATGCAAAGACTCAATCATGGACACTCTTACTGACACTTGTGGCTGCTTTGCGTGATGAATTGTTGTCACTACTTTTATGCCCTTTGTGCTGTTGTCTGTGACTAACAATGTTTGTACCATGTTTGTGCTGCTGCCATGTGTTGTTGTCATGTTGTGTTGCTGCCATGTTGTGTAGTTGTCTTAGGTCTCTCTTTATGTGGTGTTGTGGTGTCTCTCTTGTCGTGTTGTGTGTTCTGTCTTATGTTCCCAAAACACAAAAAGAGTCCAGTAGTGTTGATTATTACAATGTTTCTTTTAGGGTGCAAAAAACATTCACCTGATATTCCAAGAACGTTCCCAGAACACGTTTCGTCTGTTCTTTAAAGTTTCCCGGAATGTTTCATTAAATTGTGGGAACAGTCTGGTGGAGACATTGTGGGGACATCACAAAAGATATGTCCCCAAAACACAAAAACTGTTCAACTGTGTGGATGATTCTACAATGTTTCTTTTAGGGTGCAACATTTACCTGTTGTTACATGAACGTTACCAGAACTCATTTAATCGCTCTTTTTAAAGGTTCCCAGAATGTTTTATTAGGTTGTGGGAAAATTGTGTGGACATGACATGAGATATTTTCCCAAAACACCAAAATTGTCCATTGGTGTTGATTATTATAATGTTTCTATTATGTTGCAAAAAACATTTACCTGATGTTGCAAGAAACATTCCAAGAACACATTGTTTATGTTCTTTAAAAGTTAATAAAACATGTTTTTAGGTTGTGGGAACATTGTAGGGATATGACAAGAGATAGGCTCCCGAAACACTAAAACTGTCCAGTTGTGCTGACATTCAGATAATGTTTGTATCAGGTGCACAAAACATTTTTATTTTACCTCTATTGCAACAGGGAGTCCCATTGAGACCAATATATATTTTACAAGGGAGCGCTGCATTTGACAAATTACACATTTCATAGAATACAAGCAACCGTTAAAATACACAAAAATACACAACAATATGAAATACAATCATTGATAATATCTACATCTCTCAGCTACCAGGTCTTAAATCAACACTCTAAACTGTCTGAGCGCCACAAGAACATCCAATTTCAACTAGACTGCAGATTGTTCCAGCAGTGGGGCGCGGCAAAATTAAAAGCAGATCTAAGGAACCTCAAGAGTTAATCAACCCTGCAAACGTGTTTTGTAACATGTCTTTATACTTCCAACAGTGAAGTGAGGTATGTTGGAAGCTTGTGCAGTAGAGCATTGTACACAAAAAGGGAGTAATGAAGTGACCTACGGGACTTTAATGAGGACCAGCCAACCTTTTGATACAGGATGCAGTGATGCATATTAAAACTGTCACCAGTGATAAATCGAAGGCCACTAAAGTTGACTTTACAATCTGTTTCCTGCTATTTAGGGAGAGGCCAGATCTACTTTAAAAAAAAAAAGCCCACTTTCAATCTTAGCTTTTTCAACTATCTCATACGTATATGTTTTTTAAACATTAAGTCTTTGTCAATCCAAATGACCAGATATTTGTTGTTGGGAACCCGATCAATGGGAGCACCATCCAATTAATAAATATGTAGTCCAGAAACATTATTGTGAGAACTAGAGAACAACATGCATTTAGCCCGCATTATGTACAAGTTTTAAACCAACCATGGCTTTCTGTAAGGTAACAAGGTCAGATTGCTGCTCCATCATAGCCTGGTCAACAGTTGACAGAACAGTCTTTCTGAGCTCTTTAAAGGTTCTGTCATGGAAATTACCACCAGGGACACCTGAAATCAATATTAAATGAATCATTCTCTATTATGAGCAAGCTGGAGAGGTTCCTACAAACTTAATGCACCATAGTACACTTCGGTCGGGAGCTCAGTCCCGTTAGTTCTCTTGTATACTGCTTACACAGACAAGTGATATTTGCATGATTTACATTATTCATTACTCATCATTAATTCGTCATTAACTTTCGGTTCATGCATGTGACCGACCAATACCTCACAAGGCTTCTTCTCTCCAAGCTGAGACCTTGAAACGGAGATACTCCTTTCAGTTCTCAAAGCAATGTTCTGGGCGTACTGCCAAATTGCTTGTACAGGCACGATCAATCAGTCACTTGCATGAACCCAGTTGAATTGGTTATTAGAAAAGCACAAACATAAAATGTACCTTCACATTCCCTCCTCTTATCACTCTGTGATAATAATCATTGCATTTTAAGGTAAGAATTAGATTATAGCTTCTATCAAAAGGAGGTTATATCCTTCTATTAAACTTTTCACACGTACCAATAACCAGGTGCGATCATTCTACAGTGTTCCCCGCTCAAACCGGTGTATTTAGAACGTCCGGTTTTGATTGACGCAACCAACAGTCAGTATTTGAGCTGGCCACAGTTTTTTCACAGAAACATTTTGCACACAAAATTATGTCCTGAATGTGACCAGTTTATTTTGGGATGCAATGTTGATGCAATGTTCAGACATTCACAGAAGTAGCTACAGCATAATGCAATCATCCAAACCGGAAAGTGTAGGCGACATTTGTCCTAGCGATAGCTGAGGAAAGATTGACGTAACACAAGCGGTCATATTTACATAACTCTCAGCTGACAGAAACCACAATATGAATTAGCTAATAGCAATTACTATTTATAATTAATCACATCACGGGTGAGCTCACCATTGATCTAAATATTTGAGTAAAACACTAGAAAACAAAAGTAATCCGAAAATGGGTAGTTCGTGCGCGCCGCCATGTTTGTTTTTTCACATCAACCAAAGATATTAAGAGGAGTATGCATGTTGAAGGGGTGTGTTGTCTACCATTGTTCACATCCCATCATTCACTTCCGGAGGTTTACTCGAAAAATTAGTGAACCCTCCCTCACCTCATTTTGTTATAACATCTTTTGTCCGACAGACATTTACATGAAACCCAGAATGCATTGTACTCCACACATAGCTGGAATTAGCTTATCTCATCATAATCAGTACAACTTTCCAAAAAGTATTTTACACACATAATATGTGTCCATTGCAATCTATGCAAGAATCGGAATGCATGATTTGTCACCAGTACTTGAAAACATGTGAATAAAACAGTAAATAAATAAATAATTACGACGCAAAACATTTTCTGATAGTCATTTAATGATACAAGTGGCGCGTGCTGGCAGTCAATCACGTAAAACTCTGACTCCCACTCTTAGCCATTCAGTGTTGTTGTTTATGTCTGGAGCTAGCGGGATAAGCTGTAGCATTAACAATGTCTTTCAAAAGGAGACAACTCAAAAATTCGGAAATTCTGGGGATTTTGATCAATTCTGACAATGAGTCGGAGTATGACAGTGAGGAATCAGATTTGCACAGTGACAGTGAGGAGCTGCCCCCCAGACTTGAGCCATTTAGAACCCTGAATCTGAGGACCCCTTGCCCACTGACAAAGTCCCAGGTCCCTTTGAAGATGCTGGTGGTGATGGAGGCAGACCGACAATGGATGAAATACAGGAGGTCTGTGGTAGCTGGTGGGAGACATAGTAGAGGAGACCAATCACTATGCCTTGAAGAGAGAGCCAGGAGTGAGGGGGGGGGGACTCGCTAAATGGGTGAGAACCACAATTTGTGAAATGTACTGTATACTAGGGATGGGCATTTGAAATGATTCCACTATTCGAATAATATCCAATATTTTTTCGAAAATACGGAAATGTTTTAATGCTGCTGCCATTCCATTATGTAATTAGCCTGACAGTGACAAGAATTGTGACTGTTAAGCTATTAGAATAAATAACAGTTAAATAAACAACACAAATGCAAGATACATTTATTGAACATGACGAAAAGACATTGAACTTGAAAAATGCTGGTCTTCAGAAGTAGGCTCTTAAACGGAGTGCAATAACGCCTAGCCTACGATTGAGTTAAATAAAAAGTAAAAACGTACATTGAACAAAATTAAACACATTATGTAGGCTATCCTTTATAAAAACGAAAGATACACATGTAGAATTATAACCTATTAATTTGCAGAGATCAATCCTTGGAACTGGGATCTTATAGAGGCTACGGCGCACAACGACAGATTAAAGCCGTTAACAAAGCTCAGAGGTAGCATGTCTTCTGTTATCATTGTGGTGATCAACTGCGTGATGTGCTCGCTTCTTACCGGGTCACAGCTTCGCTTCAAGGTAGAAAATGAGGTGATGCGGGGCTGCGTTTGTTTGTCCTGTGACAAAGTTGTTTATTTTGCTTCAACCTCATGTGGTTTTGCATTGAAGTGGTAGACTTGTCACAAAAGGCACAGGTTTGGGGTCTAGTCCATTGTTCTATGTGCGACGTGAAGACAGGATTTGTCCAGGACATTAAAGTCTACACAGGGTCCGCCACTGACATCCATCATTATGAGGAGCTTGGGGTGTCCGGGTCCACGGCGAAGACCATGCTGGCTTCTCATATTGGCAAGGGACACACTTTGTATGTGGACAATTGGTACAGCAGTCCCACAGAGATGGGAGGAGAACGATCAACGGCTGGCAGTAATGTGGCACGACAAATGAGACGTCCATGTCCTCTTCACTGTCCATACAGCAACCATGTCGGCCCCAGGGAAGATGGACCACCTGGCGGGAGAGAGAAAGATCAAACCAGACTGTGTGCTTGACTATAACCTCAAAATGGGGGCAGTGGATAAGGCGGACATGATAGACAGCTTAGTGGAATGCACTCTGAAAACTGGTAGTAAAAGAGGTAAAAGAAGATATTTTCTCATCTGATCGACACTGCTGCCCTCAACGGCCACATAGTTCACCGTCAACTAACAGGTGAGATGATTACTGAACAAGGTATTTTTTTTATTGGACCTACCGTTCACATACAAATCCCATACAGTTCCATTATGCAATTATAGTGACAATATCTCACGCACTTACCCACTGCCTCATCATCCTCTCCCTTCCCTTATCCTCCCCACTCCCTCTCCCCCATAGGTTAAGTAATTACCTACCAAAAGTACAGAGAAAAACTAATGAGAGAGCTGCTGTAAGAGCACCACACCCCTTGGCGTCCATCCACTGAGGGCTGTCCTGCTGCAGACAATCACCCCTACGCCTCACTACAACAGCAGTCCCTCAAACCGCTGCTCAAGGTAGTCGCACACGGAGGCACCGCAAAGTCTGCCTGTCTGGCACCAGAAAAAGGAAGCCAAGGAGGTTGACAAAGTACATGTGTTTAGCTTGTGACACACGTCTATGTGTTTCACCATGCTTTGGGGTGTACCATATGCTTAAGCACTATTGAGCAAATCTGCAGCAATTACTGACTGACTTGACAGGTGACTGGTTGTTCAATCACTGCATAAATATGAAACACGGGTTATTCATATTCATAAGTTGTCCAGTTTTTGTTGTTGTTGTTGTTCAACCACCACCAGTACTTCAATAAAATATATAACTATTACATATAGGCCTATGTGTTTTCTTGCTGTTTTTTCATCAAGTAAAACTGTTAAGGAGTGTACACTAGCATACAAAAGCTGGCCTCAAAAAAAGCAGATCGAAAGATCCAGTCTAGTTCCAGTTATGATATTGGCATATAATGTTCAATATTGTTTGTGTGTGTGGTTTCTGAAAGTACAGAATAAAGAGGTATTATTAGTCATTAGAATACAATATCAGGATATAGCATCAAAACAATATTACAAAGAACTAACATAATAACACTGCTATGAAAAATAATAAATTACATTGACAAAATACCAAATATGAGTTATTTAACAGTAAGAAACAGTAACTGTTGAGCTCCACAAGGGGGCAGGGCAGAACAGAGCTATGCTAAACAGGCCAAATGACAACCATGGTCAGAAGGCCAGAGTAGCTTCAAAAGTGAACACAAACAAATACTTCTCTGACGCAATTAGTATTGTTTTACAGAGCTAATAGAAGAACGTAGCTAGCTACATAAGCACAATTGAGTATAACACCATAAAGGTTATGAAATTAGTAACGTTACCTTGCGTGTCCGTAGTTATAAGGAATAGTTACACACAAATATTTGATGCTCCATACATACAGTGAGCTACAATAGAAACGACATAACACAACATACATAAACTATTATAACGTAATAAGGCACTTACTTTGATAGAAACGCACACATGTCCAAAGTTATTATCCTGTGGAATGAAGGCGATGCGGGAACCAGACGGAAAATGTGAAAAAGTTTGTGCAGATCTTTTTCTGACTGGAGATGCGCAAATGTCTGCATACTTGATCTGTGGAAACAATGGGGAAGTGCTTGGGGAAGTTTGTCCGGCTCAGTAATGCCTAAAAAATAAATGGTCCACAAAAGTGAAATTGCCTACTTTTATGTGAATGAATGATGAGGCGGAACACACCTCAATTCAAACTTGTTAGAAAATCATTTGAAATTGACACGTTGAAACAGCCTATAAATAAATAAAAGCAGGTACCATGCCTTGGTTTGAGGGCAGCGCGGATTAACTGTTCCGTTGCGTAACAATCACATTTTGTAACAATGAGCACATTCTGACATGACGTGCATAAAAAACTCCACCCCGGTGCAACTGTTAGATATTTGGAACTCACATGTAAAAAATTTAAAGTAAGAGAAATCAACACATAAAATCAGACACTTCATCCTTTCAAACCCTTCACTCTGGGTTGTACAATCTAAAATACACACAAGGGATCTGTAGACAGCTTTTATTCTTCTGGCGTTTCTTCATTCAGATAGTGTTTCAGTTTGTCCTCCCAATGGCACATGTTCGAAGTGGATGGGAAATAATCAGATTTTCCCAAGCAGACGGATCTCTCATATGAGCTGCCACCATCCTTTATGATCCATTATGTCTTGCCCATTTTCCGACCAGTACACCAGCAGCATGAGAGAAGTTTGGACAGGATCTCTCTCCATGCTCACTCCATGTGGACTCATGCTGCACTCCTGAGAGAAAAGGCCTCAGGTAGAAGCGGTGAATCAATTTGGAGTAACTGTCATGTGAAGAAAATCTATTTTCATATTTACCACAGGGCCCCAGGGGACTGGTAGTTCCCCCTGGTTGTCCTTGGAGCTCTGTCAGAGTGACCATCGGGTTCTTGGTCACCTCCCTGACGAATGCCCTTCTCCTCCGATTTCTCAGTTTGCCCGGGCGGCCAGCTCTAGGAAGTCTTGGTGGTTTCAAACTTCTTCCATTTAAGAATGATGGAAGCCACTATGTTTTTGCGGACCTTCAATGCAGCAGACATTTTTGGTACACTTCCCCAGATCTGTGCCTCAACCCAATCCTGTCACGGAGCTCTACGGACAATTCCTTTTGCTCTGACATGCACTGTCAACTGTGGGACCTTATATAGACAGGTGTGTGCCTTTCCAAATCATGCCCAAACAATTTAATTTACCACACGTGGATTCCAATGAAGTTGTGGAAGCATCTCAAGGATCATCAATGGAAACAGGATGCACCTGATCTCAATTTCGAGTCTTATAGCAAAGGGTCTGAATACTTATGTAAATGAGGTATTTATTTATTTATTTATTTATTTTTTACCTGTCTTTATGGAGTATAATCTGTAGATTAATTAGGAAAACATTTTGTAAAATCAAATTTAGAATAACACAGACAATTGTGTCTGTCCTACAGTATATCTCTCTCAAAACATGCTTCCTTTGATAATAATCTGTTTTGCCATGTATGAAAATGTTATTCAATTCATTTCTATTGGCTAACAGCAGTAATGTTTGATTCAATATATATATATATTTTTTAAAGATATCTACAGGAGTCTGAAAATCCTAACTCTAATAGCTAAATTATCATTGGTATGACCATCTTAACTTAAAACAATTCCATATGTTAGCTTAGTAGAAATCCAGCCCCGGGCCCCGGAACTAGAAGGTACCCTATCCCAAACCTTAACCCTTACAATAACCATTTGGAATAAGTGCCTAAATTTAACCCTTTAACTTAGAAATTAGAAATGTGGAATTTGCTGCTCCTGCTGCTCTCTATCATTACATTTCTACACCAAACTTCACATTTTGAAGTTTTTTGCAACATACTTTTAGAGAAAATCCTGTCTTCTCCATATCCAACCTTTGGACCCATTATCAAATCATCCTCATATGGCTATTAATAGGACAGGAGCTGAGCAGCTTCATCAGGGCAGTCTGCTAGGGAGTTAGGCTGGCTGGGGAGAGGTGTCCCTCACTACCTAGCCAACCTGTTACTGTTATTAAAGACAAGGCAGCCGTAAAGTTTTGTCTTTGTCCCCCAATCATCAAGACCAGCACAGTCATACTCATGATACTTTATCTGCGCTACAAAGTGCAACATAAATGAAAGATATACTTAACAAAAAATATAAAAGCAACATGCATCAATTTCAGACTACGGAGTTACAGTTCATATGAGGAAATCAGTTAATTCAAATAAATTCATTCCTAATCTATGGATTTCACATGACTGGGAATACAGATATGCATCTGTTGGTCACAGAAACCTTTAAAAAAAGGTTGGGAGTGGATCAGAAAACCAGTCAGTACCTGGTGTGACCACCATTTGCCTCATGCAGCGCAACACATCTCCAGTGCATTGAGTTGATCAGGCTGTTGAATGTAGCCTGTGGAATGTTGTCCCACTACTCTTCAATGGCTATGCGAAGATGCTGGATATTGCCAGGAACTGGAGTACGCTATCATACACGTCGACCCAGAGCATCCCAAACATTCTCAATGGGTGACATGTCTGGTAAGTATGCAGGCCATGGAAGAACTAGGACATTTTCAGCTTCCAGAAATTGTGTACAGATCCTCTGTTCACAATGTTGACATCAGCAAACCGCTCGCCCACACGACGAGGACAGTTGGACGTACTGCCAAATTTTCAGCTCTGGTGGACATTCCTGCAGTCAGCATTCCAATTGCACGCTCCTTCAAAACTTGAGACATCTGTTGCATAGTGTTGTGTGGCCTTTTATTGTCCCCACTACAAGGTGCACCTGTGTAATGATCATGCTGTTTAATCAGTTTGATGGCTGAGAGGTCTCCTTATAGTACCTGGTATGCTAATGGTCGGAATACCCAGGCTGAGCACCCTGGCAGATGGCCTCCACTTGTTTGTTGACCTGGATGGTGTGTGTGTATGTGTGTGTGTGTGTGTGTGTGTGTGTGTGTGTGTGTGTGTGTGTATGTGTGTGTGTGTGTGTGTGTGTGTGTGTGTGTGTGTGTGTGTGTGTTCACTACTCCAAAAGGAGGTATCTGACAGAACCAATGCTGCTCCATCTCTTCTCCCCCTCGGCCTCTGGCTCACCTGACTCCCTCCTAATGTGGGCTCATCCCTGGGTGGTGAATAGTCATGACCTGGTCCTGGACAATCATCTGTGATAATCAACGTAATAATATCAAACAAAAGGAGAAGGTGAAAAGGGTCACAGGTGTGTTTGTACGGTAGATGCCTGTATTCAACTAATTATTGAACTCTCAATAATTAGTGGGGGCTGTTTCCATGGTTGGCAAAGACTTGTGGTGGGGGCTGTTTCCATGGTTTCAGCACAGCAGGTCAGACACCTCACTCCAACTCTCTAATCCCATGTCCCACTGGATGACCGATGTCTGACATGACCGGCAAAGACTTCGGAATAAATGTATTTATTGGTTCGACTTTAATAGTACAAAATTTACATCTTATAACTTTAAAGATATTCTCTGGTACTTTTGTATACTTTTAACCAGTAGTTCTGAAAGTAGCGCCCATGAGCCAAAAATGGCATACTACGTCACAAATGTACAGATATGTGCCCAACGTCATTGCTCTCTCTCTTTGCTGTGTGTGCATCTTCCTAGCTGTCACTCAAATGGTGAGGGGCTGAAGCTCATTGGCTGACACTAGAATTGCTGGGGGGCTCGCCCACGTGGGTTAATATGTAGGGAAAATGGCGCTGCAACGCTTTCAGAAAACATTCGCTATCGAAATAGGGATTTCATGGCTAATTGAGGTAAGACAGTAATTCTTCTCATAGAATATGCATTTACTGTACAAACTACACATTGACACATCCAGCCCAAAGCGTAAGGTTTAAAAATGACTTACTAGTCCTCTAAGTACCGGAGCATGTCTTTAAGTAGCAGAGATAGTGTGTGTCTGTGTGTCCCCCTCTGGGTTCAGAGTCAGTGTAATTCAATCATAAAGAACACTCCCTGGGACAGGCTCATTAATCAAACCATGAGCTCCATCCCTCTGCTTTTATTCTTCAGGTCTGTTTTACTCATAACTGTTTTACTTACTGACAGACAGACAGTGGAAAGAGCAAAGGGGAAAAATATTGTTTGTTTGTTCTTGTTTTCCAAGCCTCACACCGGCTTTAACTAGCACAACCAGAAAAATGGCCTAAAGCAAAGCTTCACTTCATTAACAACATTCTATGACCTTTCATATCCCAACAGGATTCTTTCTTGGAGTGTGTGTGCTCTTCTTTGAATTTTCCCCTTAGAAAGGAACATTTGTCACGCAACATAGAGAGGACCTGAGGCACTGAGCAGTAATGTGAAGTCATTCCTTTTCATATTGACAAAAGGCGAGCATGCAAACATGAACTGGTGTGCACATAAGTAACACTACAAAAAAAACACAAAACAGGTGGGAACTCAAAGCATATAAATAGGCTCCCAATTAGTGGTAACGCTGTGCAGCTGCCTCTAATTGGGGACCAACCACAAACGTAGAGATATATCCAGAGAGGTCTCTGGACACGAAACCTGACAACCATGAAGGTTTCCGGAGACCTCTCTGAACATAAATCATTACAGTCATTGATGAGATTGTGTGTCCTGGCTTTGAAAGGCACTGTGGTTCTGTAGAGATTTCTGATTGAGATCCTGTTCACTTTAATTAGGGTGTCAATGTGAATAAAACTCATATATATTCATTAGGGCCAGAGTGAAGTGTGGGTGTGTTCATCAAGGCCAGAGTGGTAAAAACCCAGGACAGGGTCTAATAGGACACATCGTTAGTTCACCTACTTCACCGCAACTTGACCCAAGAATAATGAAAATCAAATAAGAATATTGTATGGCAGAAGAAGATTATTTGTACAAAAATGTAATAATTACTCTAATAAGGATCTGGTAAGATTTGGAATGTTTTACCTTATACACTGAGTTTACAAAACATTAGGAATACCTTCCAAATATTGAGTTGCACCCCCCTCAAGTTGGCTGGATGTACTTTGGGTGGTGGACCATTCTAATGCACACAGGAAACTGTTGAGAGTGAAAAACACAGCAGCGTGCAGTTCTTGACACACTCAAACTACTATACACTGTTCAAAGATACTTAAATCTTTTGTCTTGCCTATCCCAAACCTTAACCATTACCTTAACCATTTGGAATGAGTGCCTAACAATTCACCCTCTGAATGGCACACATACACAATCCATGTCTCAATTGTCTCAAAGCTTAAAAATCTGCATTGGGCTAAATAAGGGCCACACAGAGTGCTTGATGGTTTTTGCGACTGCACTTGAAGAAACGTTCAAAGCTCTTGAAAATTTCCGGATTGACTGACCTTCATGTCTTAAAGTAGCATGCGCTCCAGCAGGTATATCTCACTGGTCACCCCCAAAGCCAATACCTCCTTTGGCCGCCATTTCTTCCAGTTCTCTGCTGCCAATGACTGGAACGAATTGCAAAAATCATTGAAGCTGGAGGTTCCTATCTCCCTCACTAACTTTAAGCATCAGCTGTCAAAGCTGCTTATCGATCACTGCACCTGTATATAGCCCTTCTGTAAATAGCCCACACTACTACCTCATCCCCATATTTATTTGTATTATTTTTCGCTAATCTTGCACTCCTGTATCTCCATTTGCACATCATAATTTGCACATCCTTCATTCCCGTGTTAATGCTAACCTGTAATTTATATCACCACTATGGTCTATTTATTGTCCTACCTCATAACCTTATTGCATTTTGCACTACATTTTGCACTCTGTATATAGATTTTCTATTGTGTTTTTGACTATGTTTGTTTACTGTGTAACTCTGTGTTGTTTTTGTCGCACTGCTTTGCCTTGTCTTGGCCAGGTCGCAGTTGCAAATGAGAACTTGTTCTCAACTGACCTACCTGGTTAAATAAAGGTGAAATAAATAAAAAAACTAAAAAAAGTAATGATGGACTGTCATTTCTCTTTGCTTATTTGAGCCATAATATGGACTTGGTCTTTTACCAAATAGGGCTATCTTCTCTATACCACCCCTACCTTGTCACAACACAACTGATTGGCTCAAACGCATTAAGAAGGAAAGAAATTCCACAAATGAACTTTTAACAAGGCACACCTTTTAATTCAACTGCATTCCAGCTGACTACCTCATGAAGCTGGTTGAAAGAATGCCAAGAATGTTCAAAGCTGTCATTAATGTATCAAAATAATGTATTATGGCCTCCCAAGGGTCACTGCATCGCAGTGCTAGCTGTGTCACTACAGATCCTGGTTCGATACTGGGCTGTGTCGCAGCCGGCTGTGTCTGGGAGACCCATAAGGCGACGCACAATTGGCCCAGCGTTGTCCGGGTTTGACCGGCAGGGATGTCCTTGTCCCATCGTGTTCTAGCGACTCCTGTGGTGTGCCGGGCGCATGCACGCTGACACGGTCGGCTGGTGTACGGTGTTTCCTCCGACACGTTGGTGCGGCTGACTTCCGGGTTAAGTGTGCATTGTGTCAAGAAGCAGTGCGGCTTGGCGGGGTCGTGTTTCGGAGGGCGCGCGGCTCTCGACCTTCACTGTACGGGAGTTGCAGAGATGGGACAAGACAGTAACTACCAATTGGATATAACGAAATTGGGGAGAAAAAGGGGTAAAACTTTTTTTAAATAATGTATTATAATAACATTGTGCAGGTTCCCGCAAGACATTGTGTACTTTCACACACTACAAAGGGCAAAGAGTGTGTTTTGTGCACTCAATGTATAATAACACATCGTTTTGTAAGAAACATACTGTATATGGTTAAGAATATTGCAATTAAACCTCAACTGTGAAATTATGAAATTTGATATTGTGTAATAGAAATAACTCAACTGTTACACTTAGTGTTCAATGTTCACCGTATTGAACATGGACTAAATAATAAATAATCAAAGTTGTTCAGACAGTGGTTGTATGA
Organism: Thymallus thymallus; assembly: GCA_023634145.1. NCBI lineage: Eukaryota > Metazoa > Chordata > Actinopteri > Salmoniformes > Salmonidae > Thymallus > Thymallus thymallus. The sequence goes on along the minus strand of CM042409.1, from coordinate 31,872,160 downwards.
TACAGTGGAAATAACATTATTCAAGTATTAATTCGTATTGTCTCTCAACTCAAACATTGTACTGTAAGTAGAATAAACTAGTAGTAATATACTGTAGGTGATTGGAATGGTTGGGCGTAGGTAGTATAATTGGTCCCTCTATTAGTGGTAGTAGTAGCTAGAAAAAACAATTAATAATTGTTTCAGGACATAATGCACTTCCGTTATATGGTGGACTAATCTCTGAATGCAACAAAAAACTATAAACTCAATCAAATGAACAAAAACGGAAACATCAGAAGAAACATACTCTACTTGTCTTCCCTTCAAGTGCTGTCTCTGTGTGTTTTAAGGGCAGTGTGTAGGAGGCAGTATGGTTGCCCCACTGGACTAATGAAGGTTGAAGTCCTTCATTAGTCCTTGTGTTGATGTGGTCTCCCACAGGGCACAGACGTCAGTTCAGCATCCAGTTTTGATTTACATTTAGTTGTCAGAATTCAAAGTGAAATCTACCAAAAATGTCACCCTATCATTCATTGGATTTAGGTACAAAGTTGGGTGAAAAAAGTACGAATAACCTTTTGCAAGTCCAATCAGTTTTCCATGTTGATTCAACTTCATCACATTTAATATCTTGTCTGAAATGACGTGGAAACACCGTTGATTCAACCATAATTTGCCCAGTGGGCTAGTACAATCTATTAGTGTTTTCTCCTATGGTCAATGTCAGGCATAACAATAGGAGTTGGAAAGACATCACAAACAGAACCAATATGTAATAGATGTTCAATTGACATCTGTGCCTAGTGGGATTGAACATGAAAATATACAGTATATCTTTTAATGCAGTCATCTCGGTTTTCATTTGAAGCATTGTTTTATCCTTCACTTGTTTGTAAAATTTGCTAATACTTTGGCAACTTTGTATCTGTAGTCAACTTCGTTCTGTAGATATCGGTAGTCACAGTCAGACAGACAGCCTGAACATCTTGATTCGATATTTAGCAGAGAGCTTCTATAAATAAAGTGACGCGGAAGGGCAAAAAACGATGCATCTAACGATGCACTTTGGCTCCTCTACAAGTGGTTTGGATTACTTGTAGATGTGCAAAGTTTTTTAAGGGTCACGTTACTAATGAAAGCTCTTGAAAAAAACTTGCCTACAAAAGATACATTGTAAGAAAGTTTTAACAATGATCTTGACGCTACGAAGACTCTGGGAAATGACACCCAGGCTAGTTCTGCTGCTCTAGGTCAGTAGTCCTGGGGCAGTTGGCACAGCCATTACAGAAGTCAACTACAGTAGGTGCCAGTGGCGTACGTACAGTATCTAAGAGTATTGTTGATTAAGTGAACTCAGGTATCTGCCCTGGTATCCTGAACACGGCCGTCTGGCCAGTCTTGTCCAGGCTGCTCCTGCTTCTACTATTCCTGTGGTACAGCCATTACAGAAGTCAATACGGTTCCAGTGGCCAGATATAAAGGTGATTTAACAGTAACTAAACTCTTGTGCATTACAGCAGCCAGATACTTGTGTCCATACAGTGACAGTATATACAGTGGGGAGAACAAGTATTTGATACACTGCCGATTTTGCAGGTTTTCCTACTTACAAAGCATGTAGAAGTCTGTAATTTTTATCATAGGTACACTTCAACTGTGAGTGACGGAATCTAAAAAAAAAATCCAGAAAATCACATTGTATGATTTTTAAATAATGAATCTGCATTTTATTGCATGACATAAGTATTTGATCACCTACCAACCAGTAAGAATTCCGGCTCTCACAGACCTGTTAGTTTTTCTTTAAGAAGCCCTCCTGTTCTCCACTCATTACCTGTATTAACTGCACCTGTTTGAACTCGTTACCTGTATAAAAGACACCTGTCCACACACTCAATCAAACAGACTCCAACCTCTCCACAATGGCCAAGACCAGAGAGCTGTGTAAGGACATCAGGGATAAAATTGTAGACCTGCACAAGGCTGGGATGGGCTACAGGACAATAGGCAAGCAGCTTGGTGAGAAGGCAACAACTGTTGGCGCAATTATTAGAAAATGGAAGTTCAAGATGACGGTCAATCTCCCTCGGTCTGAGGCACCATGCAAGATCTCACCTCGTGGGGCATCAATGATCATGAGGAAGGTGAGGGATCAGCCCAGAACTACACGGCAGGACCTCGTCTATGACCTGAAGAGAGCTGGGACCACATTCTCAAAGAAAACCATTAGTAACACACTACGCCGTCATGGATTAAAATCCTGCAGCGCACGCAAGGTCCCCCTGCTCAAGCCAGCGCATGTCCAGGCCCGTCTGAAGTTTGCCAATGACCATATGTATGATCCAGAGGAGGAATGGGAGAAGGTAATGTGGTCTGATGAGACAAAAATAGAGCTTTTTGGTCTAAACTCCACTCGCCGTGTTTGGAGGAAGAAGAAGGATGAGTACAACCCCAAGAACACCATCCCAACCATGAAGCATGGAGGTGGAAATGGGGATGCTTTTCTGCAAAGGGGACAGGACGACTGCACTGTATTGAGGGGAGGATGGATGGGACCATGTATCACAAGATCTTGGCCAACAACCTCCTTCCCTCAGTAAGAGCATTGAAGATGGGTCGTGGCTGGGTCTTCCAGCATGACAACGACCCGAAACACACAGCCAGGGCAACTAAGGAGTGGCTCTGTAAGAAGCATCTCAAGGTCCTGGAGTGGCCTAGCCAGTCTCCAGACCTGAACCCAATAGAAAATCTTTGGAGGGAGCTGAAAGTCCATATTGCCCAGCGACAGCCCCGAAACCTGAAGGATCTGGAGAAGGTCTGTATGGAGGAGTGGGCCAAAATCCCTGCTGCAGTATGTGCAAACCTGGTCAAGAACTACAGGAAACGTATGATCTATGTAATTGCAAACAAAGGTTTCTGTACCAAATATTAAGTTCTGCTTTTCTAATTTATCAAATACTTATGTCATGCAATAAAATGCAAATTACTTACTTAAAAATCATACAATGTGATTTTCTGCATTTTTGTTTTAGATTCCGTCTCTCACGGTTGAAGAGTACCTATGATAAAAATTACAGACTTCTACATGCTTTGTAAGTGGGAAAACCTGCAAAATCGTCAGTGTATCAAATACTTGTTCTCCCCACTGTAAGTGGGGTCCACGTTAGTATATCAAGGGCGTTTTAATTGTACTCCTCAGGTATCTGTCCAGGTATCCTGAAGTCAGTTGTCTTCTGCGCTGTCTGGTCGAGGGTGTTCCTGGGGCTGGATGTGCAAGCGAAGCTGGCTCTGGTCTCCACCGTACAGCTGGTCCTCTGGAGGAACTGCAGGAAGTTCTCGTGGGCCGAGCCTTCATGGCCGCTGGACAGGGCCAGTCCGGTGGGCCTGGCGGAGTAGCAGTGCCACAGCTTACACAGCTCCTCCCTGATCTGGCGGTTGAGCAGCCCGTAAAAGAATGGGTTGACGGTAAAGGAGGAGTAGGCTAGCCAGGTGACGGCCTCCTCTAGGTCAGGTGGGATCTGGGGAGGGTTGTTGATAGTCAGGTGCAGGTGGAAGGAGAAGTAAGGCAGCCAGCAGAGCAGGAACTGGCCCACGATGACCACCAGGGTAAGGGCAGCCTTGCCCCCGCCAAAGGGCCTTTGGTGGTGCAGCCTCCTGGGATCGTTGTGGGTGGTGATGATAGTGATCTGGCTGCTGATGGAATCCGAGCGGTGTTTAAGATGGCTGGCCGTCCAAGATGGTAACGGTCCATGCTGTCTAGCTGCCACGCGGGCCACTTTATAGACGTTACAGTACACAGCGAAGATGACCGCAGCGGGCAGGCAGAAACAGGCCATTGTGAATAGGACAGAGAAGGCCCGGCGGTGGCCACTGTGGCTCCAGTGGAGAGAGCAGTGGGCGGCGCTGATGGAGCTCAGGCTGCCGTAGCTGGGCCAGCCAAATACAGTGGCCAGCCCCAGGAGGGCTGAGGCCACCCAGACCAAGACCATGACGGCTGTGGTCAGCTTCAGGGTCATCTTCACCTCGTAGTGCATTGGGTGGACGATGTAGTAGTAGCGCTCCACGCTGATGGCCGTGATGGTGAAGATGGAGGCTGTAATTCAAACCAAATCAAACTTTATCAATCACTACACACAGTACCAACAATCAAATGAAAGTGATAAAAAGAAACAGAAGACAAAAAAAAACAGATAAAAATTAGAACATAAAAAACACAAAGAATGTCTAAATCAAACAATAAAACCATTGATTGACTAAAGGCCATGTGTCCGAAATGGCACCTTATGTCCTTGTCAAAAGTAGTGCACTCTATAAAATTCTGTCCCTTGTACTTTACCTGCGATGAGGAACACGTTGAGGAAGACGCACACCTGGCACTCCAGCACTGTGAACACCACGCTGGCGAAGTACGGCGAGCTGGACACAATGCCCAGGGGCATGAGCAGCACGGCACACAGCAGGTCCACCGCACACAGGTGGCACACAAAGGCAAACTTCCTGAATTGAATGATTTTAACTTTATTAATCCCCAGAGAGGAAACAATATACACACCAAGTCCCACTCAGGTAATCCCAAACATCAATTATCAGCATTATCATCATGCAGCAGGCCTGCAACAAGTAACCATCTTGTTTTAACCCATGTCCTTGATCGATGCATCGGCCCAAAGGTACAGTTCTAGATTATCTATGCCAATTCAATGGTATTTTCAAATAAGGGGTTACCAACTAAGCATAGTTCGAAGCATAGGCCTATTGGTTCAGTTCCAGGCAATCTTGTTTCTATTCCAATTCAAGCCAACCACATGGTATTTTCTAGTAGGGGGTTAGCTGTTGAACATGGCATGTTTGTATTAGAAACTCCAGCCAATCTCATTACGAGATTGGCGCCGCCCTGTGTGGTCGCCTGTTAAGCAGCTCCCATTGTTTGTGCATTAATTGTTGTTTTAGTATGTTTTTCATCAGTTTTTCGTGAGTTTGTTTTTTGCAACAGTTGAACTATAATAGTTCAGGATTATGGAGTGCTACTGTTTTACAAAAGTTTTAGCAGTCCTTTTTATCACTGAGGCACTTTTAATTTTTCTCAGCGCCGAACGTACACGCGAGTCCTCAATTATTTACAACCGAGCCCAGCTCCTGGATTTAGTACACGTAGCGCTGCTGCATCCCAGGGAAAAGTTTGATATTCCGGACGAGTTGAAAAGGCAACGCCGTGGACGCAGGTCGGGATTGAAGTGTAAAGCAAAGCTTAGGAAAAACAAGCCGGCTATACCATCTATCATTATGGGCAACTTGAGATCGCTGCATAACAAGATGGACGAGCTTGAGGGTCTTGTCCATGGACAAAGAGACTACCGGAAGCTAGCCTATTGTGCTTTACTGAAACATGGCTGAATGATAAAATCCCCATAGAGAACGTCACTATCAGTGGTTTCCAGACCATCAGAGCGGACAGGGATAGCGTTTCATCCGGTAAGGGTAAAGGAGGGGGGCTGGATTTATTAGTTAACAACAGATGGTGTAATCCGAGACATATTACTGATTAAGGAACAGTTTTGTAGGCCTGACATTGAGCTGTTAGCCGTTAGCCTGAGACCCTACTATTTGCAGAGGGAATTCATGGCGGCCATTGCTGTTATTGTTTACATCTCGCCCTCCGCGGATGCAAACACAGCGTGTGATGTCATCCACTCTGCTATCGCGAGGTTACAGACAGCGCATCCCAGTGCTTTCTTTGCCATTTCGGGGGATTTTAACCATGCATCTCTCTCTTCAACTCTGCCCACGTTCCAACCAGGAATAATAAAACTCCCTCCCCTTGGTAGATCGGATCACAACCTTGTCCACCTCAACCCACTCTACAGGCCTATGGTCCAACAGCAGCCTGCGACCACTAGGACTATTAGGAGATGATCCCCAGAGGCGAATGAAACAACAGACTGGGATGTGCTCTGTGAGGCACATGGGGAGGACATTGATGGACTTACTGACTGCATAACTATATCAATTTTTGTGTAGAAAACACTGTACCCACCAGGAAGATACGCTGTTTTCCAAATAATAAACCCTGGGTCACCAGCGACCTGAAGGCCCTGTTGAATGAGAAGAAGAGTGCCTTCAAGGAGGGGGACAGGGACAAATTGAAATGCGTCCAGAGGGAGCTGAAGTTGCGGATTGCTGAGGGGAAGAGAGGGTATAAGGAGAAGATGGAGGACAAGCTGAGGCAGAGACAGGTGAGAGAGGTGTGGAAGGTTATGAGAAATACCACTGGCTTCAAAAAGTCAAACAGTGGGCAGACGGAGGGGACCCAGGACAGAGCCAATGAGCTGAACCAATTTTTTAACAGGATCGATACTGGCCATGTCCACCTCCCCTCCATCTCCCCAGGCCACACACCCTCACGGCTGTCCCACCCCCACTTTGCTCACAACACCTCTGTTGAGACAATCATTGACCCCTTCCCCACCCCCACCCCTCTGGACTGATCTGCAACACCTCCCTTTCACCAACCACCAACCAAGTGAAGAGAGAGCTGGAGAGACTACATCAGTGGAAAGTGGCGGGCCCTGATGGCATCAGCCCAAGGGTGCTTAGGGTCTGTGCTGACCAACTGTGTGGAATACTCCAGCGAACCTTCAACCTTAGCCTGAGCCTGGAAAGGGTCCTTGTGCTGTGGAAAACATCCTGTCTGTTCCCAGTGCCCAAGAAGGCGCACCCCACTGTCCTGAATGACTTCAGACCTCTAGCACTAACATCCCACATCATGAAGACCCTTGAAAGGTTAGTCCTCGCTCACCTCAGACCCCAGGCGTGTACATCACTGGACCTCCTGCAGTTCGCATACCAGCGCAACACCGGTAGGTCACAATTTATGCGACTACAGAGCTGTGTGTCAGAACGGGCAGTGAGCAACACAATGGCCCCCCAGGGAACGGTCCTGTCCCCCTTCCTGTTCACCCTCTACACCTCAGTCTTCAGATATAACTCTGAGACATCTTTCCCATTTTACAGCTTGCTTCTAGCATAAAGCATTGCGGACTAGTCTTGTTATAGATCGCTTTATATAATCAGGTACATTACATTTGTTTTCAAAATGTAAATTAGATCTAAGCTTTTAGCCATTTTCTTAAACAAAAGCCACAATACCCGCACATACCCCCTCAGTTCGAGCCCTGGTTTTAACTTAACACACCAAGCTCTTCACTGACACTGAGATATTTACGGAGTACATGGTGACTGAAGGAATTGGCTGACCAAATCTATGGATATTAGACTCTAATTTTGTCTGTCAAACAGGTAGGCCTACTTCTTATTAATTAAATAGGAAGAAATAGACTCCAACACAAAGCCCTCTTGTTGTTAGTAGCCTACATTACAATGTAAATGAAGACTGTTTAAATGAATTAGGTCTTCTCAAATTAGCCTACTTTCAGCACCCATGTGCTGTCCATCTCCACAACTTCATAGTAATGTATGTACTGTAAATTACTCAAATATGGTTTATTGTGAGGTCAATAATAACCCTGATAGATAGCTTCATTATGGGCAACGAAACATTGTTTTTGTTCAAATTAATTATAGCAATAGCAAGTTTACCTCCGGTCCTCCTTCTCACCTTTATGGCTGAACAAGACATCCCTAGTCTGGCCTAGTCTGTGCACACAGATATTGCATTTTTGGACAAATTGATTTGCTTCCTGAAGTGCCACCATACACAGCACAATCATTGGTTAGGGAGCACAAAAGGGTTTACATCAGCAAGAGCAAGTCAGTTAAGAACAAATGATTAATTATAATGATGGCCTACCCCAGCCAATTGTGCACTGCCCTGTGGGACTCCCAACCATGGCCAGATTTGATAAAGCGTGGACTGCACCACCCAAAAGAGTAGGTAGAATGAAGAGGGATTAATGTCTTCACTGCCATCTTGTACAGTTGCGGGTATTCTCCACTGCTGAACAGCCAGAATGTGAAAGGCCATCTTGTAGAGTTGCGGGTATTCTCTGCTGCTGAACAGCCAGAATATGGACAGGCGCATCGGATTAAAACAAGCCCGCAGGCCTTGGTCACAGGCAGCTCCAATAGTTTATCATCAAGAACTGGTGACAAGTTGTGAGATGCTGACTAGACCGGGCCATCCAAGGTTTTGTTCATCCAAAACCAGACACGATCAGGACACACAGGTTGAAATATCAAAAATGAACTCTGAACCAACTATGTTAATTTGAGGACAGGTCGAAACACATGAAACATTCATGGACATTTAGCTAGCTAGCTTGCTGTTGCTAGCTAATTTGTCCTGGGATATAAACATTGGGTTGTTATTTTACCTGAAATACAGTCATTTTTTCTGGATCTTCGTGTGTTCACTACTCTGACAATTATTCTACAGATAAAAGGGGAAACCTAGTTAGTTTCTAGTAATCTCTCCTCCTTCAGTCTTTTTACTCATTCTTTTTCTGTGGACTTTATATGTTGGTTGGCAACCAACTTTAAGGTGCATTACCAACATCAACTGGATTGGAGTGTGGACCTCAGTTCATCTTTCAATCACCCAAGTGGGTATATGCTCCTAAAAGCTGAGGAGGAGATGGGAGAGGCAAGATTAGCAGTGCATTAAGCGTCTACATTTATTTTATTTATTTATTCAGTGCTGGTGAACGGATTACGCATCCACTGCTTGTGGTTAATTTGTTTCTAAATGTCTGCACATTTTCGATGGCTTCATAGCATTGTTGCTAAGGCAAGTCGGACATATCACACAGACCGGTTCTGGTTTATCCAGCAAGGGAGAGAGCATGCAGGCTGGGTGTGTGTGTGTGTGTGTGTGTGTGTGTGTGTGTGTGTGTGTGTTTGTGTGTGTGTGTGTGTGTGTGTGTTTGGTGTAGCTATTCTTAGTCATGGCAACACAATTTGTTTACTGTGGTATGCATAGTTCAGCGCATTGGGTAAGTAGGCCTATGGCAAGTATTTATTCTCTGCAGATCCTCTCAAGCTCTGTCAGGTTGGATGGGGGGGCGTCGCTGCACAGCTATTTTCAGGTCTCTCCAGAGATCTTCAATCCGGTTCAAATCCGGGCTCTGGATGGGCCACTCAATTGCATTCAGAGACTTGTCCCGAAGCCACTCCTGCATTGTCTTGGCTGTGTGCTTAGGTTCGTTGTCCTGTTGGACGGTGAACTTTCGCTCCGCTTTCGCTCCGCTCTGGAGCAGGTTTTCAAGGATCTCTCTGTACTTTGCTCCGTTCATCTTTCCCTTGATCCTTACTAGTCTCCCAGTCCCTGCCGCTGAAATACATCCCCATAGCATGATGCTGCCACCACCATGCTTCACCGTAATGATGGTCCCAGGTTGCCTCCAGACGTGACACTTGGCATTCAGGCCAAAGAGTTCAATCTTGGTTTCATCAGACAGTCCTTTAGGTGACTTTTGGCAAAGTCCAAGCGGGCTGTCATGTGCCTTTTACTGGGGCGTGGCTTCCATCTGGCCACTCTACCATAAAGGCATGATTGGTGGAGTGCTGCAGAGTTGTCCTTCTTTAAGGTTCTCCCATCTCCACAGAGGAACTCTGGACCTCTGTCAGAGTGACCATCGGGTTCTTGGTCACCTCCCTGACCAAGGCCCTTCTTCCCTGATTGCTCAGTTTGGCCGGGCGGCCATCTCTAGGAAGAGTCTTGGTGGTTCCAAACTTCTTCCATTTAAGAATGATGGAGGCCACTGTGTTCTTGGGAACTTTCAATGCGACAGAAATGTTTTGGTACCCTTCCCCAGATCTGTGCCTTGACACAATCCTGTCTCAGAGCTCTATGGACAATTCCTTCTGACACGCGCTGTCAACTGTGGAACCTTATATAGACATGTGTGTGCCTTTCCAAATCATGTCCAATCAATTGAATTTACCACAGGTGGACTCTAATCAAGTTGTAGAAACATCTCAAGGATGATCAATGGAAACAGGATGCATCGAGTCTCATAGCAAAGGGTCTCAAAATTTATGTAAATAAGGTAATTCAGTTTTGTATTTTTAATAAATTAGCAAACAAACAAAACGTTTTTTTTCCTTTGTCATTATGGGGTATTTTGTGTAGATTGGTGAGGATTTGTTTTTATTTAAACCACTTTAGAATAAGGCTGTAACGTAACGAAATGTGGAAAAAGTGAAGGGGTCTAAATACTTTCCGAATGCATTGTACATGCATTTGAGCAAAGAGGCACTGCATCTCTGGAATACATTTTAAGGCATTACATGCATTTTATCAAAGAGGCAAATGTATCTACATGTATTTGAAATACATTTTACGTGATGCTAAATATATTGAAATGTATTTTTTCTGTATGGGTTCATTAGAACAAATTTTACTTAAGCACTGAGGTCTGGTGAAACAAGTACAATACAGTGGGGAGAACAAGTATTTGATACACTGCCGATTTTGCAGGTTTTCCTACTTACAAAGCATGTAAAGGTCTGTAATTTTTATCACAGGTACACTTCAACTGTGAGAGACAGAATCTCAAAAATCCAGAAAATCACATTGTATGATTTTTAAATAATTAATTTGCATTTTATTGCATGACATAAGTATTTGATCACCTACCAACCAGTAAGAATTCCGGCTTTCACAGACCTGTTAGTTTTTCTTTAAGAAGCCCTCCTGTTCTCCACTCATTACCTGTATTAACTGCACCTGTTTGAACTTGTTACCTGTATAAAAGACACCTGTCCACACACTCAATCAAACAGACTCCAACCTCTCCACAATGGCCAAGACCAGAGAGCTGTGTAAGGACATCAGAGATAAAATTGTAGACCTGCACAAGGCTGGGATGGGCTACAGGACAATAGGCAAGCAGCTTGGTGAGAAGGCAACAACTGTTGGCGCAATTATTAGAAAATGGAAGAAGTTCAAGATGACTGTCAATCTCCCTCGGTCTGGGGCACCATGCAAGATCTCACCTCGTGGGGCATCAATGATCATGAGGAAGGTGAAGGATCAGCCCAGAACTACACGGCAAGACCTGGTCAATGACCTGAAGAGAGCTGGGACCACAGTCTGAAAGAAAACCATTAGTAACACACTACGCCGTCATGGATTAAAATCCTGCAGCGCACGCAAGGTCCCCCTGCTCAAGCCAGCGCATGTCCAGGCCCGTCTGAAGTTTGCCAATGACCATCTGGATGATCCAGAGGAGGAATGGGAGAAGGTCATGTGGTCTGATGAGACAAAAATAGAGCTTTTTGGTCTAAACTCCACTCGCCGTGTTTGGAGGAAGAAGAAGGATGAGTACAACCCCAAGAACACCATCCCAACCGTGAAGCATGGAGGTGGAAACATCAATAACCTCCTTCCCTCAGTAAGAGCATTGAAGATGGGTCGTGGCTGGGTCTTCCAGCATGACAACGACCCGAAACACTTTTTGTTTTAGATTTTGTCACTCACAGTTGAAGAGTACCTATGATAAAAATTACAGACTTCTACATGCTTTGTAAGTGGGAAAACCTGCAAAATCGGCAGTGTATCAAATACTTGTTCTCCCCACTGTAGATGTAAATGTCATAAGATAAAACTCATTGATTTAATAGTATAAGCAATAGAAACAAGGGGATTCATCAAGTTCATTTTATGATGTACAGTGTATCTGTTTTCATGTATTTATAATCTGGTGTATTTTTTTCCTGCCTGCCGGCCAAAACTAGATGACCACAGTGGAAATAAGTTGATTATGCATTGTATTCACGTGTGTGTTATCCTTGATGATTATCCATTGTGGTTGAATTATGTTTTTAAATGGTCAAATAAATCAAATCAAAAAGTACCAAAGTACCTGAGGTGCGGGGCCTTGACCACCACTACCAGCACGGCTGTGTTAGCCAGCAGTGCCACCACGTTCAGGGTCACCATGAAGAATATCCCCGACAGGTCCTTGAAGCGTGTCTGGGCGTTGGGCCAGGTGCCCAGCTGTCTGCTAGGGGCTGAAGGGAGGGGTGCCCCCAGCCCCCACCACAGGCTCTCATTGGCTGTCGTATCATTGAGGTCTGGGGTTAGAGGTGAACCAGAGTGTTCCATAGTTCACAATGAGAGTTCCAGAACAGACGGTTATACTACGTTTCCCTGTTGGAAGAAAAAGGAAGATGTCATCAAGGGACTGGATGTGTTTTGGGGGAAACTTTTGTATTGACAGTAAATCATCATAAGTCAAGTTCTATAGGCCATTACATCTTGAAATACATAGTCGTGAAAACAACACAAACGCTGATATCATAACTCACCATTGCAAGAGACAGACAACAGGAGCTTAAAGAGAGATTATCTCTGCATGCGTAAGCACTGTTGAGCCCTGTTCCGTTTTCATTATTGCAATGTCCCACTTAATACTGTCAAGGGATAATAACAACTATTTAACATCAAATCCACAATGGAAGTGAACATTTTCTGTTATTCAGGAATATAATCGGCTTTCATTTTGTAGACACTTTACAGTGCCCTATCCCTTGTGTTCACAAATATCCATAGATTTAACCACTGTATGTTGTTACTGCCTATCCATAGATTTAACCCCATAACATTTCCCTTTGTATTGTGGGACTATTTATAAAAGAAAGGATGCTCTCTCTAGTCCCCCACCCCCCACAACCCCCCTCTCTCTCTCTCTGTGAGAGGATAGGAGGACAGGGACCTGATCAATAGGAATAATTCATGGAGGAGAGGACACTCTCTCCCTCTCTCTTTTTCTCTCTCCATCCTTCTATCTTTCCCTAACCTTTTGAAATGAAAGATAATGAGCTTGCTTGTTTTCGCCATGCAGCTGCGGGGGACTAACACTCTTGATTAGTATGTGCCCATTGTCAGCCTGCCTGCGTAGGGCCTGTATAGGGCCATCAAATACACACACACAACCTCTTACAAGGACATACTTGATCTCCATCTCCATCTCCATCAAATACAATATTGTTCAATGAACACTGTATTCAGCTTTTGGTAACAACAATGCACAACATAGGACTCATCACATGAACATTCCACATGCCCCTGTTTATCAGAACCGTAGGTGTGTGCTGAGTGTCGTATGTACTGTAGATGTGCATCTAAACCTTTTTAAGGTGTGTCATATGTCAGAGGGACAGTGATATCAGGTGTGTGGCTGACTTTATCTCCACACACATGGCTCACACATTATGCACTGCTCCCCGTTATGTGCGTGCCATGAAGATAAGAGTGACACAACCACAAAAACCCCAACCTTTAATGTATTGCTGTTCTTGTTTATTTCACCTACACACACACACACACACACACACACACACACACACACACACACACTGTCACCTGAATCACTGCTGTGCTAGGAGCATCATCAGTTTCCCAGAACCTATGACTATGCATGCTGTTCTGTTGTGTCTAGACTAGTGCCCCTCTACTGATGCTCTCTCCCTCTGTAATCGGCTCTGTTGGCCAACCGGCAGATTGGCATGCCATGTTAGTAATGAGATTTATCCACAGTACTAAAAGGACTAGTCAGTGCATGTACGTTCTCGTGTGTGTTATGTAAGGATGTCCCCATTTTCATCCTGTCTCAGTATTAAGCCTACATACAGTACATGGCATCTCCTTTTAAGGCCTAAACTATGCTTCTGAACTGGCCATGCAATAGCCATGCAATAGCATTTTGGTTCAATATCACTTCAGTGTATTATAAGTATTTTGTCCATAAAAATGAATGGTTTTCTTAAATGTCTAGATTAGGACAATTGAAAAATCACTGTCAGTTTCGGGAGACCAAGAGGGTATTATGTACTTGGATGAGTGCTCTTGTACAATTTCATTGAAATTAAAACATCTGCCACAAATGAATCACACCTATTTATGTGAGACATCCTCTTGATAATCAGCATACAACAGCCTTTAGGCTGTTTTTATGCATCGATTAACACCCAACACACTGAGCTCCAATCAAATTACACAATACGTGTTATCAATATAGGCACCACTTGCTTACACACACAGGAAATAAACCTTTTTGATTTTCAATAAAAATGTTAAGTGATTGAATCATAACTCACCTGATATGAATTGTGAATGGATCTTCATCATAAACACATAAAATCCTCCCGTCCAACCTCCACTCCTCTTGAGTTATATAGTGTTACCTACGTGGATGTTCCAGGGGTTGTTCTGGTCCCAGGTGGACTGGAACTCCCTTATGTGTCTTATGTATCCAGGCCAGCCATAAGGCTCTGAAGTCTTCCCTAACCCTCCAGATCTCTCTCAGTACCCATCAACCTCTAGATCTGACACCAGGGACGGCTCCCTACGGCTGGGCACTCTGCTCTTTCTGCTCCCCCTGATCCTGCTGGTCCTTGATTGAGTATCCCTGATGGACAGATGTCCTGTGGGAAGGACTCCTGTTGAAGGTGTCAGAGGAAGGAGCGATAGGCTGATAGGTGATGTGTAGACTAGGAACCTCAGAGACAGCACAGCTGGCTGGCTAGATGGGGTAGGGGCTAGCCACCAATCAACGTTAGAATCACATCATCAACAGAGGATCATTGGTGAGGATGCTTTTGTGAAACCACGCCCACCCTCATTGTCCCGCCCACACTGTCTCTTTCTCTCATCTCTCAGTCAGTATATAGCTGTGACTGTCACACATTGTGTGCTATGCATCAGCCTACACAAACACACTTCTCTGTCCTCCTCCTGTCCCTCCAGGACCCCTGGGTCCTAAGAGTACACACACACACACACATACACACACACATAGTTAGGGGTTCAACATGTTTTATTTTTATTTGAATAAACAGTTGCAAAAAGTAATTTAATAGCTTCAGTGAAGACCAGACTGGATATTGTGAGAGAAATACTTTTATTTAACAGGCACAATCAATATAGTACAATGTGTTGTTAACGCTACTATGTGAGTGAAAATATAACAAATAAAATATATAATACATCATCTACAGTACTCTTAAATCATACAAACTGAGACAAAGTTAAAATCCTTCTGATTCAAAGTGGCTTCCCACAACAAAACTGCTACACACTGACATCTGTTGGAGGAACAAAACATTGCATTTACAGGACAGAGTAACTTTCTTGCAATGTCAACAATTGTGTGATTCTAACCTGGTATTTAGTTAGGTTTTAACTGATCCCAAGTCTGTTCTTAAACAGTTTGTCTTCATTATTCAACTTTGTTCTGACAGCAGTTCGGATCGCACTCCAATCCTCACCAAACGTTATCCTCACATGCTCTGGACAAATATATATTTTAAAAATGTATTATCAACAGATTTGATAATTTTCAATGAAAATAGGGTTTAATATGTTGCTGGTCTCATGTGATTTTGAAAATCATTGTGAGCATAGACTCCCCATAGAGCTCAGAGTGTGCCACCTATATTTGGTGGTCTCCGAAAGAGGTGCCAGTTTAGTATAGGTATAACTGCACCCAGTGTCCTGGTAAGATGACTGATAATGACCAGCAGGAGACATGGATAAAATCCACACTTTATTTCACACCCAAGACAGGCACACACACATTTACAGAGGAGGGAACTAATGGTTATGGTTTCTATGAAAGAAGATAATTAAGAGCATAATACACAGTGGTAATAAGGTGATAGCAATGTGCTATGGTAACAGTAGTGTACAGCGGTATCCAGATTTCCATATCTTTATACTGTGCCTATGCCATCTTTTACATTTCAAATGTAAAAAAAAGCCCCAAAAACTTCACTTACCAGAATGCTAACAAAATGCTAACAAGTACTGAGGAATTCTCATAGCGGATGCTAGGTAAATGCTCGTAAAGTTATGCAAGTATCTCAAAACGCAGGTAATCTAGGAAGAGATGGTCTCTGCTGCTGTTCCCAAGAAGCTTGATCTTGCCAGCTAATGTTAGCCACTTAGCTAAAGTTAGCAAGTTAGCAAAACCCAGATGGAGAGAACTTATTTGGCACATGTTAGATAGTTAACTTAATAGGTATAAGATATATAGCTGGCAAACATTAGTAGGGAATTTCATACAAGTGTGATTTGATCACCTCACTTAAGTTGCACTGCAGAGATGTCTCATCTCACAAAGCTACCATTTTGCTCCTTGTACTTTTTTGTAAACAAACACATGTGACTGGCCGCTGTTTTGGGAAACTAGTACTGGTAAGCTTCATAATGAAAAAGCTTCATAAATTTAAATTATCTAACGGGTGAAATGATGAATGCGATCTTCTTTGTCTATTACCTAGTGCACAAGTTGACTACAGGTATTTATTTATTTCACCAGAATGCTAACAAAATGCTAACAAGTACTACGGAATCCTCATAGTGAATGCTAACTAAGGTCTAATGAGCGCCTTGCAAAATTGTTTTACAGTTTCTGACCTAAACTATAAAAGTATACAAGTAACTCAAAAATGCTACTAACAGTTTGCTGCAAGCACAAAACGAATGCTAGCCAACAAGGCTCTTGATCCAGAAGGGGATTCTCTGCTGTTACCAAGCGAATGCTTGATTTTGGAAGAAGCTAACCACTTAGCTAGATAGCTAACTAGTTACTAAATTAGCAAACCAAATGCACAACTGCAGAGCATTTAGCAGATTTTAGACAGTGGATTAGACAGTCCCTTATACAGGACGGTTGCTGCTCAATATGGGATATGTGTGTCACGTTCGGGTGTGTAGAGAGACCAAGGCGCAGCGTAGCGATAGTTCGACATCGTTTATTATAAACTATAAACTATACTGGACATCGAACTATACAAAATAACAAATATGCAATATAATATAAAACACACGTAGCACGAACACGGGACAACATACAACAATGAACCACGCCAAGGGAGTGGAACACAGACATATAAGTAGGATCCCTAATTAGAGGTAATGCATAGCAGCTGCCTCCAATTAGGGATCCCACACACAACACCACACAGATGTAGAAATCATAGATCTGCCAGACTCTGACCATAGAAATATAGAGAAGCAAAGCTTCTCTATGGCCAGAGCCTGACAGTACCCCCCCTCAAAGGCGCGGACCCCCGGCCGCAAGAAAACAAACACAAAAACATGAGGGAAGGGTCAGGGAGGAAAAAAACAAACAAACATCACAACCATCGCAGGTGGCGGTTCCGGCCCCGGTGAAGTGGATAGCTTCCTCCCCTTTTCTACTGGGCCCGGACTGGGCACCGGTGTGGCAGGCGACTCAGGCCATTTAAAGGGGCAACCCACTGGTCCTGGAAATGACCATGGTGGGGCAAAAGGCTCAGGCCATGGAGCGGGGCAAATAACCGGGCCAGGACTGAGCACCGGTGTGGCAGGCGACTCCGGCCATGTAAAGGGGCAACCCACCGGTCCTGGAAATAACAATAGTGGGGCAAAAGGCTCAGGCCATGGAGCGGGGCAAATAACCGGGCCAGAACTGGGCACCGGTGTGGCAGGCGACTCCGGCCTATGGACCACCACGGGAGTCTCCGGGCTGTCGACCATCACGGGAGGCTCCGGGCTGTCGACCATCACGGGAGGCTCCGGGCTGTCGACCATCACGGGAGGCTCCGGGCTGTCGACCATCACGGGAGGCTCCGGGCTGTCGACCATCACGGGAGGCTCCGGGCTGTCGACCATCACGGGAGGCTCCGGGCTGGGGAGGCGCACCGACGGTCTGGTGCGTGGAGCCGGCACTGGAGGTGCCGGACTGGAGAGGCGCACTGGAGGCCTGGTGCGTGGAGTCGGCACTGGTGGTACCGGACTAATGACACGCACCTCAGGGCGAGTGCGGGGAGCAGGCACAGGACGTACCGGACTGGAGACGCGCACTGGAAGCCTGGTTCGTGGATTCAGCATTGGTGGCACCGGACTAATAACACGCACTTTAGGGCGAGTGCGGGGAGCAGGCACAGGACGTACCGGACTGGAGACGCGCACTGGAAGCCTGGTGCGTGGAGTCGGCACTGGTGGCACCGGACTAATGACACGCACCTCAGGGCGAGTGCGGGGAGCAGGCACAGGACGTACCGGACTGGAGACGCGCACTGGAAGCCTGGTTCGTGGAGTCAGCACTGGTGGCACCGGACTAATAACACGCACTTTAGGGCGAGTGCGGGGAGCAGGCACAGGACGTACCGGACTGGAGACGCGCATTGGAAGCCTGGTGCGTGGAGTCGGCACTGATGGCACCGGACTAATAACACGCACTTTAGGGCGAGTGCGGGGAGCAGGCACAGGACGTACCGGACTGGAGACGCGCACTGGAAGTCTAGTGCGTGGAGTCGGCACTGATGGCACCGGACTAATGACACGCACCTCAGGGCGAGTGCGGGGAGCAGGCACAGGACGTACCGGACTGGAGAGGCGCACTGGAAGCCTGGTGCGTGAAACCGGCACAGATGGCACCGGACTAGTGACACGCACTACAGGGCGAGTGCGGGGAGCAGGCACAGGACGTACCGGACTGGAGAGACGCACTGGAAGCCTGATGCGTGGAGTCGGCACTGGACTAATAACACGCACTTTAGGGCGAGTGCGGGGAGCCGGTACTGATCTTACCGGACTGGAGAGACGCACTGGAGTGTAGCAGACAGCCGGACCCGGACTGGGCACCGGTGGAGCGGACTGCTCTGACACTGGAGTGTAGCAGACGGCCTGACCCAGACTGGGCACCGGTGGAGCGGACTGCTCTGACACTGGAGTGTAGCAGACGGCCTGACCCAGACTGGGCACCGGTGGAGCGGACTGCTCTGACACTGGAGTGTAGCAGACGGCCGGACCCAGACTGGGCACCGGTGGAACGGACTGCTCTGTCACTGGAGTGTAGCAGACGGCCGGACCGGACTGGGCACCGATCCAACGGACTGCTCTGGCACGAGAGTTCTAACACGTGAAACCGGCATAGGTTGCACCGGACTGGTGACGCGCATTTCAGCGCGCATACAGGAAGCCGGCATGGAACATACTGGAGTGGGGATGCACACTGGAGACTCGGCGCGGGATGTAGGCATTAAAGGACCCGGACTGGGGATGCACACCATGGGCACCTTTATCTCCAGCTCCTTCCGCTTGTTCTCACACTCATCCCAATTTCGCCTACACTGCTCCATAATGCCATTATATACCCCCTTCAGGTATTCCTCTTCCTCCACCGTATTCCACATGGAGTGGTACTGGCGCGTCCTCCTCGTAGCCAGACCATCCCCATAGCCCCCCCCCCCCCCCCCGAAATTTTCTTGGGGTTGCCTACGGGCTCCGTTACCTCCATTTCCTCGATTACGCCGTTTTCCTCTCTTCTTCTCCTTTGCTCCCTCATAACTCTGCTTGGTCGGGTGGTGGTTCATTCTGTCACGTTCGGGTGTGTAGAGAGACAAAGGCGCAGCGTAGCGATAGTTCAACATTGTTTATTATATAAATAAACTATACTGGACATCGAACTATACAAAATAACAAATATGCAATATAATATAAAACACACATAGCACGAACACGGGACAACATACAACAATGAACCACGCCAAGGGAGTGGAACACAGACATATAAGTAGGATCCCTAATTAGAGGTAATGCATAGCAGCTGCCTCCAATTAGGGTACCCACACACAACAGCACACAGATGTAGAAATCATAGATCTGCCAGACTCTGACCATAGAAATATAGAGAAGCAAAACTTCTCTATGGCCAGAGCCTGACAATGTGACTAGAATGGTGTCGTAAACAACAGCCAACTTTCCAGGACATAGACATGTCTTATATGGGCAGAAAGCTTAAATTCTTGTTAATCTAATCTAACTGCGTACTGTAGTTTTGTTTTTTAAAAACTATTTTTATATTAAAATGTGTGAAGGTTAGTGTATTTTCTGTAGGGAAGCTAATGTTCCATCATATATGACATTCCTGGGAGAGTGCAAACTTAAATGTTGTATTACCATAGCATTTTTGTATTTTCTCTATAGTTATGTACTTGAAAACCAATTTAGCACCTTTGGGAAAACTCCTGGCAGACTTGATACAAAAGTAATTCTTCACTGGATCAGTCTGAACCTTTGCACACACACTGCTACATCTAGAATCCCTCATCCCTGTCTGGCCTTTCTCTTTCATTTCAAAGATGATGCAACCAAAAAGGAAAACGCATGTTTTTTGTTTGTATTGTCTTTTACCAGATCTAATGTGTTATATTCTCCTACATTAATTTCACATTTCCACAAACTTCAAAGTGTTTCCTTTCAAATGATATCAAGAATATGCACATCCTTGCTTCAGGTCCTGAGCTACAGGCAGGTAGATTTGGGTATGTCATTTTAGGCAAAATGTGGAAAATAAGGTTCCGATCCTTAAGAAGAAATCGTTTCAATGGTATGGATGGTATTAAAAAAACATCCCATGTTTTTCTCCAAATACCCCAGTATACTGTATATACGGTATACCGCCCAAGCCTAACACATATACAGTGGGGAGAACAAGTATTTGATACACTGACGATTTTGCAGGTTTTCCCACTTACAAAGCATGTAGAAGTCTGTAATTTTTATCATAGGTACTCTTCAACTGTGAGTGACTTAATCTAAAACAAAGATCCAGAAAATCACATTGTATGATTTTTAAGAAATTAATTTGCATTTTATTGCATGACATAAGTATTTGATACATCAGAAAAGCAGAACTTAATATTTGGTACAGAAACCTTTGTTTGCAATTACAGAGATCATATGTTTCCTGTAGTTCTTGACCAGACACTGCAGCAGGGTTTTTGGCCCACTCCTCCATCCAGATCCTTCAGGTTTCGGGGCTGTCGCTGGGCAATACGGACTTTCAGCTCCCTCCAAAGATTTTCTATTGGGTTCAGGTCTGGAGACTGGCTAGGCCACTCCAGGACCTTGAGATGCTTCTTACGGAGCCACTCCTTAGTTGCCCTGGCTGTGTGTTTCGGGTCGTTGTCATGCTGGAAGACCCAGCCATGGCCCATCTTCAATGCTCTTACTGAGGGAAGGAGGTTGTTGGCCAAGATCTCGCGATAGATGGCCCCATCCATCCTCCCCTCAATACGGTGCAGTTGTCCTGTCCCCTTTGCAGAAAAGCATCCCCAAAGAATGATGTTTCCACCTCCATGCTTCACGGTTGGGATGGTGTTCTTGGGGTTGTACTCATCCTTCTTCTTCCTCCAAACACTGCAAGTGGAGTTTAGACCAAAAATCTAGATTTTTGTCTCATCAGACCACATGACCTTCTCCCATTCCTCCTCTGGATCATCCAGATGGTCATTGGCAAACTTCAGACGGGCCTGGACATGCGCTGGCTTGAGCAGGGGGACCTTGCGTGCGCTGCAGGATTTTAATCCATGACGGCGTAGTGTTTTACTAATGGTTTTCTTTGAGACTGTGGTCCCAGCTCTCTTCAGGTCATTGACCTGATCCCTCACCTTCCTCATGATCATTGATGCCCCACGAGGTGAGATCTTGCATTGTGCCCCAGACCGAGGGAGATTGACGTCATCTTGAACTTCTTCCATTTTCTAATAATTGCGCCAACAGTTGTTGCCTTCTCACCAAGCTACTTGCCTATTGTCCTGTAGCCCATCCCAGCCTTGTGCAGGTCTACAATTTTATCCCTGATGTCCTTAAACAGCTCTCTGGCCTTGGCCATTGTGGAGAGGTTGGAGTCGGTTTGATTGAGTGTGTGGACAGGTGTCTTTTATACAGGTAACGAGTTCAAACAGGTGAAGTTAATACAGGTAATGAGTGGAGAACAGGAGGGCTTCTTAAAGAAAAACTAACAGGTCTGTGAGAGCCGGATCAAATACTTATGTCATGCAATAAAATACAAATTAATTATTTAAAAATCATACAATGTGATTTTCTGGATTTTTGTTTTAGATTCCGTCTCTCACAGTTGAAGTGTACCTATGATAAAAATTACAGACCTCTACATGCTTTGTAAGTAAGAAAACCTGCAAAATCGGCAGTTTATCAAATACTTGTTCTCCCCACTGTACATTAAGGGACAAGAGCAACATTGCTAAAGGATGGCATCAACATAGCACACAGTGGAGACAATATATACAATTGCTAAGGCAGTAGCTATGCATTGGCAATGGGCTAGCACACTAGGCTAGGCCATGCGCTAGTAGGCTTGCTGAAGACTGAGCCCAGATTGGGCTGGACCGTGCTCTTATACTTGTCCCGGATGCCCTGAGAAGACGCAGGTGAGGAGGGTGAAAGGCACTGATGGGAGGTCAAATGTCACAATCAGAGGTGTGGCATGTAACTGGAGAGCTCAAGAGGTGCAAACAGAGTAGCCTGTCAACAATGGAGTTGGGGGCAGGTAGGCTACTTGTTAGGGCTGTGTTCAAGAGAGGGAATGTAAGGGCTTTCTACTTCCAGAACTTGATGAACTCCCCACAGAGCTATGCCTCTGACCGCAATAAGACATCCACATTAAATAAAGGTTGAATAACATAGACAGCAATAAGAAAAATGAAAGTAAAGTACCTAAAAGGCCTCTCATGATGTCAGGGGGAGTTGAGGTTTCTGGGTCTACTCTTTAGCAATGTTACACCTCCTGCCCTGCAGACTGTGTGTGCCCAGTGTCTCCCTGTCAAACAGCACCATTCGCTTGGCTGAGAATCTCAGATCCCCGGAAGATGTAGTTAGCGTCCTGATGAAGTTCAAGACAAAATAAAAGGGTCCATTGTCAGAGAACATTGAAAAATTGGTGTGACAGAGACAGACCTTGTTTTATTTTAGAGAGAGACTTTATTTGCATTGCTGTATTTTATGACCAGCAACGATTGGATATTGTGTATCTCCTTTCATCATAAGTACCCCTATCCTGGTTATACCAGACTGCACTTACCATTGTTTTAGCTGCGTGTGCAGCATTCAGTTTGGTTTAACCAGGCTAAAGTAATGCTTAGGCCAAATCTCAGGTTGTCTGTCGGAACCCAGGCAAACAGTCAGCTATATACAGTACATACTTTGGCTGAGAGGATGTGTTTAGTGTGCCAGTAGCAGCAACTACAATGTGGAATGGCCTGATGGGGGTTGTGACCGCACCTCTACCTCCTGTTACACCATCTGTGGCACATGAACTGGCAAGTTGGCATAAGAGATGCTCTGTCCCTCACAGCTCTGTGGGGTGACTACTTTGTTCACATCGTTCCCCTGCTGCCCCAGGGCGTGGTCAGAACAGTCCTCAGATCATGGGCTGTGTGTCTCATTTGGGTCATCGAGTAGTTCATCTCTGTCAAAGTATTCCAGAAGAGAGTAATACTTGCTAAAAATGTCTTAGACCCGAGGTTCAGACCTTTGGTCTAAAATGGCTAGCTGCTAGTACAAAACATTAAGAACACCTTCCTAATGTTGGGTTCTCAGATTAAAAACTGTTATAAATAAATGTATAAGGCATTTTTTTTATCGCTCTAACGTAGTGGTAAAAACATTCTTAATTAAATGTGTATGGCTATTTTTTATATCTTTCTAACGTAGTGAGAATATTCAACATATAGCCTACAATCAATATACACTGAGTATACCAAACATTAGGAACAACTTCCTAATAGGTGTTACCCCTTTGCCCTCAGAACAACCTCAATTCGTCAGGGCATGGTAGATGTGTCAGGGATTTGTCTGTTGTGGGGCCATAAGCTGCCAGTCATCAGTCTGGTCATCTCTCGTGATGACAAACACATATTTTCCACTGCCAAAGACTGCTCCATCATCAAATGTGAGTCTGGACAATATATTTGTTTGTTTACAAGATATGTTTGATGTTGTACTGAAATCAAATGTGCAAAATCAGTTGCATGTGACCTAAAATGCAACACAGTCAAAGTGAGCTTACTCATGCATGCTTCTTAAAATACAATCATTCTAGGTTTATTTTACCTTTATTTAACTAGGCAAGTCAGTTAAGAACATATTCTTATTTACAATGACAGCCTACCTACAGGGTCAGCCCCTGGAGCAAATTAGGGTTAGGTGCCTTGCTCAAGGACACATCTTTCCCCCTTTCGGCTCAGGTATTTGAACCAGCGACCTTTCAATTACTGTCCCAACACTCTAACCGCTAGGGTACCTGACACCCTTAATATAAAACCATGATTTAATCATGTTCATTATTTACTTGGTTTAACTGCATTGTGCAAGGAACAATTTGTCAGGATCACAACTTTTTGGGAAGGATTTTGCCCCTGCACACGTTTCCTGCTGACCCTAACTGCATTGTCAGCCAATCAAATCTGGACTTTAGTTCCTACTTGCTCCATAGTACAATGAGAGCTCTGTACTTGTGGGCGGGACAAACTGATGCCTCAATTTTATCCAATCAACACCTACATTTTAAAAGGGTGTTTTGTGTTATCCGTAGCTCGGTTCAATCAGAGGAGAGCGAACCCATGTGGCGCCAATGTTGAGTTGTTTGGACGAAATGTCTGCGAACTAGAGTAACAGTGCCTCATAGTTATTAATTCATACAATCTAATCATGTCGTCTTTCTTTATAAAGAAAAAAGGACTCCCAAAGGTTTTCAAAAATGAGAATTCTGCCTGTTCAAAACGAAAGGTACGAAGCTAATGTTAGGTAGCTAAACTTAGCATAGCACTTCGCTTGCTGTCTACATATTACAATGCTATCTAACACGTAGCGTTCTTTTAATATTTGATGTTTGTTTGTGTTGGTGCTTTAGAGTGATGGAGAAACGGGAAACAAACTCAAGAAAAAACTAAATTCAAAACACAATGAAGAAATCTCCAGCGACTCTGAAACAGAAGGGTAGGTTAACTTACTCGAAGTGTAGTTGGCTGGCTAGCTAACTAATAGATAAGTTGGCTAACAAACTGATTTCCTTTTAGGCGTATGAGTGGACAAAACATGAGTTGAGTCAATCTCTATGTAGCCCTTCACTGCACAGAAAAAGCAGGGCCAATGTCGAAGAAGAGTTTCATGAGACTCCACAGGAGAAAAAAATACGATTAGGTAAACTATACCTCGACCAATTGAGGGATGAGGGTAAGGGAATAGCTACTGTACAGAGTTATTATCAATTTCAACAAAGCTCTCCTAAAATGGTTAACGATTAATGAAATGTCATGAATCTGATACTTGACTGGTCTGTCTTCATGTCTTATCAACAGAAGAAAAGGCAGAGGAGTCATTTGAGATGGACCTAATTGCTGGAAGACTTCAAGAAGAAGTGGTAAGCTTAAGTAGCTACAGCATTGTTGCTTGTATAGCCGTAGTAAATGTCACATGACTTTGGTTGCTGCAATTTATCTCATTGTCAACATTTTATTTTTTCCTCAGCTTGAGCAGAAAGGACAGCTCCAACGGATGGTTGCAAAAGATGTGAGTATCTTTGTTTTGGTGTCTTCCATAAAAGCACCCTGTATATGCCCACTTAACTCTTTTAAGGCTTAGAATGAAACAGTATATATTGTATAAAATTATGGATACTGGAACATGGTGTGCTAAGATTTTTTTTTTTTTATTATTATATTTTTTTTAATATATTATGGCCCATAGTGTAAGTTGTCAGTCCTCTTCATGTGTCCCTATGTTGTCATGGTCTCAAGCTCCTGCCACCAGATGTGTCAGAGATTCATCTGTTGAGGGGCCACAAGCTGCCAGTCACCTGTCTGGTCATCTCTCCTGATGACAAACACATATTTTCCACTGCCAAAGACTGCTCCATCATCAAATGTGAGTCTGGACAATATATTTGTTTGTTTACAAGAATGTTTGATGTTGTACTGAAATCGAATGGGCAAAATCAGTTACGTGTGACCTAAAATGCAACACAGTCAAAGTGAGCTTACTCATACATTCTCCCATTGTCTTCTGTAACTGCAGGGGATGTTGAGACTGGTAAGAGACTGCATACGATAGCTGGTGGGAGGAAAGGAACAGAGGATCGCCATGTGGGACATACGGCCCATGTCCTATGTATGTCTATATCATCGGATGGCAAGTACCTGGCTACTGGAGACATGAATAAGTTGATCATGATCTGGGAGGCAGCAACATGTAAACACCTGTTCAGGTTCACAGGACATAGAGGCCCAGTATCGGTAAGATCTACTCTTTCACCCTTTCCCTTATTAATTTTTCAATCTGCTCTTATTCTTGCTTTCTCATCCTTTCATATGCACCTTCACAAACGGTGCCATCTCTCCTCCACAGGGCCTTTCCTTCAGGAGGGGCACCCATGACTTGTACAGTGCCTCTCATGACCGCGCCATCAAGGTGTGGAACGTGGACGAAAACGCCTATGTGGAAACACTGTATGTAGCTGAATAGTAATGTCTATGTTTCTTCAGATTTGGGCATGTGATTTGTGTTTGTTTTATTGACTGTGTCTCCCTAGGTTTGGTCACCAGGATGTGATCACGGGCCTGGACAGTGGGAGTCGGGAGTGCTGTGTGACTGCAGGGGGGAGGGACCGCACTGTGAGAGTGTGGAAGATTGCTGAGGAGTCCCAGCTAGTGTTCCATGGCCATGAGTGAGTCCCCCTGGTCTTCTCCTTCTCTGAATTAGTCAGTCTCACAACACTGTATAGGCCTAGTCTGTTGGTCCGAGAGAGTGTCTATTATTCTTGTGTGTTAACCTATAGGTAATGCTCCTCCCACTAATTTTCCCTCTCTCGGGCTCCATTGACTGTATCCAGCTCATTAACGAAGAACACATGATAACAGGAGCTGATGATGGGTAAATGTGGATTTATACTCCACTAGGTGTTGTCGTACTCCACCTCTGTAGCGGTTCTGCAACCACTTTGAAGGAATGTTTCCTTACAAATGTATTAATTAGTCTAAAAAGCTTTCTCTCGTCCCCCCCCCCCCCCCCCCCCAGCTCTGTCTCTCTGTGGAGTGTGAACAAGAAGAAACCCCTTAGCACGGTGAAGGCAGCCCACGGTCAGCATGGCGACTCGGGACTTGAGCAACCCTACTGGGTAGCGGCCGTGGCGGCTCTGCAGAACTCTGACACCGTAGCCTCAGGTACCAACGGCTGTGAGTCACCAGCTTTATAACATGCATCTATACTGAGTGTACAAAACATTAAGACCACCTTCCTAAGTTGTCAGAGTAAAAACTGTTATAAATGTGTAAGGCAATTTTATCGCTCTAACGTTGTGGTAACGGTATACATTTTAATTATAATAATTTTGGCATCTTTCTAACGTAGTTATAATATTCAACATATACAATCAACATACACTGAGTATACAAAACATTAGGAGCACCTTCCTAATAGGTGTTACCCCTTTGCCCTCAGAACAACCTCAATTCGGCGGGGCATTGACTCCACAAAGTGTTGAGAGCATTCCACAGGGATTCTGACCCACGTTGACTCCAATACTTCCCACAGTTGTGCCAAGTTGGCTGGATTTCCTTTGGGTGGTGGACCATTGTTCATACGCACAGGAAACTGTTGAGTGTAAAAAAACACAAAAAAAACAGCAGCGTTGCAGTTCTTGACACAAACTGGTGCGCCTGGCACCTACTACCATACCCTGTTCAAAGGCACATAAATCTTTTCTTGCCCATTCACCCTCTAAATGGCACACATACACAATCCATGTGCCAATGCTTAAAAGTCCTACTTTAACCTGTCTCCTCCCCTTCATCTACACTGATTTGAAGTGGATTGAACAAGTGACTTCAATAAGGGGATCATAGCTGTCACCTTTTCAGTCTGTCATCGAAAGAGCAGGTGTTCTTAATGTTTTGGACACTGTATTCACACAGAGCACTGCAGATCTATTGACACCGTAGCCTCTGAGTCCTATTCACAAACTTTAACTATACGCCGTCTCATCTATATTCACATACCCTGTGTTATTTAACAATCAACACCAAACTTCCACCCCTCCTTGCGATAATATACACCGTAAATCTACACAGTGTGCATAGGAATATCAGCATGCTCTGTATTAGTGTACACATTAATATTAGGCGTTGACCACTAATATTTACTTGTCCAATTGACAATGCTGGAATTGGAACAAGTGTTTAGTCTCTCTGCAGGTTCCCACAACTCTAAGGTGCAGCTGTGGAAATGTGGACAGGGGTTCCGTCATCTGGAGCCTCTCTTCAGCATCCCCATGGTAAGCAAGTCCCAGCTACACTGCTCCATACCTAATAGTAAGCATTTCACGGTAAGGTCTACACCTGTTGTATTTGGAGAATGTGACAAAAAAAAGTTTGATTTGATTACAATATGTGTTAAGCACCATTGGATATAATTCAAACATTCAGTATCGGGCCTATTTGTTTAGGCCTATATGTGTATATGAGGAATTGCCTAGTAAGAGTGTTCTGCGCAAAAACATGTCTTCTCAATACAGCACGTTCCGTTTCCTCTCTTGTAGGCTGGTTTTGTAAACAGTTTAAAGTTTTCCAGTTCTGGGAAGTTCCTGGTGGCAGGAGTGGGACAGGAGCACAGGTACGTACCCACCTACTTATCATACAACAGAGATATAGCCCAGAGCATACTTACTAGCTTTATACACTGACTTATTTATTGATAAAAACCTCACTATATTGATCATATACTCAGTCCCTACCCTTTCTTAAACAAGCCTGTTAGCAGTATTCTGTATGGCAGTAGTTGCAATGAAGACAGGTGTCCACGAGGTGGCACTGTTATTTCACGCCTAAATCCTAAGACTCCCTAGACCGCTTCAGTGGCAGTGATGGCATTACCTCTTTTCTGCTTTCCTTATTACAAGATGAAATGGCTTCTTATATACCGCAACATTTTACTAATTACTTTATTCATGCATTATCTCTGTTTTGTCAACAATATCTGTTTAAATTGTTGGTTTCAGGCTTGGTCGCTGGTTGCGACTGAAGGAAGCGAAGAACGGACTATACATTATTCCTCTGAAAAGACAACAGCCAGAGCAGGAAGAAGTGAATGGAGAGTAGCTGATCTGTATATGCCTTAGAATATAATGTATGACACTTTGATTTTGTAAATTAAATTTTTTACAGAAATACTATTTGTATTAGTCATATCAATTAACTACAGTATAGGGTTTCTCTTAGGTAATAACTTTTTCATTCTAATTTAGAACTGACTGAAGTCTTGTGCTCTGTCTGCATCTCATATCAATCTGTGCTGTTGGTGCCTATAATTTATTTTAACAGCTTTTGTGTCACCAGAGGTTGAGTTAATGCAAGATTGTGAAGGTTTCATGCCAAAAAAGGAATGCTAAAACGGATATCTTGCTGTGTTTTTGTAATTGCAGATCTAAAATGCTTTTTGTACATTCTGCTAAGCTTCAGTCAGGGTTCGCTCCAAATCAAGGAGTAATTTCGTGCTTCGGATTAACTTCTCCACTCGGATGAAATTTGTTCTCATTGGATCACCAGCGGGTAATTTCCTCTGGTGTAGTTTTTCTCCGGTAGAAAGTTAAAATGCAAAATTAACTTCAAGCAAAACATTAATGTAGCTGGCTACATTATTTATATGATAAACATTATAAATATGATGGCCATGCATTGTTTTTGAAAAATAAACACCTTGCCTTTACATTGTAAGCTAATTTACTTGTGGCTGCTAGCCAAATAGTGTTGCACTTCTGTCTGTCATCTGAACCATTTTCTGCCGAATAAGTTGCACTAATGTATTTTGTGTGAAGCTAAAGTGGCATGCCCCTACTCTATTGAAGCAAAGCTCTTGACAGGTTTTGGCATTTCATTATAAATAGTCCGGGTGGCCACGTGATTAATTGTTCAGCAGTCTTATGGCTAGAGGGTAGAAGCTGTTGAGGAGCCTTTTGGACCTAGACATGGTTCTCTGGTGCCGCTTGACGTGCGGTAGCAGGGAGAACATTATGACTTGGGTGACTGGAGTCTTTGACAATTTTTGTAGCCTTTCTCTGACACTGCCTAGTGTGTGTGTGTGTGTGTGTGTGTGTGTGTGTGTGTGTGTGTATATATATCTATAGATAGTTAAAGATGGTGATATATATAGTTGAAGTTGGACATTTACATACACCTTAGCCAAACACATTTAAATTAAGTTTTTCACAATTCCTTACATTTATTCCTAGTAAAAATTCCCGGACTGAAGGTCAGTTAGAATCACCACTTTATTTTAAGAATGTGAAATGTCAGAATAATAGAGAATGATTTATTCCAGCTTTTATTTCTTTCATCACATTCCCAGTGGGTCAGAAGTTTACATACACTCAATTAGTATTTGGTAGTGTTGCCTTTAAATTGTTTAACTTGGGTCAAACATTTTGGGTAGCCTTCCACAAGCTTCCCACAATAAGTTGGGTGAATTTTGGCCCATTCCTCCTGACAGAACTGGTGTAACTGAGTCAGGTTTGTAGGCCCACAAATTATCTATAGGATTGAGGTCAGGGCTTTGTGATGGCCACTCTAATACCTTTACTTTGTTGTCCTTAAGCCATTTTGCCACAACTTTGGAAGTATGCTTGGGGTCATTGTCCATTTGGAAGACCCATTTGCGACTTTTAACAAGCTTTAACTTCCTGACTGATGTCTTGAGATGTTGCTTCAATATATCCACAATTTTTCTTCCTCATGATGCAGTCTATTTTGTGAAGTGCATCAGTCCCTCCTGCAGCAAAGCACCCCCACAACATGATGCTGCCACTCCCATGCTTCACAGTTGGGATGGTGTTCTTCGGCTTGCAAGCCTCACCCTTTTTCCTCCAAACATAACAATGGTCATTATGACCAAACAGTTCTATTTTTGTTTCATCAGACCAGAGGACATTTCTCTAAAAAGTATGATATTTGTCCCCATGTGCAGTTGCAAACCGTAGTCTGGCTTTGTTATGGCGGTTTTGGAGCAGTGGCTTCTTCCTTGCTGAGCAGCCTTTCAGGTTATGTCGATATAGGGCTCGTTTTACTGTGGATATAGATACTTTTGTACCTGTTTCCTCCAGAATTTTCACAAGGTCCTTTGCTGTTCTGGGATTGATTTGCACTTTTCGCACAAAAGTACGTTCATCTCTAGGAGACAGAACGCGTCTCCTTCCTGAGCGGTATGACTGCTGCGTGGTCCCATGGTGTTTATACTTGTGTACTATTGTTTGTACAGATGAATGTGGTACCTTCAGGCATTTGGAAATTGCTCACAAAGATGAACAAGACTTGTGGATCTCTACATTTTTTTTTCCTGAGGTCTTGGCTGATTTATTTTGATGATGTCAAGCGAACAGTCACTGAGTTTGAAGGTAGGCCTTGTGGCCCACCTGATGTGGACACCAAGGAACTTGAAACTCTCGACCCACTCCACTACAGCCCGTCGATACGAATGGGGGTGTGTTCGGCCCTCCTTTTCCTGCAGTCATGGGTGAACAGGGAGTACAGGAGGGTACAAAGCAAGCACCTGTGTTGAGGATCAGCGTGGCAGATGTGTTGCCTACCTTTACCACCTGGGGGTGGCCGTGAGGAAGTCCAGGATCCAATTGCAGAGGGATGTGTTTAGTCCTAGGGTCCTTAGCTTAGTGATGGCCTTTGTGGGCACTATGGTATTGAACACTGAGCTGTAGTCAATGAACAGCATTGTCACATAGGTTTACCTTTTGTCCAGGTGGGAAAGGTCAGTGTGGAGTGCGATTGAGGTTGCGTCATCTGTT
Organism: Thymallus thymallus; assembly: GCA_023634145.1. Classification (NCBI taxonomy): domain Eukaryota; kingdom Metazoa; phylum Chordata; class Actinopteri; order Salmoniformes; family Salmonidae; genus Thymallus; species Thymallus thymallus. The sequence goes on along the minus strand of CM042409.1, from coordinate 31,840,580 downwards.
GGTGCGGTATGCGAATTGGAGTGGGTCTAGGGTTTCCTGACCAGCCTTTCAAAGCACTTATTTTAGGCAGGTTACCTTCGCTTTCTTGGGCACAGGAACTATGGTGGTCTGCTTGAAACGTAGGTATTACAGACAGTGAGGTTGAAAATGTCAGTGAAGACTCTTGCCAGTTGGTCCGCGCATGTTGTGAGTACAGTCGTGGTCAAAAGTTTTGAGAATGACAAGTATTGGTCTACACAAAGTTTGCTGCTTCAGTGTACTTAGATCTTTTTGTCAGTAGTTACTATGGTACACTGAAGTATAATTACAAGTATTTATTAAGTGTCAAAGGCTTTCATTGACAATGACATTCAGTTTAGTCAATATTTGCCGTGTTGACCCTTCTTTTTCAAGACCTCTGCAATCCACCCTGGCATGCTGTCAATTAACTTCTGGGCCACATCCTGACTGATGGCAGGCCATTCTTGCATAATCAATGCTTGGAGTTTGTCAGAAGTTGTGGGTTTTTGTTTGTCCACCCGCCTCTTGAGTGTGATAATGTTTCCACCTCCATGCTTCACGGTTGGGATGGTGTTCTTGGGGTTGTACTCATCCTTCTTCTTCCTCCAAAGACGGCGAGTGGAGTTTAGACCAAAAAGCTCCTTCTCCCATTCCTTCTCTGGATCATCCAGATGGTCATTGGCATTCTTCAGACGGGCCTGGACATGCGCTGGCTTGAGCAGGGGGACCTTGCGTGCGCTGCAGGATTTTAATCCATGACGGCGTAGTGTGTTACTAATGGTTTCTTTGAGACTGTGGTCCCAGCTCTCTTCAGGTCATTGACCAGGTCCTGCCGTGTAGTTCTGGGCTGATCCCTCACCTTCCTCATGATCATTGATGCCCCACGAGGTGAGATCTTGCATGGTGCCCCAGACCGAGGGAGATTGACCTTCATCTTGAACTTCTTCCATTTTCTAATAATTGCGCCAACAGTTGTTGCCTTCTCACCAAGCTGCTTGCCTATTGTCCTGTAGCCCATCCCAGCCTTGTGCAGGTCTACAATTTTATCCCTGATGTCCTTACACAGCTCTCTGGTCTTGGCCATTGTGGAGAGGTTGGAGTCTGTTTGATTGAGTGTGTGGACAGGTGTCTTTTTTACAGGTAACGAGTTCAAACAGGTGCAGTTAATACAGGTAATGAGTGGAGAACAGGAGAGCTTCTTAAAGAAAAACGAACAGGTTTGTGAGAGCCGGAATTCTTACTGGTTGGTAGGTGATCAAATACTTATGTCATGCAATAAAATGCAAATTAATTATTTAAAAATCATACAATGTGATTTTCTGTCTCTCACAGTTGAAGTGTACCTATGATAAAAATTACAGACCTCTACATGCTTTGTAAGTAGGAAAACCTGCAAAATCGGCAGTGTATCAAATACTTGTTCTCTCCACTGTATATATATATATATATATATATATATATATATATATATATATATATATATATATATATATATATATATATATTTTTTTTTTTTTTTAAATCAAGCTATAAGTATAGTATTGATTGCTAGAGCTGGAAACGCATCAGATGGCTTCCACAACATGAACAATATCAGAAAAAAATGGGATTGATAGACCCAACAACTAGAGATGTTTTAGTAAGTGGTGTCAGGTGTGGTTCCAAGTGTCCCCAAACCTTTCTTAAGTGGCATATGTCTGTAAATTAGATAATCCCAATTGCGATCCCTAAATGCTATTTGTTCAGTATAAAACCACAATTTCTACCATATCAACCTCACTTAAACATTGTGGTGGTGTTATGGGGTATCCAGGGTAAATTCATGTGTCCTTTCAGCCTCTCCAAAATGTCTGAATGTGGTAATTGCACTGTTTTTGCACACTGGATGTGCCTAAAAGTTATTGTTCACTATAAAAACTATATTTGTACAACACCAACCTCTACAACATTGTGGTGGTGTCAGGGGACATACAGGGCATATCGATGCCTACACCACATAAACAGGCATATTTTAAATGCTCAAAGATATAGACACTCGGTGGACATTCAATGTTGCCATTAAGTCATACATCATCAGATAATATTGGCAATAGGCTAGATTTGTCTATCAACGTATTCCGTGTTTATTTTATGCTTCACAGCGCTAACCGGAATGAAGGTAGCAGCCATCTTGAAATTAGGTAATCTTCTCGGCCTGCCCTTATAAATACGTATGCCCATATATGGTAGTAAGTCATACCACCGATCAATAGCCAATATACTCAGCTTTACGGAGACACCCTGCTTTTGCAGATAGCCAGATTGAATTGAATTTTAAAAAATCAAATAGGGTCCCTAAATATTGGGACTTTGCATTTAAGAGAGCGTGATCACACAGTCGTCCGGAACAGCTGGTGCTCTCATGCATGCTTCAGTGTTGCTTTCCTCGAAACAAGCATAAAACAGCGCTAGCTAGATTTTTTGAATGTGACGAAGATGCTAATAGGTGTTGGATAAGACCTTTTTGTTATAAATTGCTGAGCTGTATTCACTTGAGGACACAAACTGAAATACACAACAAATATTTAAAAAAAAAATGTTTTTTTCTGTTCAAAAGTGGGGGAATAAGGCTTGAAGTGACTGAAATGCTTTCTAAATAATCGGATTCAGAGGGGTTGGGTTAAATGCGGAAGACACATTTCAGTTGAACGCATTCAGTTGTACAACTGACTAGTATCCACCTTTCCCTTTTCCCAATAATATTATAAATGACTTACTATAAGATTTTACCTTATAGCTAACTGTAAAATAAATACGATCATACTTAGTGACTACAAATGTGGCCCCATTTTTCATATGGCTGACAAGGAAGTATTTTCAGCTAAGCATCCTCTGAGCGACGCAGAGACATTTGAATGTCTGCAGACTCGTTACAACTTCAGCCTTACACACAAAGTGATTTAATCCCTCTGTCACCAAGAGAAAGTGCTTGTTTCAATTCTACTAAATTATTTTGTATTTTTTTCATGTTTAGATTTAAATCTGGCTGAGAATACCACAATGAGATGAAACCACGATTGCTGAAATCGCTAGACTGTCCCCTTTTTAATATGCCGTCTCCCAGGCTCGGGCAACATCGCTCAGAGGGAGCCCAGAAAAGGATAGGCCAGACATTGTGATACGTCACCTCCCTATGTGAATGTGCGGTGTGAAACCTGACACTTCAAGTCAACTCTGTTGACAGTGGTAGTGCAACGCAGACAGATGGTGCTTTCTGGCACTAAAAGGCACTGGACTCAGCGACGTTCACTAAGCGCTTTGGACATAAATGTTCCCTAACTTAAGGTTTCTGGTAGAATACTGCTATGTGGATCCATTAGCCATTGGAATATACATACTCTGTGCTGGCTAATAACAAGTGTTGTTTTTAACATTTATTTAACCTTTATTTAACTAGGTATGTCAGTTAAGTACAAATTATGGGAGTCCCAATCACGTCCAGTTGTGATACAGCCTGGATTTGCCCAGTATTGATGGTCGATCCAGAATGCGGATACACCTGCAGCATTTAAGGAAAGGAGATTAGATTTCTGAAGTTATTAAGATGAGGTAATTGCTCTTTTTTACAGTTCATTGCTGGTTTCTCCGGAACCAATGTGAGAGAGAATAGTAATATTATGAAGGTGTGTAGACGTTGCATCCAATAGTCATTTGAAACAGATTTTATAATGTGTTTCTCTAGGTCCCTGGGCTGGGATGATCACTGGTTTCGGAGATGCTTAGCCAACACCGATTAAGTCCGTTCTTAATTGCTAGTTGTAATGTAAGCAGTCCCCAAAGGAGTAAGGACCCTAGCTTGCCAGTCCCTGGCACAAATTAGTGTTGAAGAACAATAATATAGACTGCTTCCATTCCGGATAGCTTGATGTGCAAAATGACTGCTTTAATGTACCCTGACGAGCTTCAACCAAAACTGCCTTGAGAGTTTTGTGAACAAAATACACACTGCCAATTTGATTTAATAATAAAAAATAACACTTTATTTACATAAATTACAAGAAAGCACAAACTGGTTCACCAAAGTCTACGTTAAAACATTGTCCATTATACTGATAGTAGCCTAGTTTTCAATCATCACTTTCACTATGGTTAATCTCATGTAATTCAAATGTATACTGAACAAAAATATAAACGCAACATAACAATTTCAAAGATTTTACAGTTACAGTTCATAGGAGGAAATCAGTCAATTTAAAAAAATTCATTAGACACTAATCTTTGGATTTCACATGACTGGGAATACAGATATGCATCTGTTGGTTACAGATACCTTAAAAAAAATTTGGCCTCACAATGGGCCTCAGGATCTCGTCACTGTATTTTTGTGCATTAAAATTGCCAACGATAAAATGCAATTGTGTTCATTGTCCGTAGCTTATGCCTGCCCATATCATAACCCCACCGCCACCATGGGGCACTCTGTTCACCACGCTGACATTAGCAAACCGCTCGCCCACACAACGCCATACACATGGTCTGCGGTTATGAGGCGGTTGGACATACTGCCAAATTCTCTAAAATTATGTTGGAGGCGGTTTATGGTAGAAAAATGAACACTTCATTCTCTGGCAACAGCTCTGGTGGACATTCAGCTTGTTGATATGCCACAATTGTCAGGTGGATGGGTTAACTTGGCAAAGGAGAAATGCTCACCGACAGGGATGTAAACAAATGTGTGCACAGAATTTGAGAGAAATAAGCTTTTTGTGCGTATGGACAATTTCTGGGATCTTTTATTTCATCTCATTAAACATCGGACCAACACTCTACATTTTGCGTTTATATTTTGGTTCAGTGTAGGGGGCAAAATGAATTGTGTGTTAATAATACTAACTCTAGTAGTTAAAGAGAAGTAAAACATTTGGATATCTTATTCACAGCACTGTAATGACAAGATAAGAAAAACATTTTATCACGCCATGATCGCGTCACATGAACCACCTCATTCACCAGACTGATTCTCTGTACTGACAGTAAGGTATACAGCTAGGTTTGCAAAGGTTCCGGTAATTTACCAAAGCTACTGGAATCTTCTGGAATTTTGGTAATGAACAGAATCTATGGCAATCTATAGCTAGGTTTCCATCCAATATTCAAATATCTGCATAAAAACAATATGGACATTTTCCTAGTGATGTTTCAATGAAATTGATTTGTGGGGAAAAAAATAATGTGCGTGATGACGTAGTGCACATAAAAATAACTTTTGTGGTTGAATTTCTATTCCCATGTTAAATGGTTTTACATCATATTTTCAACTCAAACAGCAGCCTAGCATTGATCATCGTGTCACCAGAATAAGTCCCTCGATATTTACTGGAAAGTAGCATCAAGCTCATGACCGTCCACTTTTACTGTGAAGTTCATAACTTATTGAATCTGTAGCCTAATAAACTTCATGCTTTCCCCAAGTTGTAGTGGGAGGACCACACCATATCATCACGTGACTCCCAAGTTTACTGTACTTCGATATAATGGTTATTATATCAATATTTGCGCATAAAGGAGTTTCCACTACAATTCCTTGCATAATTAATTTTACAGACACCAAAAGATCCCACCTTGTCTAGTGTGTTTTGTTGACATTTGGAAAGTTATCAACAAATGAGCTGTTTCCATCAGGCCTTTTTTATCCTACATATACTTTACTCGCATAAAAATGTTAGATGGAAACCTGATAACTTTGTTAATTTATACTTGAATAACTTATATTCATATATAGTAAACTAAAAACGATATTCATATATAGTATACATTTTATATATCTGTGCATATTGTCCATGAGTTTCTAGTAGATAGACCATATATGTATGTATATAAAGGATATTTCATGCTGAAACCCTCATATTAAACACCAATGATGTTCACTTAGTTGATGGTTTATATTTAGGCTCATGTTTTATAGCTTTGTCATAGTATTTTTTTTATTTTAAAATCAATTTATCAGGCTAGCCACACAGAGGGGCAGGCATAATTTCAGAAGTACTCAAAAAGGACACTCAAATTCCAAAATAAACCTTGATAATTACCAACATTTTCAGTAATATACCCTCCCTTTGCAACCCTACATACAGCAGTGCATTCAACAAGTCTATCTTGAAACAAAGTCAAATCAATGTAATGTTATGTTAAATCTATACAAAAAGTATTTACACTCGTACATGATGTAATACTGGTATGTAAAGTCACATAATTTAGCTTTCACAGTCCACTGTCTGAATGGAGAGAGCCTCTACTTGTCTCTAATGTAAATGGGACTTGATAAATGTCATGAGTGTTATGTCATCAGCAACCTTGTTGGATGAGAGGGGATGATTTCGGATGGCACTGTAGCTTGTGTTGTTTGGAGAACGGAGGAGCTAAACCTTCTTCACAAAGAGGACGTAGTGGAGTCCACCACCTCACGACCGTTACACACCGTTGTTACCGCTGTTGGTACACAGGCAGAGAGAGGCTCATGCAACAAATAATAATACAAAATAGAGGGTCAAAATAAATAAAAAAAAGCTGGCTTGTTATAAAGCTTAAGTATGACCTTGTTTTTCACACTGATTAAAGCTAAAATATTGAACCAAGGGTTTGGCATATTTTTGTAGTGTTCTACATAGGCCTATATACTGTAGTATACCAAACACAACAGACACTTCTACCACAAAAATAAACATAAACATCAGTAGACCTATGTATGATTCAGTTGATAGCTCACTATTCTCAGAACCCAGAACCAAATATTGTGTGCTCTGGCCAGCAACATTTATGTTATGAGATTTGTGTCATTTTAACCAACAATGACTGAAACGTTCATATTTACCAGTGATAGAGACACTTCCTTTCGAGGAGATGGGGACAGATGTTGATGCTGTGGTGACCGTGGCCCCGAAGCGGTTGACAGGCACCCTTAATGTGGTCACGTTCTTCTGGGGCTGGAATAGGATGATGTGGACCTTAGGAGCGAAGAGACAGCCCAGCACCACAGAGCCACTCAGACTGACAGAGATACACATGGTGGTGGTCTGAACCTGTATAGGGTGATAGACCGGGATAGGAGACAGGTTGAATTATCATGATTCACTGGATAGACTGATAGGGCTGGGGTCATTTAGTCTCTTCCTGACAGACATTGAGCTCTATTACAAGGCAAGTGGTAAGTAACTAGTAGTCTTTTGCTATCTGCCATTTCTGCCAACCAGCTGAGCTGTTCTCAGCATCTCTGGTGGACCAAACTGATGGAAATCTGCACATGCTTGATGCAATGTTTCATTCAACTGTGCCCACTAATGACTAGCACTGCTGGCTGTCCTGGTAGAGCCTGGGCCCAGATTCACAAAACACTTCTTATGCAAAAACTTAAGAAGCTTCTTAAGAAAATAAATAAGAAGTGCATCTGATAGTAAGTGCAATTCCTCAACAATATCTTAAGATTTAATGGTTTTCCTACAAACATCTCCAATATCTTGTTAGAATCTTGTTAAGATGTTTGTTGCTAGTCAACCGGCAATCATGTTAGCATATTTCCTACTGAGATTACTGTTCTTGGGTTTACAATAATCAATACTGTAACTTTCAGATGAAGTTCGTGAGTGAATTAAACATGTTCAATTGCTTTCATTAGCTTATTCTCTCACTGCCCTCAGTTTAAGAAAAGGGTTTAGCTATCTTGGAATTAAGAACAAATCCAAAAACATTATTTTCAAGAATCTAATTTCTTCTTAACTTTTTGCTTTAGGAGAAACATAAAAAATAGCGCAAGAACATTTCCATGAACCTTTTTGAGGAATAGCAACTTTCTTCTTAAGTCTATAGTTAAGGAAAAAATTGCAGTTAAAAAGAAATTTCTTCTTAAGAAGGTTTTGTGAATCTGGGCCCTGGCCTGTGGTTACTCAGTCTTCCCAACCAATAGGCTGCTCGTACCACTGCTGTTTCCGCAGGCAAAGATCACCAGTTCGCACAACAGTATGGTCTGACTCTGTGCATCAAAGCACATCTATGTAGTACATTAACAGCATGCACAATTCATAACAGTATGACGGAAGGCTTTCAGCTTTGTTTCTGTTGAATTTGAACTCCATTTCACCCTGATGGAATAACACTATGATAGTGTGACACTGCTTTTGTCCAGGTCACAGTTGTGTGTCAATTTTCAAGAGCTGTCTATGGCCCGTCACTGACCTCAACAAGCATCATGTTTGATAAATGTATATACATGAATGTAAAGATACATCTCGTAGCTATCCAATGCATATCTCGTAGCTATCCAATGCATATTTTAACACACGATAATTTAACGAGTCATGCACTAGACTAGGTAAATAGCCTTGAGCTTAAGAGAGAGAGAGAGAGAGAAAGCAACTTAGAAAGCAGGAGAGAGAGAAAGAGAGAGAGAGGAAAAAGTTTTGTTTCACGGTTGCTGAAAGCACTGGCTGGAATATTTAATGTCCATGTCCATATGAGACCCCAGCTTCTTTGCGATTCAATGAACAACACAGCTTGTCTTTCATGTGAGAACATCTCCAATGTTTTATCCAAACCACATTTGAAATGCAGGTAGATGAGCCCAACTGCTGGCATTATTAATGGCACACGAACAGAGAGAAAAGTGTTCTGTTGCATAGCCAAAACCTTTACCTAGCTTAATTATTCTGTCTACCACAGCTCAAATATGAACACTCATCATCAATATTCAATATGTACACTCACTATAATACTGTTCATTCAGTCTCTCACTTTCTCACCCCTTTCTCGGCCCTTCTCAAACTCAAACTTTTCCAACTCAGGTGTTGCTAGTGCTGAAAGTGTTTTTTTACATAGAACACCATAGAGATTATGAGGAGATGGCCTGGGGAAACTCATGATTCTGATGCAAGGCCAATATGAGACTCCCTCCTCCTCCCCCTCTCCCCTCTCCTTTCCCCTCCCTCTGTCTGTACACCCAGAGCCCAGTGGCACACCAAAACCAACAGGACAGGCATTAGACTAGACTAGCTTCAGCCTTGGGTCACAGTTATCATACACCCTGGACTGAACTGTTGTGTCAGTTTTATACATATTGTCTCTCTTGATCTTGCTTACATGCCAACAAAGACTGCATAGGCCTGAAACAGGGTGGTGAAAGCCCTATGAGGGACTATTTTTATACAGATAATATATACAGTAAGTCATATATCCTGTTAGGCTATGGTGTGGTGTCATATCGGGCTAGTCATGTGGGTATTGAGAAGGGGCACAGTCGGAGATGTATACTGGGTCTGGGTGTTTATTTGTTTACCAGTTAAGCAAAAGGCTGTCTGTAGATGACTATCACTATTCTAAGCATCAGCCCCTTTAGAAGCCCAGCTCCCATCTATTCCCTCGTTTCAACTGATCTCATCTGAGAACTGGAAATGAAGCTGTGGTAATATTGTAGAGGAATGCTGGGAACAACCCACTGGTCACAGACCTCAGTTCATCATCTACTTTTGATTTACATTTGGTTGAGTTGTCAACTAATGTGAATTCAACGTGAAATCAACAAAAATGTTGCCATGTCATTGGATTTAGGTTAAAAGTTGGGTGAAAACAATTATGAATTCCCTTACGTTGATGACTTTTTTCAAATCCAATCAGTTTCCACTTTGATTCAATGTTATCATATCGATTTTTTAGTTGAAATTACGTGGAAACAACATTGATTCAACCAGTTTTTGCCCAGTGGGAAGAGTCTTCCTATCCAAATTCCCTGGGGGAATCTCCTGCATATTTCACTGTCAACTATAGAAGCATTGGAAAAAAACATACTTTTCAAATCATAATGTAATGTATTGAAATGGCAATACTGGGGTTTAGTTTAGATAAGGAACGTCATTTGGAGAATGGCTATATGTCTTCCCAGTCACTCGATTTGACTATACTGTACGTGTCTGTTAAGACTGAGGTTTAATTCTCACATAATCACGGCTGGGTATCTTTGATATCTCCAGTGTCTATGTTCTTGTCTTGGACGGGTCTCTACGACACATGAAAATAAATACAGTCCTTTTATGAGACACAGAGGAAGGTGATGATCAAAATGAATGTATGTCTGCCACCTAGATCCATTGGTACACTAAAGACACATTCAAGGACTTATAGATTTCTTTAATAATGATCTGTGAATAAGCAGGAAATCCAGAAACCTCCAACCAGGATTTCTGTGATATCTGGACATTTTGGAAAAGTTACCAGCACTTTACAACCCTATTTAGAGTATATTTTTCGCACTCACCCTGTAGTCGCTGGCTGTGACGTAGAAGATGGGCTGGAAGGCCAGCCAGATGATACAGGTGGTGTACATGGTGAACCCAATGAACTTGGCCTCGTTGAAGTTCTCTGGACACTTCCTGGTCTTGAAGGCGTAGACTGTGCAGAGGACGATTAGGACGCAGTTGTAGGCCAGAGCGGCCAGCATGCTGGAGTCCTTGCTGTTGCACTTCAGAGTGACTATATCTCTCCTTTCGGGGCTCACCTCCATAGAAATAAATAGAACAGAACCGTATTAGCTATAGAGTAGTGTATACAGTATAATAATATATTTAATATTATAATATATTTCTATGCTCATGTGACGGGCAATAATGTCACTGTGCTTGCTTAACAGCATAGCTTTCTTCCCTGACCCTCACTGGGCTGGAACCGGGGATCATCTGCCTTGCAAACACACATGACCCCCCACATTTCAGGCTAGGGAGTGACGTTAGGAATCCAACTCTGTTACACCCACCTCCTTCCTGACGCCAGGCATCTCCACCAGGAGCCAGAACACAGCCACCAGGAGCTGACAGGAGATCAGTCCACCGCAGATGGCCACCTGGGAGGCTGGGCTGATGAACCGTGGCCGTGTAGCCCCGTCCTTCACCCCGCTGAAGATCCTGGCGATGCGGTTGGTCTTAGTGAGCAGTGCCGAGTAGCACACGGCGAAGGAGGTTCCCAGGCCTAGTCGACGTAGGGTACACACCGCCATCGAGGGCTTGGCGATGTAGATGAAGGTCATGCTATAGCACATCAGGACCCCGAGGAGGAGGATGTAGGACAGCTCCCGGCCGCTGGCTTTGACCACGGGGGTGTCATTGTGCTTGAAGAACAGGCCCACCACGGAGAGGGTACACAACATGCCCAGGCATGAGATGGTGACCGGCCCAATGGCCCAGGCATCCTAAATCAAATGAAGGTTTATTTGAAGTGTTATTTCACACGTAAACGTCTCGAAACACAAACAAATATATTTTTTTAAAGAGCGGGAAAAGAGGAGAAAAATCAGGGTAAACAGTGACAGTACCTCCCAGCGGATGTACTCCTCTGGGAGGTCGAAGCAGCCTGTCAGGTTGGCCTGGGGCCACTGTCCGAAGCTGCAGTCTGCACAGGTGAACTCATCCAGCAGGTACTGGTAGGGCTGGCAGGGGGAAATAGTTTGTAGATGTTTAGTGAAAGTTTAACTAACTTTCAATAATATTTCAACTTACTATCCACTTTATCCTAATCCGCCCAAAAAAGGTAGTGCATATTGAACCAGCAGAATTGAATGGCACCAGGCGCAACACACTCTCAAAGGTAGCTGCTGACTATCGGAAGAGGACAGTCTGGGCCACTACAACCTAGTCCTGTGTAGCACAGATTTTAGAGCATGGTGCTTGCAATGCCAGGGTTGTGGGTTTCATTCCCACGGGGGACCAGTATGAAAACTAACTAACTGTAAGTCGCTCTGGATAAGAGCGTCTGCTAAATGACTCAAATGTAAATAGAAGATAAACTATACAATGCAAAAAGAAAGTCATTTCTCACAGTCATCTCTCCTTGATTGCGGATGTGTTACCTGGCAGGGGATGCAGATCCAGCAGCACACGTCTCCAGGCTGCATGCTCTTCACCTCGTTCTTCCTGCAAGGGTCACTGCACTGGGAGGTGGGGGGCGCTCTGCCTGGGCCCCTCCATGGCACCTGGCTGGTGTTCAGGATCAGGCCCTGGGCCCAGTAGCCTACCTGGAGAGGAGAGCTACTTTATTATTCCCAACCCCAGACACATACACACACACACACATGTTGAGAGGCACAGGGTCAGCCATGGTGCAGCACTCCTGGATGGAGAGCTACATACCTTCCTATACACGTATTTATCGTCTTGTTTGTGGTAGTGGAAGATGTTGTAGCGGCCCAGACTGTCTCCGTAGGTGTCGAAACGCACCATGTTCTCAGTGTCGGCAGGTCTGAAGGGAGCTGAGGAGAAACAGGACAGGAGAAATGCGTCTATATTATTAAAACCAACACAATTCGGTGTGATGCCTTCTTCAGGGTTACAGATTGGGAAACAGAAATACTGTATATAAGAAGAAAGAAAAACCCTTCCTTTTAGTTAGATATCGAGTTTTAATATGAGTCTCTAGTAATTTAGTTTTCTCACAAAAAAATCACAAATTATATGTTATGTCAATGTTTCCTTCATCTTATCCGTTCGCTTTTTAATTAATTTCTTTAATGCAACATCTATTCATGAGGCATCTTCTCAAAATAGTACACGCTGCTTGCCTACCCTAAGCATCTTACGCCGTCCCTATTTGTTACTGATCTCACTGCAAATCAAATCATCACCAAACTCTTTTCAACTCCACAGGGGCACAACATAAACTGAGAAACCAATCTCACGGTCAGATTTGCATTTGTTTCAAATTGCCCCAATTTATAATATTTATTATTTAAAAAAAATGGAAAACTCAATTATATTTATATAATTCTAAGACTAGTTAAGGGTAATAACAGGATTACTATGTGATTCCTGAGCTGCTTCCTGTCTGTTCTTACATCCAAAGTAGTAGGCCACACAAGCTCAAAGAACGGGACCATCGAGTGCAGAAGCGCGTAGTGCGTAAAAAACGCCTGTCCTCAGTTGTAACACTCACTACCGAGTTCCACACTGCCTCTGGAAGTAATGTCAGCACATAAGAATTGTTCGTCGGGAGCTTCATGAAATGGGTTTCCATGGCCGAGCAGCCGCACACAAGCCTAAGATGACCATTTGCAATGCCAAGTGTCGGCTGGAGTGGTGTAAAGCTCGCCAACATTGGACTCTGGAGCAGTGGAAACGCTTTCTCTGGAGTGATGAATCAAGCTTCACCATCTGGCAGTCCAACGGACGAATCTGGGTTTGGCGGATGCCAGGAGAACACTACCTGCCCGAATGCATAGTGCCAACTGTAAAGTTTGGTGGAGGAGGAATAATGGTCTGGGGCTTTTTTTCATGGTTAGGCCCCTTAATTCCAGTGAAGGGAAATCTTAACGCTACAGTATACAATGATATTCTAGACGATTCTGTGCTTCCAACTTGGCAACAGTTTCAGCATGACAATGCCCCCCCCCCTGACTTCAACCCCATCGAATGGCACTGGAACGCCGACTAATTGGCCAACATCAGTGCACAACCTCACTAATGCTCTTGTGGCGGAATGGAAGCAAGTCCCCGCAGCAATGTTCCAACATCTAGTGGAATGCCTTCCCAGAATAGTGGAGGCTGTTATAGCAGTAAAAGGTGGGACCAACCCCATATTAATGCCCATGATTTTGGAATGACATGTTTGATGAGCAGGTGTCCACATACCTTTGGTCAAGTTGTGTACAGTTTAATTCTATAGTATATCTAAACCTGTGTAGTGAATGAAGGGTGCATATATGCTATAGCCAGTAATCAAGTCATCTGACCTTATATGGATGTTAAAGCCACACAAATGTTATTACATTTCCGGCAGAATTGGATGCATTAAATATGGCCGCCGGTCCACCAATCATGGATCATTTACTTGAATGGGGATTGCCTCTTCTGATAGTTCTATTTCTATTGTTAAGACTGTTTCACTCACCATCGAACTTAGCCTTGAGGATGAAGTCCCTATAGAACCTCTTCCCAGTGCCTGGCTTCATGGCATCACAGATCTTGGTGGCATTGGGTTGGCAAACCGCCTGCCTCATATTATGCAGGGCATGAGCCATGGCATACACTGCGTTCACTACAAACATGATCTTGGACTCCTGCTCAAACTTGCCGTCCCGCAGACTATGTTCACTACAACCAGGCTCTGTGAGACTACAGTCGAAGCGGTGCTCCCAGAATTCTCTGAACCAGGGGTTCCGTGTGTTAGTGTAGGGGTTAAGCTTGGTGAAGTAGTCGGCAAACTCCCGGATGGGGTATGAAGCCAGCTCAATGGTGAAGGCCCCCTCGGCTGCCGTCTCACTTCCCCTCACGACACTCTCCTGCAAATCATTCACATTTTCCTCAGTAATTTGATTGAAAATACACAAAATACATTTATCAAAATCGCAAAAACATAACATTTCATGGAAAACAGGTAAAATCATGGAAATCTATTCTTATACAGGAATTGATTCCTTCATTGTGAAGGAGTTGATTCTGATTCTCACACTGTTAGGGAATCAACTATATTTTTGAATGGACGCCTAAGGCCCTACCTGCGCCCCCCAGCCGTCGCTGGCCACCCAGATGAAGGTGACGTTCATGCGGGTGGCGGCCACCAGCAGCTCCCTGGCATCCTCACTGCGTGTGAACAGAATGACCACCTTGGCATTGGACTTTTGCTGCAGCGAGCGGATCACCTGGTCATAGCTGTACCGGTTCATCGAGCGGCTCACCTGTTAATTATGCACCAGCTTTGAACCATCATGTGCTAGAAGACACAGTCTATAACAACAAGGCAGCAAAACATACAACACTATTCTAAATGGAATCAACTGAGGCCAGGATTAAATCTGATCGTGGGTTGTCGACAAATTTCCGTTTGAGCCGACATCTGCAGCGTTTGCTGTGAATGCGATCTCTACTAATGCGGTACATTTGCCTTTAGAAACCCCATTGTCAACAACTCGCGATCAAATTTAATTTATACCATGCAATAGTATTGTAATGAAATCGGTGGGTAGCCCCGATTGGGATTCTAGCCCGGGTCCAGCGATTCTTCCGACAATACCTTAACCATTACACCAAGATT
Organism: Thymallus thymallus; assembly: GCA_023634145.1. NCBI lineage: Eukaryota > Metazoa > Chordata > Actinopteri > Salmoniformes > Salmonidae > Thymallus > Thymallus thymallus. The sequence continues at coordinate 31,825,541 of CM042409.1, read as the reverse complement.
TCTGAACCTCTTGACAAGGTCCACAGGTGTTGTGTAAATGTCGCTTCAGTATGACACCTTTGTAATGATGAATTATTTTCACTGTGAAAGTGGCAACAACAACAACCAAACAAACAACAATAACCAGCTGACCTTGGCCGAGGTGGCGATGCAGATCTGTCGGGCACGGGCCTCCTGCTGGAAGGCATCGATGCCCGTCTCGCCGTAATCGCCCTCGGATGCCACGGTGGACACGTAGGTCCAGTTGAAGTAAAGCAGGATTTCGGCAATGGCTTTGGCCTGGTAGAAGTCTGGCGGCACGGTGCGGGCGAAGTAGTCATAGCGAGACTTGTCACTGAGCTTGGCGCTGGTGGAGGCGTAGCTGATCTGAGGGATTTGGAAGAGGCGCAGCAGGTTGGCCACCTGGGGTGGGAAGAAGAGAAGGCGAGAGGGAGAGTGATAAACCATGCCAGCTAGTCCCAGACATTTAACATAATGCAAACATCTCTCATCTAATCTAAACTTCTAATAATAATTTAATTATCTCGCCATTCCCACCACTGGAAGAGGCAGAGGGGGGAGTTTGGCCACCTATACAGAGAGAGAGGGAGGGACGAAGAAACTATGTCAGCTAGTTCCAGACATTTACCACCTACACTTGCTGTTGAAAAAAGCCTGAGAGCTTTATCCTCATCTGAAATTCAAATGGACTATAATCACCATATTTATCATGTAAATGACTCTCACAGTGATAATGGTTGCAGCCTCTGTATGGTTGGAGATGACAGTACACAGTTCCTGCCTTGGGTTAGGTGATCTTAACCAACACACTCATATACTGTATATATTAAAGGTGCGCTATGCACAAATTGCTCCGCCATTTCCTGGTTGATAACATAGATAATTAAGATGTATTATCTGTATAATATGCTTATATGATTGACTGTGACCTTTTGTTATTAGAATGTATCCTTTTGGACTGGTGTTGGGAGTTGCATTTTTTCTCATATGGGCCTTAGTCAGCTGGGGACCAGAGAGGGAAGAAGTCAAGCTTGTCCCTGTTGCTGTGCAGAATAGGCTTACTGCAAACCATGTGAAGGGATGGATCAATTACTTGGCACAAGTGTCTGTGGCAAGTTACTCCCTCCTTCGGACTTGGAGAAGGACAAGGTTTTAAATAGAATGAGGTTGTGTTACCAGGGACGAAAAGGGAGTCTTGCCCTCAGGCTGAACTGTGGACAGTCTCTGGAAAATGCTTGCTGGTTATATGGGATATTCCTTTCTCAAATATCGAGTCTAAAACTGTTGCTTGTCATGAACATTCTGGAGGGTGTATATTGGCTATAAGAGGTCTGTCAACCCAACAGGGTTGCGTTGACCAGCCATGATGATCATTATTGCAAAGCACTCACATCATTGACTTGCGTCTCTGGTGTGACCTGTTTTAATTTACTTATAAGTAAATAAAGATTTAGTTTAAGTAGAACTTTGACTTGTGTGATTAGTTTGTGTCTCCTCATTTGATAATACAGAAAAATACCACCACAGCTAATATATCAGCTACGCAGCCCCAGTCCAAAGGTGTCTATGGTTGAGTCCTAAATGGCACCCTATTCCCTATATAGTGGCTCTGGTCAAAAGTAGTGCACTATATAAGGTGCGATTTGGGAAGCATGTCTATATATCTAGAATAAATCTTCTGCTGTACAAAAATGTTGATCTCTTTATCTCTGCAGCCCCAGTCCAAAAATGTATATTTCTACTGTATGTGTATACCTCAGAGGAGCTTCTTTAAAACAGCTTCTGCTGTCTATCAGGGTTTGACTGGCATTGGTGAGATGAGGAGGCCTCCAGCCAATGCCCCTTTCACACAATCTGACACTATCTCCAACCCTGTCTACCATGTCAGCCATCCACATTACCTAGAGCAAGAGACCTAAGTGGATAACAACCATATCTGATTAATTATTCGATAACAACAACAAAACCATCATTGAGATAAGAACATTAGACGCTTGTTTTTCCATTTGCCCAGCAGCTTAAAGCTGTCTAATCCAGAGCCAGATACACTCAAGCCCCCAGACAGACAGACTGAGTTGTGTGTGTGTGTGTGTGTGTGCGTGTGCGTGTGCGTGTGCGTGTGCGTGTGCGTGTGTGTGTGTTGGAATCTAGTCAATATTCTGACACCATAAGCTTATTATGCCCCAAATAACTTGAACAAGATCTATTGATCGACTACAATGTGGGCGCTAGTGAAAGCGGGTACTGCTGAGAGCAACGAGGGACATTACTATGTGTGATGCACCACTCTGAAAAAAGCAGATCATGTTGAATGAGCATTAGAAATTGTAATCATTGTCACAATAAGCATGTGTTTGTTTAGCGGTTAGTATATATCTATGTAGCCCTTTTTTTCATTGAGTGCCACATTGTCCGCAAGAGAATGGTAGCAAAAATCATCTTGCTTTCAGCATGTTGTTCTCCATTCCCGCCACAGGGTTTCTGAGTGCGTGCCCATGTGTGTTCGAACATACACTGTGTGTGTGTGTGTGTGTATGTGTGCGCGCGTGCATGCGAGCGTGTACGTGCGTGCCCATGTGTGTTCTAACACTACTGTAACTCCTACTGCGTGTGTGCCTGCGTGCATGCATACGTCCGTGCATGCATGCGAGTGTGTGTGAGTGTGTGTGTGAGTGTGTGTGTGTGTGTGTGTGTGTGCGTGCCCATATGTGTTCTAACACTACTGTAACTAACTACCACTGTCTCCCAGGCACCGTAGGATGCCTAGAGGCTTGCACAGCCCTACTATTCCCATTGAGCTCATTTAAAAATTCCTCTTCACACTAATCCACATTTATATTCCCATTCTTTCACTAGCCTTCATTTGCTTCCCAGTTTCCAGCTCATGAAAATTACATAGCCAGTCTTTAAATAGGGAAATTATGATTTGTTACGGCTTTTGCCTACACTGTAGTCAACATTCCTACAGTCCTATGGATGGCATCTGGGCACTTACAGCTGATTGAGCGATTTTGTCCTAGAAATATCTGGGGTATTTCATTTAAATGACACTGTTGCATGAATAAACATCAGGGCATCAAAGGGGATGGACATTATACAAGCTGGAGAGACCAGAGAGACCAGTTAGTACGGTGGGTGCAACTCTAACATACTGTGGCGTGCGTCTCCCCAGAGGGTACCTCTAAAAACTAATCATAGAGTTGGATAGAGAGCACACTTACCACAAAACCTCAATGGGGCTGCCCATGCTGTCACAGAAGTGATAATGGCAAAGGGAGGATGGGCTCTCTTTCTAACTCAATGGAGTTGACTGAAATTAACCCTGATCTTAACCGACTCTGACAGTTCCATTTAAAACACCCTGTAGACGACAGGCCTGTAGGAGCAGCAGGCACACTATGGCCCTAGAGGAGAAATTGAGTAAATATTATCTATTTAGACAGGCACAATGCAATGATCCCTCTGGACAACAGCGTAAGTCCATTCCATGTCCTCTTTCTAGCTGAAAATAGAGCAGGATCAGAGGGTCGATTGAGATAGGAATCCACTGAGAGCACTAAACATATCATGAATAAAGCACAAAATAAAACACATGACTGAAGGTCTTGTTAACGTGAATAAATGAATCTTGGTATTCAAATGGCAAACTATCAATACATTAGATACAGTAGCCAACATTAATTATAATTGCTTGTATTGGTTCCCTGTCTTTGCAACCGTTCTAACCCTTTCCTTATGTTCGATTCAGCCTACACAATTTATTTTCCCGGTAAATTAAGTACAGTAAGTACAGTAACTACATCAAGATAATACATATATGATTTTAATCCACCAAAATGTATTTTCCAGTAGATGAGAATATTGAGTTGATAGACCCACTTTTTCAAAATGTTGAGCCAAATGTTTGATTACTGTACCAAAGTCATATATCATTCAAATGATGACATTTTCTTACATTTGTGGAAATGTTTTGCTCATTTTTAGCCAAACTTTAGATCACTGTCCCTCAGCCTCTAAACATCAAAATACTGATATCCTTGTGATCATCATGGATAGATCTTTACTGCACATAATACCATTTAACTCTAGCACAAAGGTCAAGGTCAATTTGACTTCAGATTGACTGCAGATCAGTGTTGCTCAGCCTCTGAGCATCATAGGGATATTATTTTATTTGGAAAGTCTACTCTACAGACTATCAGTAACATTTCAACCAACTATCTACTAACCCTAGCTCTAACCCTAACCCTAACCTTAACGCTTATCCTAACCCTAAACTTAACCATAGCCCTAACCTTAACCCTTATCCTAACCCTTATTCTGAACCTAACCCCAACCTTAGCAAGCAGTTGCTTAAAAACAGATAGTTTGTTGATAGTATGACACTATTAAAATCCAGACTATCCAAATAAAGTGTGAACCATCAAACTGGTATTTGTGATCAGCATGGTTGCACCATTCCTGTGCAGACACACCGTTTAAAAGTTTAAAAGTTATAAAGACCAAGGTCAACATGACCAAGTTATATAGACTTAGGAAATTAGATGGGTTAAGCACAAGAGTGTACTAGGATGCATACACCAACAATGACACCGACAGCTCTCATTATTGGCCATTTTTATACATTATTCCACTGTTTGAAGCTGACTACCCTGAGCCAGGCGGTCACACATGCATGGGTCCCACATCCTCCAGCACTCTCAGACATACAGTGTCATTTAGCTGTCACCAGAAAAAAAAAAATATCTTATAGAAAACCTATCAGGAGACCACTGGAGTGTGTGACAGTATCCCTTCCTGTACACTCTCTCTCTCTCTCTCCCTTGCTCCATCTCTCTCTGTATCATTCACACATTCTCCCTCTCTTTACAAGGGACGACTGCCAATACCTCAGCTGCCTTAGACCCTTATCACGGTACCTTATTAGGTACTTCAATTAAATCTTTGTCCACAAATCAAACCTACCCCTGCTTAACATTTAATTGACAGAATCTCATCATTCAATTTGTACTTAAACTCTGATAATATGATTCCGATAGACTGTATTATTCAGAGAGAGTTTAAAATGCTAGCTGAGTGAGTAGCTTTCCCCTAATTGCTGCTTTAACCCTGGTCAGGTCCATAGTAAGTTGAGCCTTGAGACAGAATAGCATTACAGCAGGACTATGGAACATATTGTATTCATAGCAGAGGTTACAGAATTGTTTATGTAAGAGTGGAATCATAGCAATCCTTTAACAGTTAGAGTTCAAGTTATGAATTGATTCCCTATACATAGATGAGACTACATAGTATATAGGCCTGTTTCTATATACTGTACAAAGAAGATTCCAGTTCCAGTTAACCTCCTAGAGTCGATGTCCGTGCCCCCACAGAAATCAAATTAGCATAATACTAAAATCCCGCACAGGCAACAGAGCTAGAGCGGTGTTTGTTAGACCATGAGACATCCAGAAAATCGGTCTTCTCACAAAATTGCCTGTAGTGTCCGAACGGTTTATGACCCCTCTATGGAAAGATGAGACTTTCCATTTTGCTCTACAATCCTCACAAGCATATTGGGACTTATCTGAAATCGTTACAGCCTATCTGCCAACTTCTGGCTATAGCTTCCAAACAGTTTGGGCTACACACTAATATGACCCCTCTGTGGAAAGGTGAAACTCTCACAAACACTCATCTGAAGGTCCCTCGGTACCAGTTGAAAAAATTAATGGAAGTATATATGGAGACTGTTTAGTGCCAAAAATAAGGGGTTAAATACATGTAAACTTATATCTCTCAGAGATAGGATAGACATTTCAGAACAAACTTCCTGCAGATTTTTGGGAGGACTGTCTGTTGTTCCTTGTAGTGAATCTGTTATTCAATGTGTTTGTTTGGGCTAATAGCAGTAAAGTTAACAAAAAATGTTCATCAAATAATATTTGTATACATCAAGGGGTGTTAAAATTCAAAATGAAATAGCAAAATGATCCTTGGTATGACCTTCTTAAAACAATTCCACCATAGATGACATGTAGAAGAGTCAACTCAAGCCTGTCTATTAGCCTCTCCTCTCCATCCAGCCTTCTACCATGGGAACACACAAACGCAAGCATGCACGTGCACACACACACACGTCCATCCAGCCTTCTATCATTGGACCATACTAGCATGTGCATTACCATATCAAATGCAGAGCGTCATTATAAGTGATTGTAATTCTATGTGCACCGTCGGTCAAAGTCATATGACAATCATTTGATTGACAAGGAGATTACATGAACCTCGTAGATTGTTACTTTTTTCTTTATCTCATTCTTACTCTCTCTATGGCAATCTCTATGGCCGATATGGGCTGTGTATCCATGGTCCAAGACCTTGGTGCTCAGCTTTGCCTGGTTCATCATGTTCAAAACCACCCTATTATAAAACGACACTGCATCTCAGTGCTAGAGCGTCACTACAGACACCTTGGTTTGATTCCAGGCTGAATCACAACCGGCCGTGATTGGGAGGCGCACAATTGGCCCAGCGTTGTCTGAGTTTGGCCGGTGTAGGCCGTCATTGTAAATAAGAATTAGTTCTTAACTGACTTGCCTAGTTAAATAAAGGTTAAATACAAAATACACACTAGTGGAGATAAGAACTCCAGTCAGTCAGTTGAATTGACTGAGAGAGGCTGCATGGTGTTTGTCTATTGATGAAGCCGCATTGATCTGTGTGTCAATGAAGAGTAGACCTGTGTAGAAGGAATCGGTGGAGCGCTTAACACTGAAATAATAACACCTCACAACCTCAGCATTAGATCAAGACTGGGGTAAATATTGAGCTGAGCAGAATATACCCAGGTAGTTTCTGTATTTTGGTTTTAGAGCTAATAAGAGCACTGAGACTGAGATTCTCCTCCGGGTGTTGATGTGTCATTCCCGTTCCTTTCATAATCAGACGATCATTGAAATCGTATTTCAATAATCTCACACACATCTGATAATTGGGAAGACGTTTGACATGGATACAGAATGCAGGAGGTGGGTTGAATAGTGCTTAAAATGTGAATGAAGGACAGTAAATTAGGTAGTTTGAGTAATCATAGCTCAAGATTGCACACACAGATTGCACACACACCTGCACTGACTCTCCACATCTTAGCACACATGCATTCACCTCTCTGCCTGGCATCCGTTCTCCGATTTGGTGGCAACAAATCATTGATGCAAAAAAGGTACACTCCATGGCTACTCTTCAGGTAGTACAAGCTCCCGGTAGAAAAAGGGGCGACATTTGGAGCCATTTTACTTATTGTGTTGATTCGATCATGACCGAATGCAACGTTTCCACGGGAGAAGTTTAGTTTAGTTTATTATTGAGAAGACAGCGTTTTCACCCACAAGTTGACGGGGAAAAATATACAAACCTCAAGAGACATCTGAAAGTGCATCATTCCAATATATACGCTCAGGTAATAACAGATTGATAATGCTAGGTAGTTAGCTTGCTGCAACCCATCAGACCACTACTTATGACAGAACTTTGATTACTATATAGCTACAGTATGTCAAGGGGCAGGGCTCCAGACTGCGACCATTTAGTCACATTTTGCGACCCTTTGACTTGGCTGTGCAAGTCCTATTTTAACATTAAAATATAACAACAGTACCCTATTGTCAACCCACAACTCATGACCGTCACTGGATTAGGTTACACATCAACATATCTTGAATCATAAAACTTTATATAAACTTTAACTGTGCCGAATACAACAGGAAGAGTAAAAAAATTATAACACAATAAAATAACAATAACGAGGCTATATACAGGTGGTACCGGTACCGAGTCATTGTGCAGGGGTAATATGTACATAGGCATGGGAAAAGTGAATAGGCAATCAGGATAGATAATTAGCAGAGCAGTGTATGTGAAGAGTGGGAAAGAGTGTCTATATGTGAGTATGTGTGGCGTCAATATGCATGTGTGTGTGTATATGTGTGTGGTCCAGTGAGTGACTGTGCATAGATAATAATAGACAGTGGGTAGCAGCAGTTTAAAAACAAATGGTCCTGGTGGCCATTTGATTAATTGTTCAGCAGTCTTATGGCTTCGGGGTAGAAGCTGTTAAGAAGCCTTTTGGTCCTAGACTTGGCGCTCCGGTACCGCTTGCCGTGTGGTAGCAGCGAGAACAGTCCATGACTTTGGCTTTCCTCTGACACTGCCTAGTATATAAGTCCTGAATGGCAGGAAACTTGGCCCCAGTGATGTACTGGGCCGTACGCACTACTCTTCTGTAGTGCCTTACGGTCTGATGCCGAGCTGTTGCCATACCAGGCGGTGATGTAACCGGTCAGGATGCTCTTGATGGTGCAGCTGTATAACTTTCTGAGGATTTGGGGACCCATGCCACATTTTTTCAGTCTCCTGAGGGGGAAAAGGTGTTGTCGTGCCCTCATCACGACTGTCTTGGTGTGTTTGGACCATGTTAGTTTGTTGATGATGTGGACACCAACGAACTTGAAACTCTCGCCCCGCTCCACTACAGCACCGTCAATGTTAATGGGGGCCTGTTCGGCCCGCCTTTTCCTGTAATCCACGATCAGCTCCTTTGTCTTGCTCACATTGTGGGAGAGGTTGTTATCCTGGCACCACACTGCCAGGTCTCTAACCCCCTCTCTATAGGCTGTCTCATCGTTGTCGGTGATCAGGTCTACCACTGTTGTGTCATCAGAAAACTTAATGATGGTGTTGAAGTGGTGTTTGGCCACGCAGTCGTGGGTGAACAGGGAGTACTAACAGGGGACTAACACGCAGCCCTGAGAGGTCCCAGTGTTGAGGATCAGTGTGGCAGATGTGTTGTTGCCTACCCTTACCACCTGGGGGCGGACCGTCAGGAAGTCCAGGATCCAGGGAGAGGTTGAAAATGTCAGTGAAGACACTTGCCAGTTGGTCCGCGCATGCTTTGAGTACACGTCCTGGCCCTGCGGCTTTGTGAATGTTGACCTGTTTAAAGGTCTTGCTCACATCGGCTACTCTCATGCATGCTTCAGCGTTGCTTGCCTCAAAGCGAGCATAAAAGGCATTTAGCTCGTCTGGTAGGCTTGCGTCACTGGGCAGCTCGTAGCTGTGTTTCCCTTTGTAGCCAGTCTAGTAGGACTCAGTCTTAATCCTGTATTGACGTCTGAAGGCGTAGCGGGATTTCTTACAAGCATCTGGATTAGTGTCCCACTTCTTGAAAGCGGCAGCTCTTGCCATTAGCTCGATGCGGATGTTGCCTTTAATCTATGGCTTCTGGTTGGGATATGTACGTACGGTCACTGTGGGGACGACGTCGTCGATGCATTTATTGATGAAAGCCGATGACTGAGGTGTTATTCTCCTCAATGCTATTGGATGAATCCTGGAACATATTCCAGTCTATGCTATCAAAACAGTCCTGTAGCGTAGCATCCGCATCATCTGACCACTTCTGTATAGAGCGAGTCACTGGTACTTCCTGCTTTAGTTTTTAATCAGATAGAATTATGGTCAGATTTGCCAAATGGGGGTCGAGGGAGAGCTGTGTGTGGAGTAAAGGTGGTCTAGAGTTTTTTCCCTCTGGTTGCACATGTGACATGCTGTTGGAAATTAGGTAAAACTGATTTAAGTTTGCCTGCATTAAAGTCCACAGCAACTAGGAGCGCCACTTCTGGATGGGCATTTTCTTGTTTGCTTATGGCCTTATGCAGCTGGATGAGTGTGGTCTTAGTGCCAGCATCGGTTTGTGGTGGTTTATAGACAGCTAAGAATAATATATATGAGAACTCTCTTGGTAGATAGTGTGGTCTACAGCTTATCATAAGGTACTCTACCTCAGGCAAGCAATACCTCGAGACTTCTTTAATAATAGACATTGCGCACTAGCTGTGTTTGACAAATAGACACACACCCCCGCCTCTCATCTTACCAGACGTAGTTTCTCTGTCCTGGTGATGCACGGAGAAGCCAGCACGCTCTATATTATCAGTGTCGTCGTTCAGCCACGACTCGGTGAAACATAAGATATTACAGTTTTTAATGTCCCGTTGGTAGGATATCTTTGATCGTAGATCATCCATTTTATTTTCCAATGATTGCACGTTGGCCAATAGAACAGATGGTAGTGGGGGTTTACTCACTTGCCTGTGTTTTCTCAGAAGGCAGCCCGACCTCCGCCCCCTTTTTCTCCATCTTTTCTTCACGAAAATGAAGGGGTTTGGGCCTGTTCCTGAGAAAGCAGTATATATTTTGCATCGGACTCGTTAAAGACAAAACCTTAATCCAGTTTGAGGTGAGTAATCGCTGTTCTGATGTCTAGAAGTTATTTTCGGTCATAAGAGACGGTAGCAGAAACATTATGTGCACAATAAGTGCATGCATTCCTGCTTAGATGAAACAACTATTTATTCTCAGCAGTCTATTACACAGTCTAAAGGCGCTGCAGAAAAAGATTGGTGCAACCAAATCATGGGCTGGTGCCACCAACTGGTGCCACCAACTGATAAAGTCTGTAGCATTGTCAAGGGGTGTGATTTTTGTTCTTCTGTCAATTTGGCTGTTGGGAAGAGAATCGTGCGATAGTATGTTATGCCAACAAAATATGTTGGTAGGAAAAGGCTATGTATGTTTATGCACATGTAAGTCAGTGATTAATGTTTACTATAGATTAATGAGGCAATAAAATTGTGATGTGACTAAATTCAACTAAAACGACCCACAGTTTTTGTCATTTTGACAATAACTAGACGAAATCATTATTCAAATGACGAAAATGTGACAAAAATGCACTGATATATTGGTCAAAATAACTAAGACTAGAATAAATCTAAAAAGAGTGCTAAAATTAACACTGACACACACACACACACACACACACACACACGCACAGATGCAGCCTGTGAGATGTTATTGGATCGGCTGACAGTGCTCTTTACCAGGAGGTCACCCACAGCCAAATCAACCACATGTTAATGACCTCTATTAAAACTTCCTCCCACCTCCACACCAACAACAATGCAAGGCTCCGAGTGAGTGACCTCAAAAACCACCTTGATGAACACACCTACTCACACACACACACACGCATCCACGCCTGCACACGCACACACAAACACATTGTTCTGCATCATTTGTTTGGAGAGCCTGTGTAATGCTGTTTTCTCCCCAGTCTCCTGCATTGCAGTTGTAAAAAAGTCTGAAATGATTCCAGGTATTTTTCATTTCATCATAGTTGATACCAGAGGATTTAAGCCTGTCATGTACATTTATGCACGTAATTACATTCAAAATGAAGTGTGGAACACCCAGAGCTTCTGAACAAAAATATGAACATTTGTTTCATGTCATCTTGTGAGAGAGAAAGGAAAGAACAGTGGATATATATTGTCTGGCATTATTAACACCTGTCTCTGTGTGGTATGTGTGGGCTTCCTGAATCTGACTCCTTTCAACCACCACTGTTTCCCCTCACTTGTAAACGGCATTCTGACGCACTAATTAGTGTGCCTCACCGCAGCTTGCAAATGAGCAAAAATGTACAGTTTTAAAATAACAGGTTCGAGCAGGAGAAGGTGGGAGGAGGGAGGGCGGGAAGAAGGAAGAGAAGGAGATGGCTATGATACCGCACATGATAAACAAGACCCTTTTGAAGTTCACACCAAAGGAGAAGTATTGTTTACCCTGCATTGCAATCTCTGTGTGAAACGCAGCTCAGTTCGAAACACAAACACACACAGTGAGAGGTTCATCCACCTTCCTAGCCACTCGGACACATAATCAACACTTATACGCTACTGTAGCACACTCTAAAGCTAGGGCTCGATTCAATCCGTATAGAGCTGAAAATCTGTAGCGCGATTGAAATGGCAAGGTAATTTCTGATTTAGCTGACATATGCAACGTTTACCGTGAATGCAGTCTCTGCAAACGCGGGAACATTGCCTTTAAATGTCAATCAAGCTACAATGCAGAACCTCAGGGCTACGGATTGAATCGAGCCCCCACACTCCTACATCTACGTCATCATTATTGTCCACCCTGAAATAACAACACCCCAAATAACAGTGGACCTCCTTCTTCAAACAACTCATATTCCCTCAAGTTATGAAAGTTCTAAAATAGAAGTGTATCCTGTATAATGGCTGTACATACTGCAGTTTGTGTTGTGTTCATTGACAGCCACCATCTGTAACAGAGCTTAATGAAGGAGAGAAGGATTGTAATCGTTTGAGTTCTGGCATACTGTACTGAACCACTGTCAGGATGGGAAAACACTGCTTATAGGACTGGAGATGAGACAGTGTTTAAAACAAAAGCATGACATTCAAGGAGAGAAGAGACAGAGATAAGATTGAAACTTAGATTTTAGTAATGTGATTGGGTGTGCCGAGTCTCTTTTTATAATTTGCTGAATTTATGGATTAATATCTAACACCTGCTCTAAGACATTGAATGTTCATATGCAATATTTTCCTATATTAATCTATAGGATACCATGCAGATATGGGACTGGTATATCTGAGGTTTATTTAAGGTGACAAATAGAGAGACGTTCTAGAATATTCATATGGAGGGAGGTGTTTGTTTGTGAGGAGTTCACACAAAGCCTTCTGTCTGAATACAAAGCATGACCACAGAATGCTCAAACTGGTAAACAAACAGACCACCTTAGTAGACATGTCTGTCAGGTAGAAAGAGTAAGAGTGTGCTGAACATATAGAAATACAACTCTGACCACAACAAGCACCGCACATACATATTCCATTTATAGCTGTGGTGGGTATACAGTAGCAGCATAGCTAATATAAAGAGGATCATTTTGGATACGCGTAAGACAATTCCACACAGATTCAATTTCTACTTGTGGTGGTTGGTTAGTAACAGCACAATTCATAAAGCTTAAAGAGCATAATTTCCAGTATGCAATGAAACGTGTCAGCTACCTGTCATTTGGCACCTGAACTAACTGTCATTTAGTCATCAGTGATGCTTCGCCCCCAGCCTCATCCCAGATGGCGATAAAGCATTTTCACATCAATGAGAGAAAAAAACTGCTAATCTAAATGGGGAGGATGCCGTGCCATGTGCTCTCTGTCTGAGTTTCCTGTTATAGCCTATGGATGCGTCCCAAATGGCACCCTGCGGAGGCTGTGAATGACTGGTTCTGACGCCCATGGGTATATGCACCACCAGATGGCCAGCACATCACACAACCCCCTCACAGGCAGCCCTTGGCCCCAGTGACGGGCATCCAGGCTGGGGCAGTGTTGCTGCGTCTTCCCCCCACTCCCAGTCAGGTGGAGACGTCCGTGCCAAGATTCTCAGTTTCTCTGTGGCCCTGTTGCACCCCACAGATGGGAAAAGCAAAGCAGCTCCTCTGAAGGATGCAGACAGCATCACAGAACTGAATAGATTTCTATATGAGTGTTATATTGTATCTCTAAGGGAAGAGCTCTCCAGTGGCGTCATTCCACTGGCCCTGGTGGTGCCCTTCCTCTAGTACAGTAAACTCTGCTTTTGAGTCTGAAGCACAGTGGGACAGAGTACGTCAGCATAAACACACACACACAACTCTGCCTTCGGAAAAACCCCACCACAGACTCCTCAGTCCTCACTACTCACAAAGGAGTGAGTCAATGAAGGGGACCTGGAACTATAGGTCGCTGCCAACAGAACCTTGAACCCCTATGGCATTATGACAGTACTGTAAGCATGTATTCTAATTGGAACCAGCAGGACCCTGAACAGCTTCTACCCCCAAGCCATAAGATTGCTAAATAGTTAGTTAAATAGTTAACCAAATAGAAACCTGCACTATCTGCTTTGATCCTTTGAACCTTTTTGACTCATCACATGCGCTGCTGCTACTTTATTTATTGAATTATCCTGTTGACTAGTCACTTTATTCCTACTTATATGTACAGTACATCAATTATTCGTACCCCTGCACTTCGACTCGATACTGACACCCCGTTTAAACAGGCAAGTTATCGTTACACATTGTGTATTTATTATTACTTTTCTATTATTTCTCTATTTTCTTTCTCTGTGCATTGTTGGGAAAGGCCCATAAGTAAGCATTTCACTGTTAGTCTACACCTGTTATTTACGAAGCATGTGACAAATAACATTTTATTAGACATTTTATTTGAGTTAATGCTAATCCATATGGAAGCACTCAAAAGCTTCCAAACCTTTGTGTGCGACAGTCCAGTAAAATGTCCCTGTCTGGCTCTTTTTCCAACTCACGGTGAAGTTTACAGTCCCTTTCAATTCTCCTGTCACTGACTGTCACTGACCACAAAAGGGGCCATAGATGGCCACACAGATCCATAAAGCTCTACTCTCTCAATAGGGAGGCCTTGTGTTCGCTGCCTTCCCAATTGACTCAACTGAAGTGTATAATGCAATCCCTGCTGTGTTGTCTGGTGTTTTTCTGCCACACAGAGAGCTACAGGTATACTATTTTAATTTGATCACTCTGTTGTCACAGCAAATGTTCCTGTGCAGCAGGAAATGATAATTGTAATGTATTTGAGGTTTAAAAAGGCTTCTAAAGTTTGTAATTTACAAATGTCAGACTTGATTTATCTTAACAAAAATGTATCAACCGCTACAAAAAGTACATGAATTATAAACCACATAAAAATTCACATTTCATAAATTATTTTTGTGCTATGAGAAACGGGTCAAATTAAGATAGAATATCTGTATAGACCAGCCCCAGTAATGTGTTTTATGCAGGCACTGAACACAAGCATTAATTAGACCTTAAAAGTTAAATCGGCTTCAATATAGAATGCAGAATCGAAAAAAAGAATGCAGTCACTGGAAACATGCTAACTGAATGATCCAAAAGAACAGTCATTTTACTCTGTTTGTATTCTTTATGGAGGCATGACATTATATAGTTGAATTGTCCTAGTTACAATCTCATTGATCAACTATTGATTGACTCAATAACCTCAGTCTTCATCAGTACAATACAATGAAACTTCATGACTTAATGAGCGGACGCTTAATCATTAAGCATCCACAAGCCACTGCTCTGCCTCGTCACATCTGACAGAGAGAGCTATCTATCAAGTGATTTGTTATAACATCCAGTTGCTATAAGTGTTCGGCTCATTTATCATTTTGATCGCTTCAACTCGCTTGCTAGGAAACATGAATACTGACGATGTGAACAATTTCCATGTCCTCTATGGGCCCTGGTCAAAGGTAGTGCACTACAATGGGAAAAGAGTACCAATTGATTGGCACTTAACAAAGGCATAGTAAAGTCACAGGTCATATGATGTGGGATCATATTCTGATCTTATTCACATCCTTACAGGTCTTGACTGGCATGATGCTAATGGATTCTAAAGCAGACATACTGTAACACTCCATGATGACATGTTCTGTCTGTGGGATCACTTCATCATCAGCAATACGCACGCACGCACGCACGCACGCACGCACGCACGCACGCACGCACGCACACACACACACACACACACACACACACACACACACATGCTGTACACTGTACACACACACCTCTATCAGGTCCATCGTTGACATTATCATTACCTAACAACATCCCTCCCAGTGTAATGTCCCGTCTCTGGATTATTAAATTATTCACACAGGCCTCCTCTCCTTTACGCCTAGTGCATCATGGGTAATTACAGTAAGCCCTGGGAGTGGAGAGCTGGTGTTAATTAAGAGGCTACGTCTTGGACGTAGGGGCTCCTCTTCACAGGTTTCAAGAAAGGTCAGAGTTCTCTGTGTGGCGTACGGAAGTTATCACGCTGACAAAGTGACGGAGGTCTCTGTGAACAAACGCTGTAGTGGAGCAGAGCTTCAAACAGCTACTGCGAGCAGCTACTGCGAGCAGCTACTGCAAGCCTCCCAGGTGGATAATTATTCCAGCCAAACCAGAGCCAAACGAAACGCACAGAGCTGAGGCTAGAGGCAAGTTCCTGTGGCTCAGCGGAGGGAGGTGGAGATGGGATGCGACCCGTTTCCGGTAACTTGTTTTCTTCTCTTTTTTCCCCCTGTATATTACACTTCCTATTCAACAAGACACCATCTCAAAGACATAGTGTTGACACTTATAGGCACAGCAACCCACTCATAAACATAAACACACACACACAAGCACAGATGCACACATGCACCCACGTACACACACATACACACACGCACACATACACAGTATTTGGAGTACTGATGAAACAGGAATATGACATCATCTCAGCTGGGACCAATTATTTACAGAGAGCTTTGAATCGTCAGCGAGAGCCTTATTTAATCTCTTTCTGCCGCTCGTGAAACCTGGATACTGATATCACGTTAACAGCACGTCTCATATCTATCTACCAGCAGGTATATGCAGGCATAGGCACAGAAAAAATACAAATTCAACACCTGACACCTAATGTGCAAATTGAGTAATACTGTCTGGCTAATAGATAAAAATACTTCATAGCTGCATCCTCCAAGGCTCGTTTTGGTATCTGCGATGACTGAAAGAAAGTTGTCTACTGGTGGGTAACGGTAGCCTACCTTACTCTCAACTGTTTGTAATGTGTCATATATTAGGCATAATCAAATATCACATTGTATGAGGATTCATTCATAGTATGAATTTGTAAAAAAAATTACACATGGGGTGGGGGGTAGCTTAGACTCCTATGGGTGGGGTTTGAGATTATGAGGTGTAAAGGTACCTGTATGGACCATAGGCTGTATAGAAATAACTGGACACAGTCATAACCAGTTAATGAATGGATTCCTATGAGAAAACTACCTGGATGGACACGTCACTGTAGGAGCCCCCGATGACTCCAGAAATGGCAAGTGGGACATCATCCTGGATGGGGTTGGATCCGTCCGGACAGATGAACCCCGGCTCGTGCACCTTGGTGAGGGAGGCTCGTACAAACTCCAGGCTCTGCTCCAGAGCGTAGGTGTCCTTAGAGCAGGTGTCCAGGATGTGGGCTCCCAGCCTGAGGCCCGGCAGCAGCCTCTCGTCCGCGTTGATCTCGTCCAGCGCTAACAGCATCGCCTCCAGTCTCTGGATCCCTCTCTGCTCGTTGATCTTCCCACAGTCCTCCACCCCCTCACCCTTCTCGTGCACTGGGAACAGTCCACCGATCACCAGGTCCCCGTCGATGGTGATCTCCCTCTTGGTGGAAGGGGGGAATCTGTTGTTAGGGCTGGCCAGGGCCTCAGAGATGAGCAGGTCAAAGAGGAGCAGGTGGAGGGACCACCATGGGGCAGCCTTGACCCAGGGCCCGGGGCAGAGGAGGCCGGAGCTGGGCATGGTCAGGTCGGGTAGCTGGGGTCAGTGTGGTGGGTGGGGGGGTGTAGGAGTGGGACACAGAAGGGTCTTACAGGGGCTGAGGCTTGGCGAGGTGGATCACTCTAGAGCCCACTCTCAACACTCGTAACATCTTGGTTTTTCGCTGCAAGTGGAGGAGAGGAGAAGGAATAACATATCATTGTTCATGTTACAGTGCATTAATGTTGTGGTACTTCAGTCATAAAAGTAACTGATACAAATGTGTAATTCAAAGAGCATTTTTGCCCCCTCCAATAAAAAAGCATGGAATTAATTCCAAACAATCCAAATGGAGGTTCACAGATACTTCTCATGGCAGTAAGGTTTGAAAATCCAGACTTTCCTCTCTACCTCCAGTCCAGTTTAAAGGGAAACTTCAGGATTTTGTCACCGAGGCTCTTTATCTGCTTCCCCAGAGTCAGAAGAACTTGCGGATACCATTTGTATGTCTCTGTGTCCAGTATGAAGGAATAGTTGCGCTAACGCAGATACCCATAGACTTCCAGACATTGCGCTAACGCTAGTTAGCATTGGCTTGCGAAACTACCACTAACTTCCTTCATACTGGACACAGAGAAATACAAATGGTATACACAAGTTCATCTGACTCTGGGGAAGTAGATAAATGGCCTGGTTGCCAACATCCCGAAGTATCCCTTTAAGGTGTAAAGGGAATAGATGACTTCATTTTTTCCATCAATCTTTTAACAACCTCTACAGGTTGATTTACAGCCCTTCTATACAAGCTCTCTATCTTAAAGACTGGCTGCAGGTGGTTGTGGCTCTTGGCACATTCCTCAAGAAGCACTTCATCCCAGCAACTTGTCTTGTGCCGCATAATCAGACTGTCAGCCATCTCAACAGATGAGTGAGCATGTCACCCGTCCTCAGAAAGCCACTGTGTGTGTGTGTATGTATTTGTGACCCGTTTCAGGAAGCTAGGCGTATGTCCCACGTCACTACTTCACAGAAGAGGCATTATAACTAAATGTTGTATTTATTTAACAAAATGTGTTTTTTGGCAGATATGCCTTCTGGAAAATGTGAAGTTTCATCTGCCTTAATAAAAAACTTGTATGCCATCTGTAAATACGAATAAGATGGTTAAATTACGAGCCTAGTTTGTTTAGCCACGAAAAAAGACAGGAACCTTCCCGCTAGCCATCTTTCTGCACACAGTCAGTGTGAACTGGAGCGACTTGACACAACGCAGGCCAAACAAGCTGTACAAACAAAACTGAGTTAAAGGGGTTCCAGTCTGCTGTAAAGCGTTCAACCATGTATACAGGTAAGAGTATTAACGGTGACTAAGGTTAACGGTGACTAACCACAAATTTGCAGAACCGCGGCATTCAAACAAGGCTGCAATGAAAACTAATGGGACTGTAGCGACTGTGTTGGCATCAAAATCCGGGGTGTGAACTACGCTTCTAGTCAAGCGTTGATTAGAGAAAAGTTAAAAAAACTGACGCTGTACGTTAAAATTCCGTAACGTACGGCATGCATTATGCAACTCATTCTGTGTCGTACAGCCTCTTTTCACCAGGTGTAGCGCTTCTCTCGCAGATTAAAACCAAGAAAGAGAGAGGAACAGGGTAAGGGGGATACCTAGTCCAATTGTACAAAGTGAATGCATTCATTTTTTGCGTCATCACTGCAAACCATCATGACTCTCAAAAGCCGCAACAGCTGCTGTAGGTATGTAGGTATGTAATTACACATAATATACACTTTATAATGTTTTGTTTACATTTTAGAGGTGATAAGTTGGACAGATCGGTTGAAAGCATGAAGGTCTCGTAATTAATTGTGCTTTACAATGGTATTCATATTACAAACGTTAGCTTGCTGGCTTGCTAGCTATTGTAACGTGTATGATCTGTGTAGTAATATTATTTGTATCTCGGAAATACAATTGCATTGCTAGTTATTGCATAATGTTAGCTAGCTAGCTAACATTGAACCTAGTTGGTTAGCTTTAGCTACCTGAAGATTCATACTAGAGCATTTCATATATGGTAGCTAGCTATGACAATCAGTTTGTATTGCTAGTAGTATAGGTTGGGATTATGGTTAATTGTTTAGCTAGCTATCTAGCTACATGACTAAACAAAAGACCACTTCGCCAGATGATTACATGACCCATCAAGTTAGCTAGGTGTGTCTGGAGGTGATTGCGGCCATCTATTGTATTTCATGAAAATGTGTAGGTGTCTAGACAATAGTGACCCATCCACTTAGCTAGATGTGGATGGGGGGGTGGTTATAGCTTTTATTTCACATCCCATCAATTTAGAAAAGTGTGTCTGGTAGGGGTGTGCCAACATGGCCATACTCATATTCGTAATCGGATCGCAGGATACACGTGATCGTAAAAAACAGAAGTGTTTTAATATACCTAAATAGATGTTGGTAATTTACCTCCCTGCACGTTCTCACTGCAAAAATGCTGCAGATGAGGAGCAGCGGGCGGAGGTGTCGGTGCGTATGTGTGTCTGTGTGTGTGTCTGTGTCCTCATTTTGCAGCAGGCATCCAAGTTTGCTGTCATTCAGTCAGAATTCGCATTTCAGATTTTTTTCCCTACCCTTGCCCAACTTGTTAGATATTATGCACATTGATAGCTTTATAGCAAATGTCCTCGCCATGTGATGTATCATAGTAGCAGGCAGCAGCAATCTAAATGATCGGACCAAAAACATGCAAGGAAAAGTGATTAGGTGAAATTATGAGGAGAAATGGAGCTTCACTCTATCCAATCAGAGCAGCAGTATTAGGATATAGGCCAAGCACTAGATAAAGTGTATTTTTACCTGGTGTTATTTCTTATTGTACTACTTTCACCACTTTTGGTTGGTAGATAGATTGATAGATAGATAGATAGATAGATAGATAGATAGATAGATAGATAGATAGATAGATAGATAGATAGATAGATAGATAGATAGATAGATAGATAGATAGATAGATAGATAGATAGATAGATAGATAGATAGATTGATTGATTGATTGATTGATTGATTGATTGATTGATTGATTGACAGGTACTTTATTGATACCCGACAACAAAAACACAGGGCAGGTGCAAAATGCCAGAACGAAAGTAGACAAAAGACATATACACGATACATGCTACATAGAGCAGCAGTATGAAAAGGTATAGAAATACAAGAAGTCTGGAGTGCAAAAAAGCTATAAAAAGACATTGCATAGTATGGGTGAATGATTGAATATGTACACTATACATTGGTGGATGGTGCATGGTTAACTATACTATACAGGTTGATGGCCGAGAAATACTTCAATAGCTAAAGGTGCGTATGATATGAGTGAGGGTAATAATAGTTTACTTAATATACAGACTGGTTAAATGAACAGGTAAGTGAATATTTTGCATGGTTAAATTAACTGTACAGGTAAATGACAGGAAGAGATACTTAAATAGCTAAATGTGTGTATGATATAATTTAGGGTAATAATAGTAATTCCCTTAAAATTCAGTCCTTAGTGCGCAGGGTTTAATTACAGATAAATGCACGTATTGCACATTTGATATACTAAAAGCAATAAAAAAAGATACAACTGACAGGATACTAATATGCATTCCTGAGTGAATGACTACGTAAGTTAAGTCCAAGAATTACTTGCAATATTGCACGTGATATGATATAACAACTGCACATGAATATGTATATACAGACCTGAATGAATAAATAAGTCCTGAGTGAATGAGTGATTACAGACCAGAGTTACTCACGGATGGATGCATAAATGTCCTAACTAGGTCCTAAATATTTGGTTGTTTACTACACTACCTTACTCACTCTGTTTTGCACATGGCCTCACATGTAAATCATTAAAGAGATGGGTCGGACTAAGGCTTAAGAGAATGTAAACTACGCTGAATAGGTGTAGACAATGAAGAGCTCTCCAGTAAGTGTACCAAAACATGCAAGGGCCATTTTCTCAAAAGTGGGCTTACAACTTCATCAGTGTATGATACACCATTTGTAGCTCTGAGTCTCTACTTTTATCCAATGTAAAACCCAATTTCTAATTTTGCTACATAAGACCGAATCGAGGTGGCAGGTCACATTTCACTCCTCTGCCTGGATTTCCCAGCACCCCAATATACTCTCCAGTTTTAACTAATTCCTCATTTATTTTTCTCTCTCTTTCTCTATCTTACACAGTCTGTCTGTATGTCTGTCTAACCCCCTATCTCTAAGTTTCTCTCCCACCCTTCCTCTTTCTACCATTTTGCTCATAACAATGCTTCAGTTAAAGGACCACTGGATCATGTGATCCCTGTTAGCCTGATAGTCTTGCCTGCGTCCTAAATGGCACCATATTCCCTATAGTGCACTGCTTTTGAACAGGACCCATATGGTTCTGTCAATTATAATGCTCACTGAGCAAGTTAACCTTTCCATGTGTTATGCTCTTCAAAGAAGTCAAATTCTGGGCAGTCCAATCTATCATCTGTGTGCATGTGACGTGTGTCATTTCTTGATAGATATCACATTCCTAAAGTTTGCATTTTCCACCTTGGCAAGTTTATTGACTGTATTTGTAGCAATAGCAGTGGGAAAGGCTTCCACATAAATTTGAAAAAAAGGGCAACACACGTTTCATACTATTGTAGAAAGTGATGTACTGTTAATGTCTCCTCGCCATGAGAGGGCATAATCACTCTATGGAATACTTGACCTGGGACAAGGTTATTGGGGTTCATGCATGTTCCCGGGTAGTCGTTTGAACTAGCTTTTGATGTATGAGTTTTTCTATGTAAAGCTAGCAGATTGATATTAAATATTATTAATCTAAGAGAGTTTTTTTGGCTCATCTTTATATAGACGCCTTACACTACAAGCTAAAATTTAAACTCCATGAGATCTTACAGTGAACTCCATGAGACCTAAGATGGGAGACTGGACACTCACAAGGAGATCGGGGAGGCAGTCTGGCCACCCTTCATCTATCCGAGAAGATCCGATCCAGCTATCAAACAGCTTTTCCCTGCTTAAGACGGACCTACCAGGCCTGGGAGTCAGCACGGATCCTGGGTGTATACCAACAGGCTGCCCTGTGGTAACCTTTTCAATGACAGGAATCTCTTTCTGTGACAACTTTGATTTGCTGTGAGAGCATCCAGCACTTTTTAAAAGAGACAGGATTCACCCTAACCGTAGGGGTTCCAGGATTATTTCCAGCAACATCGCTAATTGTTTTAGAGGCTGATGGACAGGGTCTGGTAGTGCTCCAGTTCACCCTGTCAGAATAACATGCTGACTAGACCGAGTGTGTCCGCGTGCGCCATTGCACAAATGTTGATTTTGCCCATCCACACCAGAGGCGATCAGGACACGGATGTTGAAATATTAAAACTAACTCTGAACCAACTATATTAATTTGGGGACATTCTGTTAGAATAGAGACTGTCAGAAATTGTGGTTGTAACTTTAATATTTTGGTTGTTATTCCATTGGGATGCCCCAGGGGCAGAGTGGCCCACAGTAATTTAATATAGGGATTTTAAATGTTAGAGCAATCACTAGTAAACGCTTTCTCGTGCATGATCTCATTACTGAGCGCAAAGTTGATTGCATGTTTCTCACTGGAACATGGCTGTCATCAGACTGTAGTGCCGCTCTTATTGAAGCCTCCCCCGGACTACAGCTTTTCATATTCTAGCAGAAAATGGAAAAAGGGTGGGGGGACAGCCTCTATTTTTACTAATGCTCTCAGCTGTAAGGATATTTCGTTTGGCGACTTTGGGTCTTTTGAGGATCATGCTATACTGTTTAAATATCAGCCAACCCTGTATAGGCCACCAAAGCCCTGCCCCACTTTATTTACTGATTTATCTGAATTATTGACTATTGAGAACTATGATAAAATCATTGTGTTGGGCGATTTTAATATTCATATTGAGGAAGAGACTGACTCCAAGGCCATTGAATTTATTAATCTTTTGAGCTCTATGGACTTTGTCCAACATGTTACTGGGCCCACCCATAACCGCGGCCATACTCTGGACCTGTTTATTAGCAAGGGGCTTTCTATTTACATATCCTCTATTGTTGATGTTGCTTTATCTGATCACCATTGTGTATATTTTACTACCTTGTTGTCCATAGTAATACTGAACACATTATTAATAAAACTCTATCCTACATTGCTACAGATTTTATTGAGTGTATGAACAATACTCCACCACCTATTCTGCCTTCCTCTTATGATGATTTAGTTGAGAACTTTGATAGCAAATTAAGGGCAACCATTGATGCCATAGCTACAGTAAAGTTGAAAAAGTTCACATCCAAACAGAGATCATTGGATGAGTGAGGAAACTATTCAATTAAAGAGAAAGCAGAAGTTGAAGTTGAGAAAGTCAAAGTTGCAGGTCCATTATGATATTCTGAGAGAGCAACTTGGCATATATAACAAGGCAATTAGAAATGCCAGACGGGCTAATTTTTTCTAACTTGATCACTATTAATCAGAATAATTCGAGAGTGCTCTTCTCATCCCTTCATACCCCCTCCAACCTATTTGAACTTTCCTCCAGATCTAAATGTGATGAGTTTGCTGCATATTTCAGAGATAACATCAGTCAGTCAAGCAAAACCTGGTGAGAAGTTTGATGATTTGTTCCCTAACCTACCACACAAAGGCACTATGGATTTATTTTCCTTGGTTGACATAGACATACTCAGGAAAGTGATATTACAACAAGCATTCTACCTGCCTTCTTGATCCTATCCCCACCACCTTCAAAACAGTTTTTAATTGCATAACTGAAGAAGTGCAAGCTATTTTTAATCACTCCCTGTTCACAGGCACTTTCCCCACTGCACTAAAAACGGATATGGTGAAATAATCTAGACTCTTCAGCTCTTAACAATTTTCGGCCAAACTCCAACCTTCCAACAGCTAAACAGCTAGGCTATAAAAATCCAATCTGGTTTTCGTGCCAAACACATCAGAGGCAGCGTTAGTTAAAGTGATAAATGATCTTAGAGCCAACCAAGATGCCAAACAGCTCTATGTCCTTGTACTCTTGGATTTAAGTGCTGCATTCGACACTGTTGACCATGATGTCCTTCTGGACAGACTGGAGAGGTGGGTTAGTTTGGGTCCGGTACTGTTCAGTTTATATATATTACAAGGGGTAACATATCGAACCTTGCGGACCCAAAATCGAACCTTGTGGAACGCCACATGTGATACGTATTTTCTCTAAGTTATGTTCACCGTCGGGTGACAAATAACTCTGGTTAAAAAGGTTAAATAGGTCCTAAACCAATTCATAACTGGACAGCGTTATCAGAAAGCACAGCAATGATTTTCACAGCTACACAGACGATACACAACTTTACATTTCTGTGTCACCAGAGGATTTTAGCTCCACGGATAATTTATTAGACTGTATTAGTAATTAAAATGCTTCGATGGCTTACAACTTCCTCCAGCTATATCAAGACAAGACCAAGGTAATTATTGTTGGAGCCAAAGCACAGAGCACAAATCTGGCAACACATTTTAATTCACGGGCATTCAAGATAAAACACCAGGTAAAAAACCTAGGTGTTATTTTAGATTCAGAACAACATTTCTAATCACACATTAGGAATGTGGGGCAGTTTCTCTCTCAGGCTAGGACAGAGAGACTCATCCATGTTTTTATTACAAATCAGGCTTGACAACTGTAATGCTCTCCCAAGAAAGCCATTGGTCAACTGCAAAACATACAGAGTGCTGCAGCACGGGTACTGACAAAGACCAGACAGAGAGCACACATTACATAGGTTTTCTCTGCACTTGCTGCCTATGAGTTTTAGAATACATTTTAAGATTATTCTATTGGTTTTTATAATCAATCCATGCTTTTAAGTTATGTACCCAGTAGGTCCCTCAGGTTCTCTAGCACTGGCCTTTTAACCATCCCAAAGCCTAGGACCAAGAGGCATGGAGAGGCAGCCTTTAGTTACTATGCCCCCAGCCTCTGGAATAGCCTGCCAGAGAACCTGAGGGGGGGGCTGAAACTGTGGACATATTTAAAAGAGATATTTTTAGCTTTTCTTTGGGTGCTTTTTAGTCATTCAGTGTTAGTGTTTTTATCTTATGTTTGTTGTGTAGTAGATATTTCTGCTTT
Organism: Thymallus thymallus; assembly: GCA_023634145.1. Taxonomy (NCBI): domain Eukaryota; kingdom Metazoa; phylum Chordata; class Actinopteri; order Salmoniformes; family Salmonidae; genus Thymallus; species Thymallus thymallus. Next base: position 31,800,065 of record CM042409.1, on the reverse strand, counting down.
TATTTTCATTGTTTTTTATAAATTGTTTCCTGTGAAGCACATTGCGTTGCATTCCATGTCTGAAATGTGCTTTATAAATAAAGCTTGATTTGATTTGGTTATTTGATAATATACATTTCATCTTAAGACACATTTGACTTCTCTGAAACATGAAACATTCACCCACTTGCACCCACTCACATACTGTACATCTACCGTATATACAATACATACTTCCTCTATTTTCACTTGACTGACTTCACAGCACATGCACATGGGTGCATAATACATTTATTGAGTGAATATGTCATGTGTTGCCCTCTGCTTCTGTCGAGTGCATCCAGCACTTGGCATGAGTTGTTCTAACTAATTGCATCACTGGGAGATTAACAATATAAATAGTTAAAACTGACTTGAGGAGAAAGAAAGTTACAACAGCGATAACGGGCTCTCTTTTTGGCTGGTGCTAAGTGTCAAATGCACGTTAGTTTTCAATTTCGTCATTCTCCAGTCCTAACGCGAGGTTTAGCCAAAAATATTTAGCCAAGGAAATATTTTGGAGGTTTTTGCCCTTTTCATTATCCACAAACCTGCATTTAGCTTGTTCTAGAAGGCTATCCATCAGCATTTTCAAAGATCGCCCCCCGTCCGATTACCAAAGACACGCTCCTCCAAACCATGAATTCCTCCTATAATATCATATCAATGGCGGATTTGTTTGAAAATCTGCCTCGCACATAGGCAATGATACAATTGACAGGAGCCTAGTGTTTGTATACAGTAGACGTGGGAATGTTATACGTAAAGACATTTAGGCCTACGTGTGCACACAGTGCCATGGAACGAGAGAAGCAATTTATATCATGCTTCTGATCCGATCCTATTCAGAAATATTATTGTTTGTTTAAAAACAGATTGATAATTTTTTGTTTAGATTAGATTAAAAACTAAATTTAGATAGATTCCCCGTCGATGGGCTTATGGTGAGAACGTACATGGCTCGAATGCAATGCAATGTCGTCTGCTATTTCTGGCGAAGTGCAAATATGATCTGTAAGATGGTTCCATTATGTTTATAGAACATTACATTTTGAGCAGTATACCGCTGAGTGGACATTCCCCCTTTCTCTTTATATTGGATCTTTATCCAGCTCCTGTGAAAATGTTGGTTATGCGTAAAACCCTCCATAGTCTATGTTGCCTTGTCTGTATTATACGCCCACAGGGAGCAATTGTGGTGCCTGTAACTGTATTTAGACATAGTCTATTTAGAATGTGATTAGCATTATACACAGTCTTTTTGGGCCTTATAAATTAAATCTTGCTTATTGCCTACATTTGGCACGTCCACATGTAGGCCTAGACCCTATATCAGCGTGAATGCTATAGCTTGTTTAACAATGTATTTCCATATTAAAGCAATGCAATTAGAACAATGTGGACTGTAAACATGTTCAACATGTTTAGAAAATATGGGGCGCACTATTTAAGAACTAGGCTATAACAGACTAACATTCAAATTGGATTTGATGACAACGCAATACATAAAAGACCATAAATACACAACTTGAAGCAACCATATACTTAGCCAAGACTCGACACACCCAGAACTTCTTTATTCATCAAAACCCAGCCCTTTAAGATAATTACTTTATTATCCATATGGGGAAATGTTGGTTGCGGCTCTGTGCATACATAAAAACACAAAGATATACAAAGGACATGTACAGACAATAAAAACAGGAAGAAAAAGTGCAGTTTCACGCCACCGCCAGCTACTGAGCCCATAATTCACCAAACCTATAACGCTTTCCTCAGCATACAAACCAGATGTAGACTACTATGGCTAAAGAGGGTTATCGTAAATCCTGATATTTGTATTTCAGCAACACTTGTCTAGGTAGTTTCTGCAGTCACAGAGGAAGACTATCCCAAGTCTTGGAAGTCCAGGCTTTTCATGTTCAACATGACAACATTTGGATAGATAACCCTGTGAGGCTACACACAAAAATATTAGAGTTCTTTAAGAGTTATTTGGGAAGGGTGATGGTTCTATGTGGATCCATAATGAGCACTTCAATGGTTCTTTACAGTTCAGAAAATAGTTCTTTGCTCTTTTAGTGATAATTAAAATCTAGGGGAGCGGCTCATTAGGAGATAATTCTCTCCTCAGGGACCCCCAGCTGTTCCAAAGGTAGTTCACTTGATTCAACACAATAATAACACCTATGGCATTTTAACAATACTGTATAATACAATAAAAAAAACTGTGGTTCTTCACAAAGATCTACAAAGAACCTTTCAGATTAACAAAGGTTCTTTATAGAACCATTCCCCATAAAGGTTCTATAAAGAACCATAAAAAAGGGTTCTATATAGCCCCACAAAGGGTTGTAACCATAGCAGAACCTTTTTTCTGTGCAATATAGAACCTTTTTTAATGATTCTTTATAGAACCATACAGGTTCCATTTAGAACCTTATGAGCATGGTTCTTTATTGAATTTTCAAGAAAGGGTTCTATATTGCACCAAAAAGTGTTATGCTAGGGTTACAAGCCAAATAACCCTTATCTAGTACAATTTTTTGGTGTGTGTACTGGGAGCTAGTTCAGTGAAGAACCATTTCCAAGGACCACATGCAAGGAGAAACAGTAATGGAAAACCACAGTGGGGTCACTTTTTGAATGAAAGGTAGAAGTGAATGAATACTGTTTAAAAGAGCTCTATCCTTGGACAGTGGTTATAGCCTACTTATAATAAAAAAACAAATCAATACTGAAAAACCTAATCAAATATTTACAGTATAGCATCATGGAGTGTGAACCATACCACCCAAGAAGTACCATCAGAGATATTATCACACTTGGAAGGGCTCTCTTTTTCGCTAACTGGGATTGCCATGGAAACATGGTGGGCAGGGAGGGGTAGTGGGCAGAATTACAAGAGTTTTGCTGATATAAATTCTTATCATGTTGAGGTCATATATATCTGGTATATTAGGGATTGAAAAGCGAGAGAGAGAGAGAGAGATGCATGGGTTTGTCAAACAAAGCAATTGGGGCATTTGTAATAAATGGGAAAATACAGTGCATTCAGAAAGTATTCAGACCTGGTCTCTTTTTCGATATTTTGTTAGATTACAGCCTTGGTCTAAAATGTATTAAATATTTTTACATTTTTGAAAATGTATTAAAAATAAAAAACAGAAATACTTTATTTACATAAGTATTCATATCCTTTGTGATGAAACTAGAAATTGAGCTCAGTAGCACCCTGTTTCAATTTCTAATCCTTGAGATGTTTCTACAACTTGATTGATTGGACATTATTTGGAAAGGCACACACCTGTCTATATAAGGTCCCACAGTTGACGATGAATGTAAGAGCAAAACCCAAGCCATGAGGTCGAAGGAATTGCCCATAGAGCTCAAAGACAGTATTTTGTTGAGGCACAGATCTGGGGAAAGCTACCAAAAAATGTCTGCAGCATTGAAGGTCCTACAGAACACAGTCGACTTCATCATTCTTAAATAGAACTCTTCCTAGAGCTGGCCGCCCGGCCAAACTGAGCAATTGAGGGAGAAGGGCCTTGGTCAAGGAGGTGACCAAGAACCTGATGTTCACTCTGACAGAGCTCCAGAGTTCCTCTGTGGAAAAGGGAGAACCTTCCAGAAGGACAACCATCTCTGCAGCACTCCACCAATCAAGCCTTAATGGTAGAGTGGCCAGACGGAAGCCACTCCTCAGTAAAAGGCATATGACAGCCCGCTTGGAGTTTCCCGAAAGACACCTAAAGGACTCTCTCTGGTCCGATGAAACCAAGTTTAAACTCTTTGGCCTAAATGCTAAGCGTCACGTATGGAGGAAACCTGGCACCATCCCTACGGTGAAGCATGTTGGTGGTAGCATCATGCTGTGGGGATGTTTTTCAGCGGCAGGGACTGGGATCGAGGGAAAGATTAATGGAGAAAAGTACAGAGAGATCCTTGATGAAAACCTGCTCCGGACCTCAGACTGGGGCAAAGGTTCACCTTCCAACAGGACAATGACTCTAAGCACACAGCCAAGACAACATAGGAGTGGCTTCGGGACAAGTCGCTGAATGTCCTTGAGTGAATAATTATAATAATTCTCATTTTCTTTATGGGGGCATGTTTGTTAACAATACCACTGAAAATATAAAAAAAGAAGGTCCAAGCGTCTTCGACAGAGGTGATCAAGCTGATTCTATACCAATTTACAGAGGCCAGGTCATGAAGGAAGGCTTGCTCATTGAAGTTTTTTACCAAGTGCCAATGACAAATCAGGACAGGTCGTTTCACTGAGCAGCCATTACGAACACAGGCTGTAAAACAGTGATCACTAAGGTCATTACAGAAAACACCAGACTGATACCGCTCAGGATTATTTGTGAGGATAACATCGAGGAGAGTAGCCTTTTTATTTAGGGAGTCCCATTGCTTTAGGACTTGGTCAGGTGGTTTAAACACGTCCCAGTTAAATCAGACTTAGTGTAAGGGGCCAGGAGAGAGCTTAGGGCAGGTAGGGTACAGGCCGGTGCTGATGGAGGATGATAACACCCAGCAACAGTCAATGAAGAGCTATTTGAAAGTTTGGGGACAGACTTGGTGGAGACAACCGAGCACTTAAGGTGATCCTTGGTAAAGATTGCCACTCCTCCACCTTTGGAAGATCTGTCTTGCCTAAAAAAGGTTATAGCCAGAAAGGTTAACATCAGTATTCAAAACACTCTTCCTTAACCATGTCTCAGTACTGACCAACACATTGGAGCTGTGAACCCACACTTTCAATTTATCAATTTTAGGTAATAAGCTTCTAGTGTTAACGTGCAGAAAACCCAGGCTTTTACGAGAGCAGAAATCAGTGAAGCAGATATCAGAGCACAAGTCAGAATTGGGGCTAGCAAGAGTAGATGGGCCAGGGTGTACATGCACATTTCCAGATATCATCAACAGTAATACAATCAAGGCACGGCAGAGGACAGGGAGAGCTCTGCAGTGTTGATTTATTACATTTGAATGTGCATTAGATGGCAACAAGATCATATTGTACAGCAGTTTCATCAGGTAACATGAATACAAAGCTGCCGGGAGGTGGTTAGAATAGGATGGGAGGCCAAAAGTCTTTGTAACCAATAAAGAGACAGAGTCCCGAGTGTGGGAACAAACATAGTCTGTCCCACAGGTGGGTAAATCAGCAAAGCATCCAAGAGTCATGAGGCAAATAGCAAAATAGCCAAATGCACAAGAAAAAATATATAACGACTTGGGGCTAGCTATTGTAAGTTTAGAGTCACAATACCTGTGTGCCGGAGGCGAGCTAAAGCTTGGGAGGAGGGGGGGAGTGTGGTGGGGGTACCTGTACCAGACAGGGGGAGACAAGCCAGGGCAGACGGTGAACAGATCGCCAGGTGGAATCCAAGCAGCAGTGCAGCAGGCAACAGGAGTAGGTGTCACACCCACTTGGGAGAAGCTTTTATTTCTGGAGATTAATTATTGAAGAAAATGGCAGTGGATGGTCTCTGTACAGTAACGTAACCATAATACATCCATGAACGTAACACAATAGCCAGTAGGCAATGACAAAGATCATTAGCGCCATTAGATAGATAGATAGATAGATAGATAGATAGATAGATAGATAGATAGATAGATAGATAGATAGATAGATAGATAGATAGATAGATAGATAGATAGATAGATAGATAGATAGATAGATAGATAGATAGATAGATAGATAGATAGATAGATAGATAGATAGATAGATAGATAGATAGATAGATAGATAGGTACTTTATTGCTCCCCCGGGGGGGAAATTTCATTGTCAAGCAGCTACAACAAAAACACAGGGCAGGTGCAAAATGCCACAACGAAAGTACACAAAAGACAGATACACGGTATATGATACATAAAGTGGCATCCATGAACGTAACACAATAGAACACTGCAACAGCATTACAACAGCATTACAACAGCATTGCATTACAAGTTATTACAATAATATACATCTGTGAAAAATTAAGAGACCACTCCAAATTGAGAGACCACTCCACATTTTTTCCAGAGCTGTATTAATGTAGCCTATTGTTACACTAATGATAGAGTATTTTCTTTGCAAAGGTGGAGAAGGAAGTAGCAGCAGCACTAGAGCTTCAGGTGCTCCTGCAGAACTGAAGATGGTGGTCAGTTCAGAGTCAGACTCAGAGCAGGAACCTTCATCGGGTACTACTTAAGAGCACAAACCTAAACATGTAGGCTATGATTTTAGATTAATATGTGCTTTATTTATGAGATTATCAGTAGGACTGTAATACAATCGATGACTGCACAAGTAATACAAGTTTAGGTTTAGGTTATTTGCAATGTTAATCTCATTCTGCAGAGCAACCAGATGTGTAGAGAGAGAGAGAGGTTCAGAGCCCAGTACAGGGAAAATAGAAAGGGACAGCGAAAGCACTGAAAATCCATTTTATTATTTTTCCCATCCTCAGTCCAAGGATTTTGACTTATTTTTTCAGTACCACCCAAAACAACCCCCTCAAAGAGTCATTCCCAATGTATTCCACTCCAAAGATGGCACAAACAGAAAATGACTGACATACAATGAAGTAACTCACTCCTTGTTCTGCTCAGAATGTCTTGCATTCGCAAAACCTTCAGCCAGCGTTTGTCAAAGGAGGCATGCAGGCCTGGAAACATGCCCATCCGAGAGTACAGGAACATGAGAGAGGCAAGACCCATAGAGAAAGTGCAGAAGCCTTTTGCCTCAGAGCCAGCAAAGCAGACATCCGTACCCTTCTGAGTGATAAGCAAAAGTCAGTTCAACGAGACCAGGTCAGAAAGAGGAGGCAGCTCATGGAATGTGTGATTGATGTAGTTAAAGTTATTGGTAAATGTGGGCTTAGCTACAGAGGACACAGACACAAAGCTGCAAATAACTTGGAAAACATGGCCGTCAATCATCAAGTTGCTTAAGCTTATATTGTTGCTAAGCAAATATGATGTCTGCCTACAAGAGCATGTTAGTGATTGCATTGAGAAGAGCAAGAAGCAGATGGAAGGTAAAGGAAGAGGGTCCTTGGTAACTATGATGTCCAAAACAACAGCAAATCAAGTAATTGAAGTCATCAGAAAGTTGATTCAGCAGGCAATTGCTGTTGATGTGAGAAAGGCAGGGATGTTCTCAATACAAATGGACAAAACACAGGATTTAACATTCAAAGACCAGTGGCAGTAGTTCTGCGATATGTCACTGATGTTGTCCACGAGAGACTCATTGCGGTCATTGACTGTGAATCATCAACTGGACAGTACTTTGTGGACCTTGTGAAACAGATCCTTGAGAAGATGGACATAGATATCAAACAGTGTGTTGGTAATGCAACAGACGGAGCAGCTAATATGCAGGGACAATACAGGGGCTTCTCTGCATTGCTCACAGGAGAGTCTCCTAAACAAGTACAATGTCCTCAACATTGTGCTAACTGACACCACTGGGGTTGTTGTGGCAAGTGAATCCCTTTTCTCAGTACTGAATGACATTGCAGCGTTCGTTCGAGATTCCTACAAGCGCATGAAGCTATGGCAGGAAACCAGTGAGGACAGACGGCTTGATGTAATTGGTGAAACATGCTGGTGGGCCAAAGACGAGGCCTTGAGGAAAGTATTTGGAAGCTTTGCAAAGCCTGACCGTGCACTTTACACGGATGTGGTCATCACTATGGAAAGAATGGAAAAGGATGTGATCATAAGACCTGCCATCCGAAGCAAGGCCCAAGGGTACAAGGATGCTCTCCTAAAGTACTTACAGCTGAGGTTTTTCTCAGGAGTTTTGAGCAGACGTCCCCTCTCTCTAAATGCTTGCAAACAAGTGGCATGGATATCGTAACAGCACAGCACTTGGTGACGGGAACGGAGGATAACCTGAGAAAGTGTGCCCGAGACTTTGAGGGTGTGAAGAGGGCATCAGACGACTTTGTTGAGTGGGCCAATGGCATTCTGGAGGAGCAGGAGGACTGTGATGCCGAAGCTCGGACTGAGAAGAGCTAAAAAAAAGAAGAGAAAGCCCAGTGAGTTGGCAGAAGACGAGCCCATTGCTAATGCAGACATGGATTACAAAATCAAGATCCACAATGTGGTAATGGACACTGTTGTTGAAGGTATTCACCGCCGTTATGCAGCAAATGCAGTGCTGTGTGCAGATGCATGAATCCAAAGCATTTTCCTGAGACCAGAGAAAAGGGCCTTCCAAAGACAGCCATGAAGGAGCTCAGCAAATGCTTACTAATTTGATGAACATGCCACTGTTTAAGCATTGCAGGCTGAACTGATCAGCCTTGCACAACAGTGGGAAAGACTGAAACAGTCGGCATTGGAGGAGTACAACACCAGGGCCAGTGATGAATCAGGGGAAGGCTTTGAGGATCCTGATGAAAGTGTGGAGTTGGTGAGCAGAAGTTGTTCCACATGTAAAAACTGCCCGATCTGCTGCTATCTTGTCCTGTCTCAGTACAATCTGCTCACGGATGCGTAACACATCATTGGTTTGGGCTACAAGTTCCTCCTCACCCTACCCATCACTCAGGTGGCTTGTGAGAGGACCTTCTCCACCCTGAAATTCGTGAAGAACCGCCTAAGAACCTCCCTCACTCAAGAGAACCTTGAAGCGTTCCTTTTGATGGCAACAGAGAAGGATATTCTTATGGGACTTGACAAAGATGATATCATTGACAAGATGGCAGAGAGCAGTGAGTTACTGCGCCGCCTACTGGTTTACTAGTGGTAATTACTTACTGGTTACTCTGATTGTAGCTATGCTATGACTCTACCTTAACAGGCTGACAAGGGTGAAAGAGAATGTGCTTTTGTACAGTCAATGTATAGATGTGTTTATTTTTGTGCTGTTTGCTTTATGGACACCAGTGAGTGAACATTGTAATCTAAACATTTTTTGTAGAGGAGTGCTTTTTCAACTTTTGTATTATACTTAGTTACATTGTTGTAGCTTATGTTCAAGTTCAGTGAATGTGTGTGAGTGAAGTTTTTGAAATGCTTGATGCTTGAATATAAAGATAATCATTTGAACATTTGAGCTAACTGTATATCTCATTCTCTTTTTAGAGCCTTGCCTTGTACATTTGTATGTGCTATGATTAGTGTATTCCTAGTGAGTTTTTTTGAGGGTGCACCCAAAGCCATAGCATACCATGAAAACTCAGTGTTCAGATAGGCTACTTGTCAGTCAGCCCCAAATGTTTGTATTTTGTAATGAGGATAACTTTTTTCCCAGATGAACATAGTGGCCAAATGTATTACTAGTTTGGTACCAGTTACATCAACAAATAGGGTTAGCTTACAAAATTTGCGGTCTGGTGGTTTGAGTGAACACGGTGGCCTGGGATGGAGTCAAATTCCCGGCCTGAATTATTGTTTCAATTAGTCCGTTAATTGAAGTTGTATCAGGTCTCAGTTCCAGGATCTCAGGACTTTATTTGTTTGAGCACCCCCTGTATTGCTTGGGAAAAGGAAATCCTTGAGAGAATTATTCTTTCCAGGTAAATATTGTCCAAAAATTAGGTTGTAGGTTTGAAGTTTTGATCTGGAGTGAAGGTTATGTTGTGGAGGGTACCATCCTGTATATGTTCCTGCCGAAAAATCCAAGTTTATCTAACTCCAAAACTATCTTATTGTAAAAAACATGTTGAAAAATGTGAGAGCTTGTCAGGCTCTGACTGTAGGGAAGCCTCTGGCTCATTCTCTATGTTGATATGGTCAGAGCCTGAGAGGGATTTTCTGTGTGTGTCTATGTTGGTTTTGTGTTGGTCCCCAATTAGAGGCAGCTGCTTTGCATTGTCTCTAATATTTAAGTTCATGTTTTTCTCCTGTGTCTTGTGGTTCATTGTGTTTGTGTTAGTGTTTACTATCTTTGTTGTTTTTTTCACTTAATAAAATTACATTTCGAACTACAACTGCTCTGCGTTTTGGTCTGCCACTCACCACAATCGTGACAGCGCTCACATGCAGCTGTGTCTCTCTAAGCAGAGGGAGGGGCTGACCAATTCTCGAAGTTGAAGTAACTTGATGTGCCCAGTGGGATGGTAGAGCCCAACTCATGCTGTACGTAAGTTAACACGCTTGAATAATGCGACACGGCATGTAGAAATGTTGAAACTGTTAATTACTGTTCGCAAAACAATGTCTACAACGTTACAGGATAGAACACTTTATAATGCAAGATACCGGTAGCTTCCAGCTTTGTAGGCTAACTTTCCTTGCTAGCTGACATCTAAAGCTAACATCAATTCACTACCCAAGTACTAGCAAAAACTTTATTCATTCACTTATTCAGTCTTTCTCTCACATCTCTCCCAAAGATGATTTGCCTCAGCAAACTGTCTGTGTTCCGACAGGCCACCCCCCTATTGCCTTGTGAATGACGTTATTACTAGTTAAAGAGACAGCACACATTTTTATAAACTAAGCTATTTCTATGCAAATGTACAATAAGAAAGGGAACCAGCCAAAACAAGCTCAATATCTCAATGCAGGCACACACTACTACTGAATGTGCATTCACCTGTATTGTGGATAGGCCTAGGCTACATCTTGATTTACCCAGTTTATCAACAGATATTTTTATTCAAATAAATGATTACCATTATGTTGTTATGTAGATTGGTAAAAACATAGTCAAATGTATTGTATAATTGATTCATTAACGCATACATGGCATCCGAAAAATCTTGAGGTAAAAATGTTTTAATGTAATGATATTGAACTCAAAAGATGCCCAACGATTGAACAGAGCAGTAACTGATCTGGATGATGTGCCATTCTGTGACTGGCTAATATGTCTTCTTTTTTTGCCGTGATATTGTTTTGGTATTGAGTATCGTAATTGTATTGAGTATTGTAATACTATACCTGGTATCTATGTAAAAAATCTACTACTTTCTTGTGATTTCTATTTCCTGTTACTCCTCCTGTGGGTGGGCCCCTGGTGAGAGGGAGGCTAGTCAGTTCAGTCTTTGGCCAAAGAAAGTTGGTCTGTGTGATTCGGTTCGCAGCGCGACACAGTATATCGTCATCTCTACAGAAACTCAACCACTACATTGCTGTGGGCTGTGCGTGTGCGTGTGTGCGCGTGTGTGATAGTGTTCAGTCACACCCCAGCAGCAGACACAGCAACAGACAAGGAAGCAAATGAGCAGGAACAATTGCAATGATTGCTGCTGAATCTGCCATCTCGACAGAAACTCAACCCCTACATTACTTGCTTCCTTGTCTGTTGCAGAGACCATTAGAGACCATATGGTTAATTGATGAAACCTCTTCTCTCCCTCCAAGAGAAAAATAACTGAACTGCCTGTGTACAATTTGCAAGACATTGATCCACACTAAAAAAAATAGTGTGAGGAGAACACATATAATGGCCAAAACTTCATAAACAGCCAGATTTATTGTCCATATTATTGTCCAAGACAAAGTAGACTGAGTTAACTCTTTTACAATGCTACATTTTCTCCTACCTTTTCTTTTTTTTTAGCTGTTTAGACCTGCCAAGGTAAAACTCAGAACTTTTGTTTAGTGGAGCAGGTGTTTAGCATGGCTATGATTGGTATGGTGAGATCATGAAGCATACAAATATGCCAGCCATATCCTTCTTCCTGTCTCATAGTGTGTGTGTCCCAATAGTATCTCCTTTCTCTCGAACAGTGTATTTGTTCAGTTCCCTTTATGGATTTGAAAGGATATGACTGTTATATGGAAACTTCCACAACCCCATGCCTACACCAATCCATGCTTTACAATTTGTGGGGAGTGGTGAACGAGTGCACACTTCAAGAGGAAGGAGAAATTGTTGGGACTGAGCCACAATTTGTCGTTGTAAAGCCTTCCAGCAGGAGCTACGGGGTACAGGTGACCCACAACGGTTTAATTGACTTTAGCAATTGAATCCTCCCACTCGACTGTCCCTTATACCAGATGGGCTTGGATGGGCATTTGCCGAGCCTGAGTTTAATGGACGAATCAGGGCCAACCAAGAAGACGAAGAAGGGGGCCAACAGGAACTAGGCCAAGGTAAGGTCTAAGGACTGACTGTCATACTCGCCAAAATAATCCTAAAGATATAGGACACGGACACGATTGCATAATCACATACCTTTAATTAGGCTTAGTTATACCACATACCTTTAATTAGGCTTAGTTATACCACATACCTTTAATTAGGCTTAGTTATACCACATACCTTTAATTAGGCTTAGTTATACAACATACCTTTAATTAGGCTTAGTTATACCACATACCTTTAATTAGGCTTAGTTATACAACATACCTTTAATTAGGCTTAGTTATACCACATACCTTTAATTAGGCTTAGTTATACCACATACCTTTAGTTAGGCTTAGTTATACCACATACCTTTAATTAGGCTTAGTTATACCACATACCTTTAATTAGGCTTAGTTATTCCACATACCTTTAATTAGGCTTAGTTATACCACATACCTTTAATTAGGCTTAGTTATACCACATACCTTTAATTAGGCTTAGTTATACCACATACCTTTAATTAGGCTTAGTTATACCACATACCTTTAATTAGGCTTAGTTATACCACATACCTTTAATTAGGCTTAGTTATACGACATACCTTTAATTAGGCTTAGTTATACCACATACCTTTAATTAGGCTTAGTTATACCACATACCTTTAATTAGGCTTAGTTATTCCACATACCTTTAATTAGGCTTAGTTATACCACATACCTTTAATTAGGCTTAGTTATTCCACATACCTTTAATTAGGCTTAGTTATTCCACATACCTTTAATTAGGCTTAGTTATGCAATGTTTAAGAGTGGATCTCAGTCTGGTGATAGCTAATAAAGTCCTACTACAAGTTCCCCATGTGTGTGTTGAAGGGGACCAAGAGTACTTAAACAGGAGATAGTAGTTCTGAGGTATTTTCTATCAGGCCTTGGTCACATCGTTAAATCTGTCTCGCGGCGGATTCAACCGTCACGATAGCACTCGGCAGCCAAGAGAGCTGCTCACAATTATTCCCAGTGAAACAGGAGTTCAAAAAGAGAAGACACTGTGCATAATTGCTTCACTTTGAACCCTCAGCTAGCTAACAGCTAGCATATATACAGTACCCACTCCACACCAGCCACCCATCAAGTGCTTTGAAAAGCTGTAGGCCTCTCCAATGCAGATCACTCTAGCAACATACAGTACAGTAGTCAACCACCTCCAATACAATGTGCCTCTCTCCCTTGGATCCCAAAAAATTGACATTTCTCAAATGATTGTGCTACTAAGTACCAATGTTGCTTTGAGCACGTGTTTCAACCAAGCACAGGTCCTTAAGATCAGTTGGTACAATACATTTCACTGGCTTTTACTGTACAAAGACTCCCGACGTTCAGTTCAAATCGTCCTCATGGTAAATGGTGCATGATGCCACCTTTATATGGACCGTAATGTTGTTTGTTGGTAGATGTCCCCATGCTGTGTTAAGTGGCACCCTAATCAGGTGGTGAGATGTCAGACAGCACAGTCAGTGACCCTCCCTAACAGACCTGAACACCATCACACAACACATGGTGGAGCCATAAGGAGCCTATGCCCTGTTTGCCCTCAGACAGAGAGCCCAGCTGCTCAAGGCACTGCTCAAATACAGCCTTAATAGATTAAACATTTCTGATTGTGTCTATCATAACATTGGCATTATAATGGGATTCACCATTGGTATGAGTGTGAATATAATGAGTATTATATAATGTCATTAGTATAAGTATAATTTATGCTGAGTCTGTAATGTTTAAAATAATGGCTTTGGTTCTTAACTTTTTAAGACATTTCAATAAATAAACAATTAAACAATGCATGCTATGATGGATATAAATATTTAACACATAAGTAACAAGGACTTACCCCCTAAGGCAACACTAACAGTATGCACCTTGTGTTGATGAATGAGAACAACACCTGTAATCATAAGGGGATAACACGTATTATTCTAGACATATATACCTAAAGGTGGTATCTATTTGTGACTGTAAAATAATGATTTAGATCAACCCATGTGATACAGCATCTTTCCTGCTTTCTCATCACTCCATGTCACTATTGTGTTTCAGTGATCCATTTCATCTTTCAAACACACGGACACACATACACACACACACCACAACATGCTGGTCAATTCCCTTTCTCCTCACTTGAACCAAAATGTTAACTTCAAGACCTTCGGCACTCATCTCTGGGTTGCTATGGAATTTTCATCAGTACAGTGTGAGAATGCCCAAGACTCAATGGGCTTCAAAATGAACTCAAAAAGTTCCATGGCTGAATCTAACTCCGATAGGTACTTCAAATTTCAAGTAGTTCTCACAGGGGGACATTCAGATGGCCAACTGGTGTTCTTTTGTGATGTATCCAAAAAAGTACACTCAGTAAACAGAAGCCTATTCAAACCAGAAAGTGTGATTGAATAGCCATTGTATGCTACAATATAGAGCATTAGTGACTGTGTCAAATTCTCACAGGAGGTTTTTGGGCTCAATCCCCCAAAAGTAATCGAACTACAATCTACTTTTTGTGGGGTGATAAGAGGCTTTTGACTCCTTTCTACATTAATGGGGCTATTGGTCCTGTAAAGTGAGCAGAAAAACAACACACAATGGGTGTCACTTCAAAACAAGATGCTGTTCTTCTACTAATCTCACTGCAACTCCCCTCCAAGTCTCCGACCACTACTCTGTATCCTTTTCTCTGACTTCTTTCTCCCCTCTATCTCCAGATGAAATCTTGCGACTTGTGACGGCCGGCCGCCCAACAACCTGCCCGCTTGACCCTATCCTCTCTTCTCCAGACCATTTCCGGAGACCTTTTCCCTTACCTCACCTTGCTCACCGCTGGCTGTGTCCCTTCCGTCTTGAAGAGGGCGAGAGTTGCACCCCTCCTCAAAAAACCTACACTCGATACCTCCGATGTCAACAACTACAGACCAGTATCCCTCCTTTCTTTTCTCTCAAACTCTTGAGCGTGCCATCGCTAACCAACTCTCCTGCTATGTCTCTCAGAATGACCTTCTTGATCCTAACCAGTCAGGTTTCAAGACTGGTCATTCAACTGAGACTGCTCTTCTCTGTGTCACGGAGGCTCTCCGCACTGCCAAAGCTAACTCTCTCTCCTCTGCTCTTATCCTGCCTTTGATACTGTGAACCATCAGATCCTCCTCTCCACCCTCTCTGAGTTGGGCATCTCCGGCACTGCACATTCTTGGATTGTGTCCTACCTGACAGTTCGCTCCTATCCGCACCACGTGCTCTTGCCACCTTGTTTCATGAAAACGGATAGAGCTCAATGAGATTAATCTCTGTTACCATTTAAATATGTTAGCCTATAGAGGAACTGTGTCTCTTTCTGGTCCTGTATGGCTCAGTTGGTAGTTGGTAGAGCATGGCACTTGCAATGCCATGATTGTGAGTTTGAATCCTTGGGCCACCTATATGCAGTGTTATAAAGTCCTTAAGAAAAAATACTTGTTTTGGGGGATACCTGTACTTTACTTTACTATTTATATTTTTGACAACTTGTACTTCACAACACAAAATGAACAGCGAGGACAGACCGGTAGCAGCCTAGCCTATAGGACGAGAGAACAGACAAAATCCAAGTTGCCTCAGTACCTGTTTACCACGTAATCTGATCTAACAATACATTCATCTAGCGCCTGGTAGGCCTACTGTAGCCTACCATATATGCTGCTATGGTCAGCTTTAAATCTTTGGACAGACCTCTGATGTCTCATGGAGCATGGTCATGATTGTTTGGCACAGGCAGTGTGTTGATTGATTGGAGTATTTCACTTCCCGTAGGTTAGCACCTGCTTCTCCAGCTCTGCACTCTCAATACAATCTATCCTTTCCCTGCTCTTAAAACCCAGTTATAATTGTGACTTGTAAATAGGCTATTTCTCCTGTAAATCGCTCTGGATAAGGGCATCTTCTAAATGACTAAAATGTCAAATATAATACAAGTGTACCTGAGCAAATTGCTATATAGCCTACCAGTATGCAATGCATAGCCCCTAGGATATAATTGAGTAATAAACAATGAATAATCTAGGAATACATTTTAAAACGGTCAATACTGTATCACATTCTTCTGACCTGTCAGACTTTGCTTTAGATTGATAATGTGCAGAACAATAGAGTGTGGACCCCAGATGATGTGGGAGTGGTGACAACTTGTGCTTGTGATTAAACAATTGATTCAAGGTTATATGTATTTGTAATAATAATAAGCCTACTCTTCCAGCATGTAATATTGCCTACTTTTGTATGCAATCGATCTTGTAAATTCAACATCTTACTTCAAATGGAATAATCTATTTGTAGGCTATTTCCATAAACTGCTTAATTTAGCCATATAGCATAGTAGGGTGCAATGTGTAAACCTACATCGATATGCAGATAAAATAGAAAACAGCTATTTGTGCTAAGACTTATGACGATACAACAGGTAGCATGTTCTTTTTTTTGTATCTATGTTGTAATAGCGCTGTTATCATTGGGGTATCATGTATTGTACAGTTACTATAGACGTGTAGAAAGAGCACCATTAAACCGTGTGAACAACGCATCAGCTCGTGCTATATGGATACAAAACTATTTCTGATAAAACCTGGCACGCTGTGACAGTGAGCAGCCTAGCCTAAAACAGCAGAGGTAATGCTTACCTGGTTGCATTGTTAAAATCTTGCCGTAGCCTTCTCAAGACTTCAAGGTTCACACGTCCGATCCCACTGAAATTATGAAAAGTCCCTTTTACCCAAAGCTGTGTGGAGCTGTGACTTTTGAAGTGGTATAAGAACTTCGAATACACATTGAGTCAGGAAGTGAGGAAACGTCGCGCGTCGGTCTCCCAGGTGGAGCAGGTGGGAACTGTCCTTGGTTCTGAAATCGAGTTCAGATTGGCAGGAGTGGAAAATTCCTCGACATTCTTGATCACGTAGTTGTGCTCGAAATTCCAAGGCGCCGAGTGTAGGATATAGTAGACTACTATGACTTTAAACGGACACACTGACCAGGGTAGATAGTCAAGTATAAAGTTACATAATTCAAAATATGACTAAATGTCTCGATCGGCAAGAACTATTCAAAACCAGATTGAATAGACTGTGTAAAATATTCTGAACGTTAGAGTTAATTCTCATTAGCCAATATAAACATCACGTGCCACTTAATAATGCAATTATAACATTATTGCCTCATTTATTTCCAATGAAATGCCTTAAATGGCAGAGAGAGAGAGAGAAATCCTTCTCTGTACGAGAGTTCATCAGGTCAACTTCGAAACAGACGCACCCTCTGACTATTGAGGCGGGCAGCTTGCGCGCTGTTGATAGTCCTCAACTCAGACCAACCTCTCTGATATGCTCTGTAGTGTCGCGCTCAAGTTGCTTGCTGTGTTGCAGTTCTTGGATGATAGCCTGCACTGGGTTATTGTTATGCACAAAGTACTAGTTGAAATTTGAGATAATATACTTGTCTTGAATCTATGCTACTGTAAATATTAATTAATGTCCTTTATGGAATGCCTTTCCAATAGAAACATATCTAGGCCTATTCCCTCTCTTAGGAAATCTGATATCCACCAAATGCCTTTGATGGTCTTTACTCTTTATCGATGGCTACTCATGTAACTTTAGACTGTTAATAACCCCAATGCATTCTTGGCAGGACTTTATTTAAATTGCTCAACTCCATGTCCCCATCAAGCTTCAGAGACATATCAAGCTTCAGTAGCCTGGCTTGGTTACTATGTAGACTGGACTTCCATTCCTATTCGGTTATAGGACTGTAGACTAGAACTGCTGCCTTCTGTTAGTGTGGAGAAGTTCAGTTGGCTGTGTTTAAGTAGTGCCTGAAACATTACCTGCTAATTTTTGGTATTATCAACAGTAAAAAAAATGTACTGCAGCATACTTTAAATTATGATGTATTGTGGGACAATTGCTGTATTTCGAATGGTACTGTAATTCCACCCCACAGAGTACAGTGCAGTGGAGCACCAAAAACCTTTTGACTACTAGTGGGTGAATGGTAGTGTTGTTTCTGGCTCATGAATATATTTTGAGGCGTGCCTTGTAATATTTGATGCACCCGTGAGTGAGAATGCTGTACCAATTTAACTCCTATGTCTTTATAGCTCCCCAACAATTTAAAACGTATAGGGGACAGATAAGTCTTAAACCTTAAATTATTTAATATTTTGCCATGTCTGTTTTGCCCTGTAGTCACTGCCAGTTAGGAAGCCTTTGTTAAGATTTCCAGAAGTGCAAGTGATGTAAAACACCAAATATTCATATGCTGTAATGTGTAAACACCTTATCAAGCAGCCAACCTGCTTGCATCAATCCCTTGTAATTACAGTGAAATAGCCTTGTTACATCTGCCCCTGCCACGCCATCTACTTCTCATCCTGTGTCTCCCTAACCTGCCACCACTCCCCCAGTGCGCTCTCTCTCTCTCTGTGTGTGTGTGTGATTGTGTGAGTGGAGACAGGTGTGTTGGAGGCAGAGCAGATTCTCACCAGTTGCAACCTGTTCCATAATCAAGACTCCTACAAACACTCACTGCCACTTCCACGCTGCTGGATCATAGCCTCTGACCCTGTTTTTTCTCTCCAATACAGTTCTGTCTGCTCTGACTCCGGTCCCTGTCTCCAGTCCCTCGTCTCCTCAGTCCTGCTTCCCTGACCCCCGCTCTACTGCTTCCTTGGATTCTGCTCCAGACCTGATTACCCTGCCCCTACTCCCCTTGCCCCAGCCTCAGCCTCAGTTCCTGGGTCCCTGCTACCTGCCCGAGCTTCCTCTGGCCTGCACCCCATCGCCTCCCCCGCTTTTCAATAAATACCTCAGTTACCTTATCCCTGTCTCCTCGTCTGAGTCTGCATTTGGGTTCACCTGCTCCGCCCCACGTAACAGTACGATCCGTCCATAGATATGAACCCAGCAGACTTAGATCCTCGCCACCAAACCCTCGCAGGCCAAGGCATCCTGAAAACCCTTCTGGAGCACGTCAAGGAGTTTTCATGGAGCCTTTCTGTCCTGCAGAGCTGAACCTTTACCTGAGCTCGCAACCAGCCCTGAGTCCTTCTCCTCCGCCGCAAGCCGTTTGTTCCGTCTCCTGAGCGTTACGATGGCAACCTCGGAGCTTGCAGAGCCTTTTTGGTACAATCTTCACTATTATTCGAGCAACAGCCCTACTCTTATGCTATCGAACAGGCCAAGATTTCCTTTCTGATCAGCTGCCTCCATGGAACAGCGCTTTCCTGGGCCACGGCATTGTGGGAGAGAGTCCCCCATCTGCTCCTCCAGCTTCACGGAGGAGATGAAGAGGGTCTTCGACCACCCTGTCTGCAGTAAGGATGACGCTAAATAACTTCTGTCCCTCCATCAAGGCTCCCATGGTGTGGCCGAAATGTCGATTGAGTTTCGCACCCTCTCCGCTGAGAGCTGTTGGAATGAGGAGGCCCTTCAGAGAGCATTCCAGAACCAAGGATGAGTTGGTGTCCAGGGATGAGCCTGATGAACTCATCTCCCTCGCCATCCGCATCGACAACCGTCTCCGTGAGCATAGGGTTGCATGCCCCATAACAACATCTGCTTCATTGCCTTGTCCTCCTTCTCCGACTGCATCCCTTCCCAAGGCTCTTCCCGAACCTGAACCCATGCAGCTTGGCCGGGCCCGTCTCTCTCCAGAGGAGAGGCAGTGGAGAATCAGCGCTAGGAGCTACCTATACTGTGGCCAGGTTGGTCACTTTGTCTCCACTTGTTCCCTGCGTCCAGCAAAAGAGGGGGCTCGGCAGTAGTGGGGGATATACTGTTGAGCCAAATCGCCTGCCCATCTTCCCCCAGACCCCTGCTTGCGGCAACCTCGTGTGGCAGAGCCAGGCTTTTCCTCTGTCTGCTCTCATTGATTCGGACGCCGACGAGAGTTTCCTGGACTGAGGTGTCATTACCCAGTTGGAACTGGACACTGTCCCACTCGATTCACCCCTTGATGCCAACGCTCTCAACGGACAGATCCTCGCCCGTGTCTGTGAGAGAACCATTCCTGTCATCCTGTGTCTGTCTGGAAACCACCAGGAAAGGATCAGTTTCCACATAATCGACTGTCCTCACTCTACCCTGGTTCTTGGTTATCCATGATTAAAGCTGCACAACCCACAGATTGACTGGACCGCCGGAAAGGTAACCACTTGGAGTTAATTTTGTCACTCTAATTGTCTACATTCTGCCCTTGCCCCTGCCTTGTCTGTGCCCCAGTTCATTCCAGACCTGTCATCAGTTCCTCCTGAGTATCACGATCACGCCCTATTGCTGCCGCCTCATCGGCCATACGAATGCACCATTGACCTCCAGCCTGGAGCTCCTCTCCCCAGTAGCCGGTTGTTTAACATCTCTCGCCCCGAGCACGAGGCTATGGAGAGGTACATCCAGGATTCTCTGGCTGCAGGACTTATCAAGCCTTCTTCCTCCCCAGTGGGTGCTGGGTTTTTCTTTGTGAAGAAGAAGGATGGGCCACTGAGGCCATGCATAAACTTCTGTGGGATAAATAATATCACTGTAAAGAACAAGTACCCCTTGCCACTCATCAGCTCTGCTTTTTCCCCCCTCCATGGTGCCACGGTGTTCACCAAACTTTACCTCCAGAATGCCTACCACCTTGTCCGCATCAGAGAGGGGGACGAGTGGAAGACTGCGTTCAACACACCACTTGGTCACTTTGAGTATTTGGTCATGCCTTCGGTCTTACTAACGCCCATGCTGTTTTCCAGAACCTAGTCAATGATGTGCTGAGGGATGTGATTGGACGTTTAATTTTTGTCTATTTGGATGACATCCTGATTTTTTTCCAAGGACCCGGAGGCTCACCAGCAACACGTTAACCAAGTTCTTTAACGGCTGTTGGAGAATAAGCTTTTTGTTAAAGCTGAAAAATGTGAGTTCCTTGCTGCCTCAGTGTCTTTCCTGGGATATATTATTGCACAGGGACAGTTACATATGGACCCCGCCAAAGTCATGGCAGTCACAGAATGGCCTGCGCCCTCCAACCTGAAGCAGCTACAGTGTTTCCTGGGTTTTGCTATTTTTTTACAGACGGTTCATCCGCAACTACAGCCGTCTGGCAGCACATCTCACCACTCTCACCTCCACCTCCACTCTGTTCCACTGTACCCGTGAGGCAGAGGCAGCATTCCTGGAACTCAAGCGTCGCTTTACTTCCGCCCCGGCGGAAGTATGGACGGACCATAAAAACCTGTCCTACATACAGACCACCAAACATCAGAATTTCCTTCAACTTCAACTTCACTCTCACTTATCGCCCCGGTTGGTATCATTTCACCCAATCTAATTATATTTGTCACATGCACTTTGCTTACAAGCCCTTCCCAATGATGCAGAGTTACTAAATAATAATGTAAAGAAAAGCCGGTCTAAAAATAAATTGAGGTAGATAAAGTGCCTTTCGAAAAGTATTCAGACCCCTTGACTTTTTCCATATTTTGTTACGTAACAGCCTTACTCTAAAATGGATAAAAAAATAATAATAAGTATCCTCAGCAATCTACACACAATACCCCATAACAACAAAGTGAAAACAGGTTTTTAGATTTTATTTTGCAAATGTATTAAAAAAACAAAACAGAAATGCCTTCTTTACATAAGTATTCAGAGCCTTTGCTTTGTGACTCGAAATTGAGCTCAGATGCATCCTGTTTCCATTGATTACCTACAAATTGATTGGAGTCCACCTGTGGTAAATTCAATTAATTGGCCATGATTTGGAAAGGCACATCCCTGTCTATATAAGGTCCCACAGTTAACAGTGCATATCAGAGCAAAAACCAAGCCATGAGGTCGAAGAAATTGTATGTAGAGCTCCGAGACAAGATAGTGTCGAGGCACAGATCTGGGGAAGGGTACCAAAACATGTCTGCAGCATTGAAGGTCATTCTTAAATGGAAAAGGTTTGGAACCACCAAGACTCTTCCAGGAGCTGGCCACCCAAATCTGATTGTCACTCTGACAGAGCTATAGAGTTCCTCTGTGGAGATGGGAGAACTTTCCAGAAGGACAATCATCTCTGCAACACTCCACCAATAAGGCCTTTATGGTAGAGTGTCCAGACGGAAGCCACTCCTCAGTAAAAGGCACATGACAGCCCACTTGGAGTTTGCCAAAAGGCACCCAAAGACTCTCAGACCATGATAAACAAGAGTCTCTGGTCTAATGAAACCAAGATTGAACTCTTTGGCCTGAATGCCAAGCGTCACGTCTGGAGGAACCCTGTCACCATCCCTACGGTGAAGCATGGTGGTGGCAGCATCATGCTGGGGGGATGTTTTTCAGCGGCAGGGACTGGGAGGCTAGTCAGGATGGAGGTAAAGATGAACGGAGCAAAGTACAGAGAGATCCTTGATTAAAACCATGCTCCATGACTTCAGACTGGGGCAAAGGTTCACCTTCCAACAGAACAACGACCCCCCCAGCCAAGACAACGCAGGAGTGGCTGAAACTTGGGAGAAACATCTAAAAACCTGTTTTTGCTTTGTCGTTAAGCGGTATTGTGTGTAGATTGATGAGAAAAAAATCTATGTCTGAGTGAGTGCACATTGTGGTCAGAAATCTTTGAGGGGAGTATTGCTGATCTTTGTAAGCTGTGGTCAGAACTGGAAACACCAGGCAACTCAATTTTCAACCACAAACTAGCTATTTGACTGTACTACTAAGAGAAATTATTTTGTGTGACAAATTAGTTTTTTTTTTTTTTGCTACATGGGGGTAGGGGAGAGAGGGAGGTAGAGAGGGAGACAGTGAGGTAGAAAGGGAGACTCATAGAGAGAGAGAGAGAGAGAGAGAGGTAGGCCTATAGCTGTTAGGTGGCAGATGGACAGAGGACTGTTTGGGCTATTCAATGGTTTGGCTGTTTGGATCAGCTATCCATGTGGAACTGTATGAGGTGTGATGAATTCCCACAGGAATCTTCTGAACACAGTCAGGAGAAGAGTGAGTGAGTAAGTGAGTGAGTGTGTGAGTGTGTGTGGGCTGCTCAAGAAGCCAGAAAAGGAAAATGCACACCAATTGTTCTCTGAACCAAAATACATAACTAGTTTAATGACGTGAAAGTAAGTGCACCACCCTTTGACATGTTTACCACTGCATATTAGAATTGTTCATAGACAATAGACTTTGAACTTACAAACTTGTTGATATTGTGTCAACCGGTCCAGAGCCTGCAGGCTATTTCGTAGCACTTTCGTTGAATTTCTACCATAGTGTTATAACCCCTACTGGTACATAACATAAGGCAAATGACTGTTGCATAATCTGTCACAGAGGAAGTGTTCATGAAGTCCTCATCCCTCTCTCTCATCCCCCTCTCTCTCTCTCTCTCCTTCCATCTTTCCTTCCCCTCTCCAGTCATCTTTTGTTGTCAGATCGTCTGAATGAGGGCACAACCAATTAAAAGCAAATCTGGAAACGAGGACAGGAAGCAACATATGAAAACAAAGATCATTCTATCTCAAATTAACTTACTTCATTACCTCTCTCTTGCTCTCTCTCTCACACCTCCGGACAAACAGAACAGTTTTCAGTGGGAGAGAGGTAATTAAAATGACTAGCAGTTAGTCCATGTTCGTTGCATAATTCCCCCTCTGCCAACACAAAGGGACCAATTTCCTTCTGAAATAGACTTATAGTTAACATTACAATGGCAGGGATCTCTGGGGAGGAGGGAGAGTAGGGACGTTAGATAGGAGCATGTCAATTCATGTAGTGGGGAATTATAGAGAACAGTCGGTTATCAAAGACGTCCTGTACAGTGGTCACTCAGTCTCTGGTGAAACATCTAGATGTTGTATTAGCCTACAAACCAAAAGAAACGCGCCAACTGTGTGTGAGTGTGTGCGTGCCTGTTTGCGGGCGTTTGTACGTCTCTCCCTCTCTCTCTGTTGTTCAATCATTTGGAGAAGGATGAATGACTGTTGTGGTATGTGGGTCATGAATATCGCAAGTAAATGTTTTATGCGAAACAGATCTCTGCTTGCACTCATTTATTTACCAAAACAAACCCATCTTACATGTGTGTTCTTTCATAACCATTTAAAATTATAGTATAATTGACCTGGCAATGGTAGTACCAAGCTTAGCCACAGCGGGGTGCTTGTAAAGCCTGGCCCTGGACCCTGCACTTGGGCTCTGCTCCTCATGTCCCAAATGGCACCCTATTCCCGTTTTTCTGTACTACTTTTGGTAAAATAAGTTATTAGCCGTACATGAAAGAAAATGGACAGTTCTATGGAAAAGATTAGACCTCATGCAGACTGACTGGTTTAAATCCAAAATGTCTACTAGCCTTGAGTTTTTGGATCGTGTGAAACAGGGGCTGTTTGACTTTGGACAGCAGGGTCATATTGGAGCCGGCATAGAGTTGCTGATTGGCTGATGACGACAATGTTGGTGATGGATTCCACACTGCTGGGATCTGGTCTCTGGTGGTCTCTTAAGAGTGTCACATGCTTCCCAGTGAAAACAGCTTGTGGATATATTATGAAGATATTGTGACTTTTTTTTGTTCTACGTTTGGAAAGCTGAATTGATAGCAAAACCTATTGATAGCAATATATCATAGGGCCAATTAACGTAATACTACATACAGTGGGGAGAACAAGTATTTGATACACTGACGATTTTGCAGGTTTTCCCACTTACAAAGCATGTAGAAGTCTGTAATTTTTATCATAGGTACTCTTCAACTGTGAGTGACGGAATCTAAAACAAAAATTCAGAAAATCACATTGTATGATTTTTAAGTAATTCATTTGCATTTTATTGCATGACATAAGTATTTGATACATCAGAAAAGCAGAACTTAATATTTGGTACAGAAACCTTTGTTTGCAATTACAGAGATCATACGTTTCCTGTAGTTCTTGACCAGGTTAGCACACACTGCAGCAGGGATTTTGGCCCACTCCTCCATACAGATCCTTCAGGTTTCGGGGCTGTCGCTGGGCAATACAGACTTTCAGCTCCCTCCAAAGATGTTCTATTGGGTTCAGGTCTGGAGACTGGCTAGGCCACTCCAGGACCTTGAGATGCTTCTTACGGAGCCAGTCCTTAGTTGCCCTGGCTGTGTGTTTCGGGTCGTTGTCATGCTGGAAGACCCAGCCACGACCCATCTTCAATGCTCTTACTGAGGGAAGGAGGTTGTTGGCCAAGATCTCACGATACATGGCCCCATCCATCCTCCCCTCAATACGGTGCAGTCGTCCTGTCCCCTTTGCAGAAAAGCATCCCCAAATAATGATGTTTCCACCTCCATGCTTCACGGTTGGGATGGTGTTCTTGGGGTTGTACTCATCCTTCTTCTTCCTCCAAACACGGCTAGTGGAGTTTAGACCAAAAAGCTCTATTTTTGTCTCATCAGACCACATGACCTTCTCCCATTCCTCCTCTGGATCATCCAGATGGTCATTGGCAAACTTCAGACGGGCCTGGACATGTGCTGGCTTGAGCATGGGGACCTTGTGTGCGCTGCAGGATTTTAATCCATGATGGCGTAGTGTGTTACTAATGGTTTTCTTTGAGACTGTGGTCTCAGCTCTCTTCAGGTCATTGACCAGGTCCTGCCGTGTAGTTCTGGGCTGATCCCTCACCTTCCTCATGATCATTGATGCCCCACGAGGTGAGATCTTGCATGGTGCCCCAGACCGAGGGAGATTGACCGTCATCTTGAACTTCTTCCATTTTCGAATAATTGCGCCAACAGTTGTTGCCTTCTCACCAAGCTGCTTGCCTATTGTCCTGTAGCCCATCCCAGCCTTGTGCAGGTCTACAATTTTATCCCTGATGTCCTTACACAGCTCTCTGGTCTTGGCCATTGTGGAGAGGTTGGAGTCTGTTTGATTGAGTGTGTGGACAGGTGTCTTTTATACAGGTAACGAGTTCAAACAGGTGTAGTTAATACAGGTAATGAGTGGAGAACAGGTCTGTGAGAGCCGGAATTCTTACTGGTTGGTAGGTGATCAAATACTTATGTCATGCAATAAAATACAAATTAATTATTTAAAAATCATACAATGTGATTTTCTGGATTTTTGTTTTAGATTCCGTCTCTCACAGTTGAAGTGTACCTATGATAAAAATTACAGACCTCTACATGCTTTGTAAGTAGGAAAACCTGCAAAATCTGCAGTGTATCAACTACTTGTTCTCCCCACTGTATATCTTGAGGTTAGAAAAAATGGGGATATCTGACACACCTCATGAACAGATTTAATTATTAAACAGTGATGATGCAAGCCTGCGAAAAAGGAAATAATCACTATATGCGGGATTCTGTATGCACCCACTCTGTAAGAACATACATTTGGCGGGGGAGAAAAAGCATCAACCAAGCATGTGACTGCAGATCTGAGAGAAGATATATATATATATACAGAATGGAGGCCGCCGCACACACAGGCACGCACACACACACAATGCTCCCAGAGCAGTATTTTAGCTTAATGACGATACACAACATAGCAGGCCTTCTTTGCTTTACAACCTAATTTGTCTCATTTACTTACAGTAGTACAATTTACCCTCATGGGCTGCACTGTTCCAAATCTAGACAATAATTATTAGCATTTATATTAGAAATGCAAATACACACTATCGGTCTCTGTGCCAAATGGAACACCTGTCCCTATTGTCAAAAGTAGTGCACTATATAGGGACTAGGGTGCCATTTGTATCATCGGATTAGTACAACTTTGTATCAGATCAAATTTCAGGCCCCGTACATACTCAGGTTGTACAACTGATGTACAAACCATTTGACACCATGGTTATGATACACAACTGATATTCTTGGGATGAAACAGTTTGTCTGCACAAAAAAATTTATACAACCATTGTGCGGTATCTCCAAAGCACTTTTGCAATTATTCTTGTGCAGATAAACTCTGTTGTATCAAAACAGTTGTGTCAAATGCGTTGTACATCAGTTATACAACTTGAGTGTGTACGGGGCTTCTCATTCTGCTCTCCAAGGCAACTGATGTATCACTTAATTGCTCAATATTCAGTTAATAGTACAAATTACCTATGTATGCTGTGACCCTTAGAGAAATAGTATAATTAGGTCGTTCCACAAAATGGGTGCCTTTTGGACATGCAAACTTTACATTTTTTTTACGTTACAATATCTGTTCTTTCAACATTCAATTGCATGGAACTAAGAGCATTTTATCTGCACAGTCTGTCATGTAATCGACCCTTATGCAACTGCCTAGCCTAACTATTATATAAAAACATGTTTAGGATAAATCAATTTCTCATTGATTAAGTATCCCTTGATCAAATAAACTCACACATAATATCAAACTGATAAAGTTACTGTTGGGTTGATGATGACAGGGTTTAGGTGAAGTACAGCAATTACTCTTGTGGTGAAGAGCATGGGACCACATGGTGTTCATGAAATTAGGAATTATACATATTTTCCACACAATGAAAGTTTAATCAAATGTAAGTTTTCCTAACATTAATTGAGCAAACAGGGTTGAGGTGTTTAGATGGACCACCTCAGTCAAAGATGATACAACTGTTATAAATAGACCAAAAAGAGAGAGAATACTTTCTTCTCTTTCTACCATGCTGTTCAGAAGACCCAATTTATGTCAGCTGCTGTGAATCATTTAACTTGGTGGAATGGTCCATTCTTTTAAAAGGGGTGAATTGTTTGCGTAAGGGTTGGCCTTAAAAATGAGACGTAACTGCATCACTACTGAAGTTTATGTCGGAATGTAGCCTAACAGTTAGAGTGTTGGGCCATAACTGAAAGGTCGCTGGTTCAAATACCTGAGCTGACAAGATGAAAAACCTGTCTGTTCTTGAGCAAGGCACTTAACCCTAATTTACTCCAGGGACTGGCCATGTAGGTAGGCTGTTGTAAAATAAAAATGTGCTCTTAACTGACTTGCCTAGTTAAATAAAGGATAACAAAAAAATATTCACATATTGAAGTAACACAGGGTTGATGCAGGGACAAGTAATCATTCAGAATTTTGGCACTTTAGCAAGCCTTTATTCATATAAAAAATCTGATTTATTGAATTCTCCATATTTAAAGTGCACTTCATTTAACAGGGTTGCGTCCCAATCCCCTACGTAGTACTACATATGAAGTAGGGTTCCATTTGGAGACATGGTCATCACATCACATGCCAAAATAGACAACATCAGTACACTTACTTAGAGGTGGAAATGAAAACAGTCCCCCTGGGAACCCACTGGTGGTAAATCTTTGAATTAACCTTAAAAAGCTATGTCAAAATGGAACTATGGAAAAACCATGTATAACTAAGTGCACCGATTTTAGATGTAAAAACATTGACAGCAACATATTATAAATGAAGCTAGATCTGGTTGGGTATAGCTTGCAACCAGGGCTTGTATCAGTATCAGAGTGGGTGGTTGTAGCAACTCACCTTGATTTCACTGAAGAGAGGTCATTTTAACTCAACAGAACAACCTAGAGGAAACTTGTGATGGAGAAAACCACAATGGATGGATCAAACTTTGGGGACGGCTGATTGATGATCTTTTGTGTGTCTGAGAGGTAGGTATACAATATGCATTATTTTCTCAGATTATCCTTTAAAGAATAAAGACAGAAAAAATATGATACGGTTCATGGATATGTCTGTTACTGTGTATATACTTTCATAGTCCTTTTCATTACTGTGTTTTACAAGGAATACGCTGGCAAACAGAGAGCTAACATATTGTAACTGTCATGAAGGAGGAGGAAGAGGAGGACCAGGAAGACAAATTAGCATCCACCAAAGGTTGTGTGTGTCTAGAAAAACATCCATTCAACGCCTAAAGCAGACAGGGAATGAGTCACAAATGACACCCTACTCCCTACATAGCGCACCACTTTTGACCAGAGCCTTATGGCTCTATATAGGGAACAGGGATGCCATTTGATACACACTCAGGGTTAGTAACTGGAATGAACTGAAGTGGAGATGGATTCTTCCCAGCCTGCCTTGTATTATTCATCTGTCTGAGTGTCGAACGAATGGGTGATCTTGAGAATACCTTCACACTCCTGCTTATGAATATACATGCTGGAGTCCAGAATATACAAACACTATTTGCATAAAACTGTCATTTAATTCCCTCTGTGTTGTCTGCACTCTCTCCCTTCTTCCCCCTCTCTCTCTCCTTCTCACCCCTCCCCCCTTTTATCTATCTCCCTCACATCACTTACTCCCTCTCTCTCATCTCACTATCTTGCATTTCGCTCTGCCTCCCTCTTTCCTACATCTCTCCCCCTCGCTCTCCTCCCTCTCTCCCCCAGCACAGTGAGTAGGACGTGGCTGGCCTGGGAGATTACTGACAGGGTAGCGTGTCTCTCATTGTGTCTGGCTGGATGTAATGGGCTGTCTGACGATTCAGGATGGGATATGCCTCCCCCTCTCTCGTTCCTTTCCCTTCCCTCTATCTCTGTGTGTAATAGGCTGTGTGAAGATGCAGGATGAGTATATGCCTGGACATGAGCCTCATGCTGAGAACCACTGGATGGTCTCTCAGGCAACAGCTGCCTTACGCTCAACACAGAGACAGAGAAAGGGAGTGAGAGTGAGAAGAGCGTGAGTTGGAGTGAGAGACCGAGGACAGAGAGGGGAGAGATGGAGGAGATGAGGGGAAAGGGAGGAAGAGAGACCGAGGAGGGGAAAGTGAGGGAGAAAGAGAGGTGAGAGAGTGAGGAGAGGAGGAAGAGAGTTTAAGGAAGGGAGTGAGGGTGTGAAAATGAGAGAGGGAGCCAGGAGAGGGTGTCAAAGTGAATGCAAGAGAAAGATAGCATAGAGGGAAGAGACACAGAGAGAGTATGATGATAGAGACTGGAAGACATTGAGAGACGTTATGGTAGTAGGTGCCAGGCGCACCGGTTTGAGTGTGTCAAGAACTGCAATGCTGTTGGTTATTGGTTTATACTGTTGGCTTATTCACGCTCAACAGTTTCCTGTGTGTATCAAGAATGTCCCATCACCCTAAGGACAGCCAACTTGACACAACTGTGGGAAGCATTGGAGACAAAATTGGTCAGCATCCCTGTGGAAAGCTTTCAACACCTTATAGAGTCCATTCCCCGACGAATTGAGGCTGTTCTGTGGGTAAAAGGGGGTGCAACCTAATATAAGTTTTGTACACTCAGTGTATATTATTATGCTAGCATGCTAATGTAAGCCAGCTATCCTTGAAGCTAAGTAGTCAGCTGGAATGCATTTCTTTCCTTCTTAATGCGTTTGAGCCAATCAATTGTGTTGTGACAAGGTAGGGGTGGTATACAGAAGATAGCCCTATTTGGTAAAAGAACAAGTCCATATTATGGCAAGAACAGCTCAAATAAGCAGTTTCTTCAAGTGCAGCTGCAAAAACCATCAAGCGCTATGATGAAATGGCTCTCATGAGGACCACCACAGGAAAGGAAGACACAGAGTTACCTCTGCCGCAGAGGATAAATTCATTAGAGAGTTACCAGCCTCAGAAATAAATAAATGCTTCACAGAGTTCAAGTAACAGACATCTTAACACCAACTGTTCAGAGGAGACTGTGAATCAGGCCTTCGTGGTCGAATGGCTGCAAAGACCAGTGGAAATCTGTCCTTTGAGATTTTTGGTTCTAACCACTGTGTCTTTGTGAGACGCAGAGTAGATGAACAGATGATCTCCGCATGCGTGGTTCCCACCGTGAAACATAGAGGAGGAGGTGTGATGGTGTGGGGGTGCTTTGCTGGTGACATTGTCTGTGATTTATTTAGACATCAAGGCACACTTAACCAGCATGGCTACCATAGTATTCTGCAGCGATACGCCATCCCATCTGGTTTGTGCTTAGAGGGACTTTCATTAGTTTTTCAACAGGACAATGACCCAAAACACACCTCCAGGCTGTGTAAGGGCTATTTGACCAAGAAGGAGAGTGTTGGAGTGCTGCATCAGATGACCTGGCCTCCACAATCACCCAACCTCAACCCAATTGAGATGGTTTGGGGTTAGTTGGACCGCGGAGTGAATGACAAGCAGCCAACAAGAGCTCACCATATGTGACCGACAGCTCAAATTGGTCTTATGTAGCAATTTCTTTTTTTACATTATATAAAAGTAGAGACTCAGAGCTACAAAATGGTATATCATACACTACAGTTGAGGAACAATGGGAAAGTAAGTTTGCTTCGAAAGTTGATAAACTTGTAAACTCACTCTTGAATGTTTTGGTTCTTCTTTTGGAGAGCCCTTCTTTTTCTACACCCATTCAGCATCGTTCACACCCTCTTAAGCTTTAGCCCCACCCATCTCTTTAAGGGTTGATCCGAGTGTTCTGTACTAACCTGCTTGCTGCTTCCAGACATCTAAGTGAGAGAGAACAGCACAATGAACATTTCTCACCCTAGCAGAGCTGATTAGGCTGTTATGTTATCTAGAACGTTGGTGACTGCAACTGTGCTGTCAGATTGTCCATTTGTAAATTCAGAGCGTTTCACGTTCAGAGCACACACTGGACACTGGCCAATGAGTAGGGTTGATCCGAACGTTCTGACCTCACAACGACAGTCAAGACCCCAAGCTAACATTAGCTAGCTACTTCCAAACACATAATGAGTGAACACCCCACTCTGACCACCCCAACAATTTAATTACGCTTTTTTGCTGACGTTTACTGACACCAGCCATATTCAACGGGTGTTGAGCGTTCGTAAATTCATCAGTTATTATGAGCTCTGGAACACTAAGACGAGAGTCTTTTGTTAAGACATGTAGCTAGATAGCTAGCTAGGTAAACAATGAATGACATGACGTAACGTTAGTTAGCGTGCCAGCCAGCTAACCTTAGCTAGCTAGCTAACAGTACAATTTTACTTTAAATGAAAATACGTGTAATATCTGAAAATGTAGCTAGCTAGACTTTCTTACCCGTGGACTGAAATCGGAATAGATAGCCAGAGTGAATTGACCAGCTAGTACGTATATCAACAGTTGCAGTGACATTCTATTGAAATGGATACTTGCATAGTGGAGTCTTTTATTAAGACATGTAGCTAAACAATGAACCATAATCACAACCTATGACATTACTACCCTGCATAAATCTGCAGTTAGCTAACCAACCAGGTTCAATGTTAGCTAGCTAACAATATGCTATAACTAGTCAAGTAAATGTGTCTGAGATAAGAAGAATAAGATCATACACATAATGTTAGCCAGCCCGCTAGCGTTAGCTAGTTAACAGTACACTTTAACTTGAAATGAAACCACTTTCTGTCAAAATGAGATATTACACATTTGCTTGACTAATTATAGCCTAATGTTAGCTAGCTAACATTGAACCTGGTTGGTTAGCTACCTGTAGCTAGCTAGACAATCTTACCCGTATACATCATGGTTGTATGCGTCTTCTGTCGGATGCCATGGCATACAAGTTTGTTATTAAGGCACATGAACGTTCACGTCAGGTATTTCTGCCCCCAAAAAAGTTTACTTTCAAACGGCTCTCCTGCGGAGAAGTGACCCGTGACATACGCCTAGTTTCCTGAAACGGGTCACATATGTGGGAACTCCTTCAAGACTGTTGAAAAAGCATTCCAGGTGAAGCTGGTTGAGAGAATCCCAAGAGTGTGAAAAGCTGTCATCAAAGCTAAGGGTGGCTACTTTGAAGAATATAAAATATAAAATATATACAGTGGGGAGAACAAGTATTTGATACACTGCCGATTTTGCAGGTTTTCCTACTTACAAAGCATGTAGAGGTCTGTAATTTTTATCATAGGTACAATTCAACTGTGAGAGACAAAAATCCAGAAAATCACATTGTATGATTTTTAAATAATTAATTTGCATTTTATTGCATGACATAAGTATTTGATCACCTACCAACCAGTAAGAATTCCGGCTCTCACAGACCTGTTAGTTTTTCTTTAAGAAGCCCTCCTGTTCTCCACTCATTACCTGTATTAACTGCACCTGTTTGAACTCGTTACCTGTATAAAAGACACCTGTCCACACACTCAATCAAACAGACTCCAACCTCTCCACAATGGCCAAGGCCAGAGAGCTGTGTAAGGACATCAGGGATAAAATTGTAGACCTGCACAAGGCTGGGATGGGCTACAGGACAATAGGCAAGCAGCTTGGTGAGAAGGCAACAACTGTTGGCGCAATTATTAGAAAATGGAAGAAGTTCAAGATGACGGTCAATCTCCCTCGGTCTGGGGCACCATGCAAGATCTCACCTCGTGGGGCATCAATGATCATGAGGAAGGTGAGGGATCAGCCCAGAACTACACGGCAGGACCTGGTCAATGACCTGAAGAGAACTGGGACCACAGTCTCAAAGAAAACCATTAGTAACACACTACGCCGTCATGGATTAAAATCCTGCAGCGCACGCAAGGTCCCCCTGCTCAAGCCAGCGCATGTCCAGGCCCGTCTGAAGTTTGCCAATGACCATCTGGATGATCCAGAGGAGGAATGGGAGAAGGTCATGTGGTCTGATGAGACAAAGATAGAGCTTTTTGGTCTAAACTCCACTCGCCGTGTTTGGAGGAAGAAGAAGGATGAGTACAACCCCAAGAACACCATCCCAACCGTGAAGCATGGAGGTGGAAACATCATTCTTTGGGGATGCTTTTCTGCAAAGGGGACAGGACGTCTGCACCGTATTGAGGGGAGGATGGATGGGGCCATGTATCGCAAGATCTTGGCCAACAACCTCCTTCCCTCAGTAAGAGCATTGAAGATGGGTTGTGGCTGGGTCTTCCAGCATGACAACGACCCGAAACACACAGCAAGGGCAACTAAGGAGTGGCTCCGTAAGAAGCATCTCAAGGTCCTGGAGTGGCCTAGCCAGTCTCCAGACCTGAACCCAATAGAAAATCTTTGGAGGGAGCTGAAAGTCCGTATTGCCCAGCGACAGCCCCGAAACCTGAAGGATCTGTATGGAGGAATGGGCCAAAATCCCTGCTGCAGTGTGTGCAAACCTGGTCAAGAACTACAGGAAACGTATGATCTCTGTAATTGCAAACAAAGGTTTCTGTACCAAATATTAAGTTCTGCTTTTCTGATGTATCAAATACTTATGTCATGCAATACAATGCAAATGAATTACTCAAAAATCATACAATGTGATTTTCTGGATTTTTGTTTTAGATTCCGTCACTCACAGTTGAAGAGTACCTATGATAAAAATTACAGACTTCTACATGCTTTGTAAGTGGGAAAACCTGCAAAATCGGCAGTGTATCAAATACTTGTTCTCCCCACTGTATATTTATTTGTTTAACACTTTTTTGGTTACTACATGATTCCCTATGTGTTATTTTGATGTCTTCCCTATTATTCTACAATGTCGAAAATTGTCAAAATACCCTTGAATGAGTAGGTGTGTCCAAACTTTTGACTGGTTCTGTAAGTAGAAACACACTAGGACTGCTGGCCCACCCATCTAAACCATTAACATGAATGGTGATGCCATTCTAGTAAATATATTTCTATAATTACTCTGGAGCTGACAGTCTCTAGGGAAGATCATCTGGAGGAGGCGTACAAGAGGAAGAGGGCAAGTACAAGGGACTGGTCATCAACTGCTGGAAGCAGGGTTGGAAGGTGCAGGTAGAGGTAGGCTTCAGGGGTTTTGCTGGGCGATCTCTCTACAGAGCCCTACAGCACACTCTGCATCACTGGAGCGAAGAGGAGAAGAGCACACAATCTATGGGGGAAGATAGAATATACTTTTCAATAACACTGTAGAGGCACCAAATCAGACTTGATGCAGAGGGGGTTCATACCATCAATTCACAGCTTTACTGAAAGCACATCTATCACTCTCTGTATGAGTGGTGGGGATAAGCTCAAGAAGCTTAACCTCAAACTCAGCATTTTTAAGTGATAATGATACATAAACACAAAATGTCCTGCGTTTCAGTTTTTAATGTCTGTGTCAGTGTTTTGGCAGCAGAGTGATGGTTTGGTTTGTTAGTCCTCCAGTGCACCTATTAGCAGATAGGACAGACATGATCCTTCCTAATATTTATTCCTCTCATTCTGTCACTGTGGCTCTCACACACACCAACCAAGGATAGAGAGTGAGAGAGACAGAGAGTGAGAGATAGTGAGAGAGAGGGAGAGTGAGAGAGAGTGAGAGAGAGAGAGAAGCAAAGAGAGCGATGAATGCAAATAGTCCGGTTAGCCGTTGAATTACCTGTTCAGGAGTCTTATGGTTTGGGGGTAAAAGCTGTTGAGAAGCCTTTTGGACCTAGACTTGGCGCTCCGGTACCGCTTGCCATGCTGTAGCAGAGAGAACAGTCTATGACTGGGGTGGCTGGAGTCTTTGACAATTTTTAGGGCCTTCCTCTGACAACGCCTGGTATAGAGGTCCTGGATGGCAGGAAGCTTGGCACCAGTGATGTACTGGGCCGTACGACCTACCCTTTGTAGTGCCTTGCGGTCGGAGGCCAGGCAGTTGCCGTACCAGGCAGTGATGCAACCAGTCAGGGTGCTCTCGATGTTGCAGCTGTAGAACCTTTTTGAGGATCTGTGGACCCATGACGAATCTTTTCAGTCTCCTGAGGGGGAATAGGCTTTGTCGTGCCCTCTTAACGACGGGAGATGTCACACTGAATGGGGTTGACACCAAAGACACTGACGTGTTAACAGCCGTTTGTGTTAATGGGTTTATCATCTATTTCCATATAATTTCCATCTCAAATATAATGAAATGTCATTTGTCACATGGCCCAAATACAACTGGTGTAAACTTTACCATGGAATGCTTACATACAAGCCCTTTCCCAACAATGCAGAGTTAAAAAGTAAATATTTGCTAAATGAAAAAAGGAAATAGTAACACAATAAAATAACAATAACGATGCTATATACATGGATTACCGGTACAGAGTCAATGTGCAGGAGTACACGGTAGTTGAGGTAATTGAGGTAATATGTACATGTGGGTAGGGGTAGAAGT
Organism: Thymallus thymallus; assembly: GCA_023634145.1. Classification (NCBI taxonomy): domain Eukaryota; kingdom Metazoa; phylum Chordata; class Actinopteri; order Salmoniformes; family Salmonidae; genus Thymallus; species Thymallus thymallus. Next base: position 31,763,953 of record CM042409.1, on the reverse strand, counting down.
GACTAGGCAATCAGGGTAGATAATAAACAGAGCAGCAGCAGCAGGTTATGTGACGAGTGTGAAAGAGTATGAAAGTGTGTCTATGTGTGTGTGTGTGTGTGTGTGTGTGTGTGTGTGACGTCAATATGCATTTGTGTGCGCGCTTTGTGTGTGTGAGCGTATTTAGTGTCTGTGTGTGTGTGTGTTTGTATGTGTGTGTTGGAGAGTCAGTGTAGTATGTGTGAGAGTCAATATGCCACTAATGACAGGACACCAAACACTGGTACAAAGCTCACTTACTCTTGACAATAAGGCAAGACAGTTTCATTCTGTTTGAGTTGATTTAGCTAACACTTGGCGACATTAGCAAAATCATAGGAAATAGCCATGAAACAAGTCTGTACTATTTCTGGTGCACACAGAGACACACAACCCATGCATTTTTATCTTATTAAAACTGCCCATTGCATTGAAATTGAAATCTAGCCAAAAGCTGATTGATTTACATAATTTACATTTGATGGGTAGGTAGCACTTTGAGGAACGCAACGAAGAGCACACACACACACACACACACACACACACACACACACACACACACACACACACACACACACACACACACACATGCACTGACACACACACACATGCACTGACACACACACACACACACGCACACAAACACACACACACATGCACTGACACACAGACACACACACACAAACACACACACATGCACTGACACACACGCACTGACACACACACACACAAACACACACGCACTGACACACACGCACACAAACACACACACATGCACTGACACACACACACACACAAACACACACACATGCACTGACACACACACACACACACACACAAACACACACACACACACATACACTGACACACAAACACACACACACAAACACACACACACACATACACAAATGCTACAGCTTAGTCACATGGCCTTCTGCCTGGTTTAAATAATTTTCTCTCCCTGGTCTCTCGCCTTAAGCTACTTGCACTAAATTGAATCAGTCAATAGAGAAATAAAAAATCCCATTTGGTTTGGGAAACACACATTATGCTTGATATTATTATTTTCAAGGCGCCAAAATTGTTTCTGGATTTGAGAGGATGGGTTTAGTGGTGCCTTCAGGATATCAGCTACAGTCTTCTTCTCTTTCCAGCCTTCAAAGTTACAATTGATCCATTATCACAATGTGCCTGTGTGTGAAATATGCTGTGAAACTTTTAGCTTGTTACCATTTAATGTGTTTTCTTCAGCTTGGCTTTGAATTCCAAAAGGAATTTTCTGGAGCATTCTAAAAAAAAGCCATACACAATACTGAGCAGTGAGACATAAGCCACCACAGCTATATGTCAGAAACTATTAAGAAATTGGCCAAGAACTCTCAGGAAAATGCAACCAAGTGCAAATCCATACGATGCCCACCCACTATTTTTACAAACATGTTTGTAAATAACCGAGAGGGGAGAAGGTGACTTTGAGATGGAAGGGATGCTGACAGAGGGAGGAGGAGGCGGGAGTGTGGGGTTGGCTGGCCCCAACGCAAAGACATTTACATTTATGGGGGTGATGGTCCGAGAAGGCTCCAGTGTTCCGCTGACCTCTGCGAGACGAGACCAGTCAGGGACAGGAGCATGGGTACCTGTCACAGTATCATCACACACACACATGCACGCACGCATTTATAGACACATGCACACACAAACAGTGCAGGGCCTTGGACAGTGGGAATAGGATTTGTCACGGTCACTCAATTTCAGTCAGGTCTGCAGTTATGTGTGGAGATACAGAGATGACAGAGAGCAAGAGAGAGAGAGAGAGACCGAGAGAGAGAAAAAGAGAGAGAAATAGAGAGAGAGAGAGAGAGAGAGAGAGAAGGGAGGGAGACGACATGTTCTGGTTGTGTGTGTGTGTGTGTGTGTGTGTGTGTGTGTGTGTGTGTGTGTGTGTGTGTGTGTGTGTGTGTGTGTGTGTGTGTGTGTGTGTGTGTGTGTGTGTGTGTGTGTGTGTTGGCCAGCAGGTTGCAAGATTAGTCTGGCTTTACAAGACTGCTCTGCCTCAGCCCAGCCTCTATGAGCCTAAACTACCGCAGAAACAGACAAACACACTGTCAGAATGTGTGTGTGTGTTTGTGTGTGTCTCTAATTGGGGATCACAGCTGTCTCTAATTGGGGATCACCAACAACCCAACCCTGTGAGTGTCAGGACCTGACTGTGGCCATCCCACTCCCCCTAGAGGGAGTCAGGGACCTGGCCTCAGTCAGGCCCTTACAGTATGCATACGTGCAGAAGTGATGTCCCACTGGTGTATTAGGCTGGGCAATGTGATTCCTCACGGTGAGAGAGGACAAGTCATCAAACTTTGAGAGGGTCCACACATGACACCCTACATATCCCCCCGCCATCCACACACACTGTACACACATCCCCCTTCTGCGGTGCATATCCAACACGACCCCCTGGATGTATCCCCCTGCTACTGCTGTGTTCCTCTGTTTCCTTAGATCACATCAACACAGAAAGGCCCTATCATGGGCTACTACACTGACAAAACACTGCTGCCGCAAAAATCCTACTCCTCTCTCTCAGTTTGTAGTCACCCCCCAATGGCACTGTGCACAGATATGCCATGACAAACACAAGCACACAGACATTTCCCCCTCTGGTTTTCTATCACCCAGTCTTCATGCATGTACACACAAACACAAACGCACACACACTAGGTCCATCCCCCAGTCCCAGCCCACCACAATGTGCTCCACCATGCTGCTTTCCATTCTCTCCCTCTGCTATCTCACTTTCTCTTGCTCTTCTCATTCCTATAACTCCTGAATGTGACACGCAATTGACCCCGGGTGCTGGGGGATAAGGGTGGAGTGTGGGGTGGTTTCACCTCGGGGTATGAGAAGGTCGGAATGCAGATTCTCCAAAAAGAGGAAGATACAGAGACAGATAATCATCAGCACACACACACACATGCATGCACACTGTGACAGACAGAGAGTGCGTACTGCACACCTCCATGATACACCACACCAACAGCAACACAGTCTATCTACAGTGCCTTTGGAAAGTATTCAGACCCCTTGACTTTTTCCACATTTTGTTATGTTACAGCCTTATTCTAAAATTGATTAAATGGTATTTCCCCCTCATCAATCTACACACAATACCCCATAATGGCAAAGCAAAAACTGTTGTTTTTAAATGTTTGCTAATTTATAAAAATAAACAAACTGAAATATTACATTTACATACAGTGGGGAGAACAAGTATTTGATACACTGCCGATTTTGCAGGTTTTCCCACTTACAAAGCATGTAGAAGTCTGTAATTTTATACATAGGTACTCTTCAACTGTGAGTGACGGAATCTAAAACAAAAATCCAGAAAATCACATTGTATGATTTTTGAGTAATTCATTTGCATTGTATTGCATGACATAAGTATTTGATACATCAGAAAAGCAGAACTTAATATTTGGTACAGAAACCTTTGTTTGCAATTACAGAGATCATACGTTTCCTGTAGGTCTTGACCAGGTTTGCACACACTGCAGCAGGGATTTTGGCCCACTCCTCCATACAGACCTTCTCCAGATCCTTCAGGTTTCGGGGCTGTCGCTGGGCAATACGGACTTTCAGCTCCCTCTAAAGATTTTCTATTGGGTTCAGGTCTGGAGACTGGCTAGGCCACTCCAGGACCTTGAGATGCTTCTTACGGAGCCACTCCTTAGTTGCCCTGGCTGTGTGTTTCAAGTCGTTGTCATGCTGGAAGACCCAGCCACGACCCATCTTCAATGCTCTTACTGAGGGAAGGAGGTTGTTGGCCAAGATCTCGCGATACATGGCCCCATCCATCCTCCCCTCAATACGGTGCAGTCGTTCTGTCCCCTTTGCAGAAAAGCATCCCCAAATAATGATGTTTCCACCTCCATGCTTCATGGTTGGGATGGTGTTCTTGGGGTTGTACTCATCCTTCTTCTTCCTCCAAACACGGCGAGTGGAGTTTAGACCAAAAAGCTCTATTTTTGTCTCATCAGACCACATGACCTTCTCCCATTCCTCCTCTGGGTCATCCAGATGGTCATTGGCAAACTTCAGACGGGCCTGGACATGCGCTGGCTTGAGCAGGGGGACCTTGCGTGCGCTGCAGGATTTTAATCCATGACGGCGTAGTCTGTTACTAATGGTTTTCTTTGAGAATGTGGTCCCAGCTCTCTTCAGGTCATTGACCAGGTCCTGCCGTGTAGTTCTGGGCTGATCCCTCACCTTCCTCATGATCATTGATGCCCCACGAGGTGAGATCTTGCATGGTGCCCCAGACCGAGGGAGATTGACCGTCATCTTGAACTTCTTCCATTTTCTAATAATTGCGCCAACAGTTGTTGCCTTCTCACCAAGCTGCTTGCCTATTGTCCTGTAGCCCATCCCAGCCTTGTGCAGGTCTACAATTTTATCGCTGATGTCCTTACACAGCCCTCTGGTCTTGGCCATTGTGGAGAGGTTGGAGTCTGTTTGATTGAGTGTGTGGACAGGTGTCTTTTATACAGGTAAGGAGTTCAAACAGGTGCAGTTAATAAAGGTAATGAGTGGAGAACAGGAGGGCTTCTTAAAGAAAAACTAACAGGTCTGTGAGAGCCGGAATTCTTACTGGTTGGTAGGTGATCAAATACTTATGTCATGCAATAAAATGCAAATTAAGTGATTTTCTGGATTTTTGTTTTAGATTCCAGTACCTGTGATAAAAATTACAGACATCTACATGCTTTGTAAGTAGGAAAGCCTGCAAAATCGGAGGTGTATCAAATACTTGTTCTCCCCACTGTATATGATTTCACTTTGAGATTATGGGCTATTGTGTGTAGGCCACAAAATATCTTGGGTACCTGTCACAGTAGCATTGTGATGGCGATTTATAGTCTGTCACGTCTGGAAGAAACCTGGCACCATCTCTACGGTGAATTATGGTGGTGGCAGCATCATGCTGTGGGGATGTTTTTCAGCAGCAGGGACTGATAGACTAGTCAGGTTCGAGGGAAAGATGAACGGAGTAAAGTACAGAGAGATCCTTGATGAAAACCTGCTCCAGAGCGCTCAGGACCTCAGACTGGGGAAAAGGTTTACCTTCCAACAGAACAACGACCCTAAGCACACAGCCAAGACAACGTAGGAGTGGCTTCAGGACAAGTCTCTGAATGTCCTTGAGTGGCCCAGCCAGAGCCGAACATCTCTGGAGAGACCTGAAAATAGCTGTTTAGCTACACTCCCCATCCAACCTGACAGAGCATGAGAGGATCTGCAGAGGAGAATGGGAGTAACTCCCCAAATACAGGTGTGCCAAGCTTGTATTACATTTTTAAATTGCCAGCATTTCTAAAAACCTGTTTTTGCATCATTATGGGGTATTGTGTGTAGATTGATGAGGGAAAAAAACAATTGAATCCATTTTAGAATAAGGCTGTAGTGTAACACAATGTGGAAAAAGTCAATGGGTCTGAATACTTTCCGAATTAACTGTATATGTTCACACTTACATGAATGTGCCGGTGAAGCATAGGAAATGGATGGGAAAGTTGTGTTGCTCTTAGAGATATGTCAATAAATGTCAAGATAACATACGGTAGCATACATCTTTTTTTTTATCTTATGGTTCTCCCACTTAATTTTCACCCATGCAGGTGACAGCTGCCCCTCCAGCTCACATTCCTTTACGTAGATCCTGAAAATACATAAGACGAAGAACAACAACATTAACCAAAACATGAGCAAAGTAGAGTTGAGTGAACTTTCTGAAGATAGCTACACTGCCACTGACTATATCAAATTGGAGTGCCAAGATGAAACAGTAAGGAGAGCAGCTTACCATTACTTTCAACATAACAGGTTATGTTACTAACGTTAGCTATAGCTAGCGGCAGTGCAACTATGGCCACATGATTTACTCAAAATCTTTTTTTGCGGCATTTCTCGTGCCGTGTTCGCCACTGAATTAAATGCCTGGTGTTGTCATCAGATGCAGTTTGAACACAAGCCCTGGACTTTACCACAAGTAGCTAGCTAGCTAACTAGGTTAATGTTAAATATGAAGTTTCACTCAACAGCAAGCAAGTAACCCTGTAGCTAATGTTACTGTTCAAAAAGTTATAACTTCTAGTCCTCCTAAAGCACGTAGCTAGCTAATGGCACGGCAGAAAGCAGGCTGCAGATCTGTTTTCAAAGATGTAATGTTACGATGAAATAGTTGTGATAGTTGATAAGGATTACAAAAACGCACTTACATATGAACACCATTGCAGAAGCTTCGTTATTTGCCATCTTCCAAGTTGTTACTTGAAGAGATCTAGCTATCAAAACTCACAACCCCAGTCTTCTAATTAATTCTGGCTGTAAAAATCCTGAAAAGTGGGCAGTGAATTCTACTAGATGAAACGCTGAAATTAGTAAAAAAAAAATCTGGCATTTAAAGCATACTTGATTTTCGAATATTCACATACTATAACACTTTCTATTTTCGCATACTGAGAATTTGTCATTCTCGATTGGGTTGTTTCCCGCTATTCATTGAAGTCTTTCCCTACAGTATATATAATTGATCACCTGCTGCCAAAGCCGAAATGAGAATGACATCGGAATGTCACATACTATTAAACATAATTTTTTCTCATACTCAAACGGCCTACTATTTAGGGTATGGGTATCCCCCCCACCCCCCACACACCACTGATCATGACAATTCCAATCAACCCCTGTGTGAGATGTCAAAGGTGCCACAGTGTGTCAGCTGGGTCCAGTTTCAGACATGTTTTCCTTCAAAGGGAAAGGATTTGGAACACCAGGCCAGAAAACCAGTCATAGAGCACAGAGGACCACTGTACAGGAGTCAGGATGACAGTGTGTATACAACCCAGTCACCCTGGACACACAAAGGGCTGACACAAAGCCTAACATCCCCAGACCACAGCCAAATGCTATTGTGGAGGTGGCATAAGCACATTAAAGTTCTCTCTATGCCCTTCATTACTGAGAATGGAAAAAATACTCTGAGGGGAGATTGGGGGGGGGCATAGGAGAGGGAGGAGACATACTACTGTACATAGCTAGCTGACTAAATGCTAATGTTCTCTGAATTGATTAGCATTTACAGACAAGTTCCCCTCAAACAGTGTGCATGGCGCTGCATAATTGGCTTTTATTCTGTCGGAGAGCAAAACACGTCTTAGTAAATTGGATAATAATAATAGTCATAAAAACTATTAACCTGGGAAGTTTCACAGTTGTACTCATTAATAGTTAAAGTCGTTAAGGAAGAAAGGTTGAGTGGAGAATAGGAGCGGAGGAGAGGACAGGAGGGGAAGAGGAGAAAAAGCGGAGGAGAGGACAGGAGAGGAAAATAGGGGTAGAGGAGATGAGAGGAGAGAATAGAACAGGAGAGGAGGAGAGGAGAGGGTTAACTGTTAGGGAAGGGCCTGTGAGTGTATGAGTGGTGAGGGGGTAGTCCTGATCTGTCTCCAGGGGGTTTGTCATGACGTGACTGAGTTTGGCCCAACAGCTGCTGCAGGTATACAGCTCTTCCCCACAGAGAATACACACCCTCAGGCTCTCATCCTCTGCAGGTATATACACTCACACTATAGGCCTACACACTTATTATAAAGCCAAGGTGGGAGAGAGAAAGAGAAAGGTACAACTAGCTAGCCTTTATTGTAAGTTTGTAACACTGTTTCTCATAGTGTGCGTGAGAACGTAAGGTACTACATAGTTTGGCTACTAGTGTACAATATATAGCACGTTTTGTAGCAGTCTTTCTGATAATGGGAATAGTAAACTAGGACCATGGGGCAAAAAAGTAATTATAAGGGTGTTGGAATCACTGACACAACCTGTGAGCTGTGGGGTTTAGTGGGTATGAAATACAATCAAATAAAATCAAATGTTATTGGTCACATACACGTGTTTAGCAGATGTTATTGCGGGTGTAGCGGAATACTTGTGCTTCTCGTATATCTAACAAGTAATTCCTAACAATTTCACAACATATACCCAATACACAGAAATCTAAGTAAGGAAAGAATTAAGAATATATACATAAATGGACGAGCAATGTCAAAGCGGTATGGATACAGTAGAATAGTATAGAATACAGTATACACATGAGATGAGTAATGCAAGATATGTAAACATTATTAAAGTGACTAGTGTTCCATTTCTTAAAGTGGCCAGTGATTTCTAGTTTATGTCTATAGGCAGCAGCCTCTAATGTGCTAGTGATGGCTGTTTTACAGTCTGATGGCCTTGAGATAGAATCTGTTTGTCAGTCTCTCAGTCCCAGCTTTTATGCACCTGTACTGACGTCACCTACTGGATGATAGCGGGGTGAAGCTTTACATCTTCTCTACTGCGGTCCCGTCAATGTGGATACGGGGTGCACCCTCTGCTGTGTCCTGAAGTCCACGATCATCTCCTTTGTTTTGTTGACGTTGAGTGAGAGGTTATTTTCCTGGCACCACACTCCCAGAGCCCTCACCTCCTCCCTGTGGGCTGTCTTGTCATTGTTGGTAATCAAGCCTACTACTGTTGTGCCGTCTGCAAACGTGATTATTAAGTTGGAGGCTTGCTTGGCCACGCAGTCATGGGTGAACAGAGAGTACAGGATGGGGCGGAGCACGCACCCTTGTGGGGCTCCAGTGTCGAGGATCAGCGAAGTGGAGGTGTTGTTTCCTACCTTCACCACCTGGGGGCGGCCCGTCAGGACGGCCCGTCAGGACGGCCCACAGGGCGGAGTTCAGACCCAGGGCCTCAAGCTTATTGATGAGCTTGGAGGGTGCTATGGTGTTGAATGCTGAGCTATTGTCAATGAACAGCATTCTTACATAGGTAATCCTCTTGTCCAGATGGGATAGAGAAGTGAGCATTGTGATGGCGATTTATAGTCTGTTACGCATTTTTGTTTGGCTTTTTACTCCGAGTTCTTCTTCTGCTAAATCACAGAGTCCAGCCCTGAGGGAGCAAGTCGAGTCAGGGTGGACCCACAGGGTCACAGTCGGGTCACACACAAACACAGACTTTAAACACACAAAGCAAGTGATTTTTTTTACAAAAACAAAAAAGTGAATTAAACCAAACAAAAACAATAAGACATTAAGAGTAAACATTACAAACAAAAAAAGAGAATAATGTTAAAAAATATATATTATTAGTGGTTAGAAATGTAGTATAACTCTCTTTCTCCCCATATCTTTTCCCCCCGTCTCTCTCTCTCTAAACCTACAGGGAACATGTCCCATCCTCTTTATCACTAGAATAACTGCATTACTCCGCCCCATTATGACAGTTCGGTACCCTACTGTTCAATCAAAATACAAAGAAAGCCTCCTGCACACTATTTCACAAATGTGACATTTCAATGAATGCTATAGCCTACTTCTCTGTCTGTCCTTTGATCACACGGAAGAGAGGAAAGAAGGAAGAGACGAAGGAAGGAAGGATGTGAGTAACTACTAGAGATGGAGTGAAGGTAGGCGCCTTGGGTTTGGATACCAAGCAGTTGCCATACCAAGTGGTGATGCAGCCAGTCAAGATGCTCTCAATGTTGCAGTTGTAGACATTTTTGATGATCTGAGGGCCAACGCCAAATCTTTTCAGCCTCCTGAGGGGAAAGAGGCGTTGTCATGCCCTTTTCACGACTGTGTTGGTGTGTGTGAAACATGATCGATCCTTAGTGATGCGGACACCGAGGAACTTGAAGATCTCGAACCGCTCCACTATGGACCCTTCTTCCCTACGATCTATATTTAGATGGATATTTATTAAAAACACGAATGCAGTCTCCCAGAGCTGTGTGTCCACAGGAGCCTGTGATAACTGGGCTGGGATGTGTGTCTCTGATGAGCTCTCTCACACTGAGGGAACAGTCATCTCAATGCTGCCTGGGTCATGGGGCAGTTTGGAGAAGAAAAAGAGAAATATGTTCCTGAGAGAGAGGTAGAGGATAGATAGATGATGAGGATGTGGCATGTGTCCTCCCTCCCTCCTTCTCTCCAAGTTCCTAGCCTGGGGAAGAACATCTGCACCGAGAGACAACATAGATACACCACATCCACATATCCCTTTATATTCTGCAGATAATTGCAGATCTATAAAAAGGTCCCTGTGTGCCTTCTGGTGAGGCACATACACTCTTATAAAAAACCAAGTGGAACCCTTTCCACAGAGGGTTCAACATGGAACACTAAAGGGTTCTGCCTGGAACCACAACTGGTTGTACCTGGAACTAAAAGGGTTCTTCAAAGGGTTCTTCTATGGGGACAGACAAAAACCCCTTTTAGGTTCAAAGAGGTTTTTTCGAAGAGTGTACCGTAAACACACACATCCGAAAATAGCTTGTAGCCTATATGCTAGTATTTCCGATGAGAAGTGCATTACACTAAATAAGGTTGTAACATCGCAAGATGTGGAAAAAATCAAGGGGTCTGAATACTATCGGAATGCACTGTACTGTATAGCGTAAATGTTAGGACAATGTAATAATTCTATGTGGCAGAGTTAGAAAATAAACTAATTAATTGGACCTACGCCGTTGTTGATTCTACAGGATTAGCATTGAAAACGAGACCAGTGGTCGGGAAATCAAGTAATAAAGTAACTGTAGATATTTAAAAAAAAATGTAAATGAATATTATTACATTAAAACAGTTATGCTATGTGTTTTCTTAGTAGTTAGCTGCAATTCACTACAATTGTGTTTATCTTCCACTTTGATTGCAAACTTTCTCTACTGCTAACATTCACTTCCAGTCATTTTCACTTGCATTGCTAGTCCCATTGTTCAAAATTATTCCACATTTTTTAATAGAATCCTCTTAACCTGTATTTTCGGTGAAACAGTTCATGGTGCCATTTGGAGTGCAGTGAGATTACTCATATGTAAATAACAAAGTAGGTCTATATCTATAGTGTAGGAACCATGTCATAAATCCTGTTTATGTATAGCTGCAAGATCCCTTCTGACATGAAGTAAGAAGTCTATAGTATAATAAAACAGGGTAGGGTGTTCAGGGTCATGGTTGAATCTAAAATCCATTTACACTCAGATGCACTCACTTGGAGACAGGCAGGAGACCGGCACAGAGTTCAGACAGGCTCTAAACTCCAAGGACCCCTGCTGCATCGCAAAGAAAGAGGGAAAGGGAGCCGAGAGAGAGAGGATAGAGGATAGGGGGAGATGAGAGAAGATTTTTAAGGGGGCAAAATGGCTGACCTGTACGTTGACACAGACCCCAAAGACAGCAATCATCAACAACACCATTCCCCTGGAGTGACAGGAAGAGGAGGGGACTGAACACAACTGATAGACATCGGCTAAGAGGCAAAAAGACTTCCAGCATAAGTGGTGCAAGAGACTTTCAATATTGACAGGGATTTTGGAACTTGATTGCAGTGCTTGCAGGAGTTGGAGTTCTGAGTTCTCTTTCTTAATTATGGTTTAATTGTCTTACTTGTTTAAAAATACTGCACATATATTGATCACATCACCCACAAATTTACAGACACTACCCGCACCCAGTAAGACAGTTCACGCAAGATGCTTTCAACCCAGTACATCTAACTTTGGCTGGGGCAAAGGGGCAGCATCAAACCCAAATTATCCTCCTTGTCATGGACAAAGTATCTAATTTATGGTTTTGTGACACTTGGCCTGTTCCTGTGTGGTCTAATGACTGTAATCTGTGGGATTACGGGGCACTAGGGGCAGGCAAAATCTGAGAGAGAAGACTATTGGGCAGACTAAAACATCTGAGATAGGGGTATAGGCAAGTGTCAAGTGGTGACAGGCCTCGATCCCTCCCTCTCTGTCTCTCACCCGGTTGCTCTCCCCACTCCCCCATCTCACTCTTCCTCTTACATTCTCTCTTACTTTCTGTGTTTTACAGACCCTTTTCTGTTCGGGTCTCTCGTCCCTCTACTCTTTTCTATTTTGACCAATGACCTGCCATTGGCGTTAAACAAAGCATGTGTGTCCATGTATGCTGATGATTCAACCATATACACATCAGCAACCGCAGCTAATGAAATCACTGAAACCCTTAACAAAGAGTTGCAGGCAGTTTTGGAATGGGTGGCCAGTAATAAACTGGTCATGCACATCTATAAAACTAAGAGCATTGTATTTGGTACAGATCAGTCCAGTAAATTCTAGACCTCAGCTGAATCTGTTAATGAATGGTGTGGCTGTTGAACAATTTGAGGAGACTAAATTACTTTGTGTTATGTTAGACTGTAAACTGTCATGGTCAAAACATATAGCTTCAATGGTTGTAAAGATGGGGAGAGGTCTGTCCGTAATAAAGAGATGCTCTGCTTTTTTGACACCACACTCCACAAAGTGAGCCCTGCAGGCTCTAGTTAGATTTTGTCTTGATTATTTTCCAGTCATTTGATCACGTGCTGCAAAGAAAGTTATGCTGCAGCTGGTCCAGAACAGAGCAGCACATCTTGCTCTTCATTGTAATCAGAGGGCTAATATTAATACTGGAAAGACTGACTGCATCTCTTCTTGTTTTTATAAGAAACATTAAAGTGTTGGAAATTCCAAATTGTTTGCATGCCACCAGGGGTCTTTTCAGACTCCCCAGGTCCTGAAGAAATTCAATGAAATGTGCAAAATTATACAGAGCCATGAGTGCATTTAATTCCCTTCCATATCATACAGCGCAAGTGAACAGCAAACCTGGTTTAAAAAAACAAATAATGCAACACATCACGTCACATGTGACCTACTTGTTGTGTGTATGTACTGACATGTACAGTATATGTACTGTAACTGATAGATGCACACACATTCATACTACATGTTAATGTTTTTAAATGTACTGTATGTAAATTGTTAAGTCTTTTGTCTACAATGTCTTTTTCTTTATGTGTCGGACTAGTGGTCCCCATTGGTGTCGGCTAATGGTGATCCTAACAAATCAAATCAAAATGATGTCTATTGGTCCATGTTGATATCTGCATGTGTCTCTTCTTCCCTCCCTCCAACCCATCTTGGTCTCATTTGCAAAAAAGTTAAAAATTACATTTATCAACAGGACACTTCAAACATTTTCACCTGTTTAATATTGCAAACCCTGAGTAGTGGTGCGTACAGGCAGCATAGCCTAGACTTAATCCTCGCTAGTCTTAAGTCTCTAGTCAGAGTACCGAAGTGCAGAGAGCGGTCACGGAGGCAGAGGGTAAAATGATTGACAAATCCCCATACAATGCTGTGACTAGATATTTTCGCCACCAGGCACAATTGAGCCTTCGTTTAAGCGACAGCCTCTTTTATCCTGCTCTGTTCAGCCCTTTCAGTCCTGCCAAATGCATAAGAAGGCAACACGAGTGTGTTTGGAAGTCACTGACCTGAATAACAAGAGTACAGTCTTATGCCTCTTTATCTCTCCTATTTTCTTGAGCTAAATCATAGGGCCTCAGACCCCTCTGCACCTTTGTGTGAACTTGAACTGGTAGCCCCCACCTCCACCCTGCAGTTGGAATCACTCATACTTGACTGGTTCCAAATTGCATTCTAAATTACTTTTGTGACAAATCCCTCAAGAGAACACTGTAGAAAGTCCTATGAATTTGCATGTCTTTTCATCTCAATGAAGTGGCTTTGCCGGTTTGGCCACTTTTTCCAGCTGTAGAAACAAGAGCACTTTAAACTTAGTTCTCACAGATCTTACCACCAAAGAAAGCTATTATATTTACTCTACGTGTGTGTGTGTGTCCACATACATGCATGTGTGCATGTGTGTGTGTTAGTATGGACAAATGAGGCACAGGGGTGTTTCTAGGATTTGAAGACATTGGGGGCTCAGCCCAAAAACAGTAGAAGGGGGGGGTCCAAGGGCATTCTCCCCCAGCAAAAAAATAAATAATTTCAACAGCATGAATTTGGTGCACTTTGAGATGAGCTTTGAGAGATAAAATATTTTTCCGGTAACTTGCACCTTCCCACAACAGACACTGCCAGTACTCAATTACAGTTGCTACTATGGTCTCTCTCTCTCTCTCTCTCTCTCTCTCTCTCTCTCTCTCATTCTCTCTCTCATCTACCCTCTCTTGTCCTGTCCTGGTTGTAAACAGTGTAAAAGTAAACAATTGTTTTAATAGTCACTTCACAGGCTTTTTCACCTAAATACAACAAATTAGAATCTATAGACCAGCTTGAAGTGATACAGTCTACTGTGTGCTCAACCCACCTCTGTTCTCTCTCCATCGGCCCTCTTCTGTCACTTTCTCTTTGTCTTGTATGTTGCCGTCTGTGTCTTGTACGTTGCCGTCTCAGGTTATTTTTTCTTACTGTTTACTTTGTCTATCTTCTTCTGTTATGGCCTGTTCTGTAGTTCTGGTGTCTCTCTCCATCATATCCTATTCTTCTGTTGTAGTCTTTGTGTCTTCAAATCAAATCTAAATCCAATCCAATCAAATCTTATTAGTCACATGCGCCAAATAAAGGTGTAGAACTTACAGTGAAATGCTTACTTACAAGCCCTTAACCAACAATGTGTTAAGTAAAAATGGATAAGTAAAAAATGTAAATAACAAATAATTAAAGAGCAGCAGTAAAATAACAGTAGCGACTCTATATACAGGGGGTACCGGTACAGAGTCAATGTGTGGGGGCAAAGGTTAGTCGGGGTAAATGAGGTAATATGTACATATAGGTAGAGTTAAAGTGACTATGCATAGATAATAAGTAGAGAGTAGCCATTTGATTAGCTTTTAAGGAGTCTTATGGCTTGGGGGTAGAAGCTGTTAAGAAGCCTTTTGTACCTAGACTTGGCGCTCCGGTACCACTTGCTGTGCGGTAACAGAGAGAACTGTCTATGACACCAAGGAACTTGAAGCTCTCAACATGCTGCACTACAGCCCCCTCGATGAGAATAGAGTCGTGGTCGGTCCTCTTTTTCCTATAGTCCAAAATCATCTCCTTTGTCTTGATCACGTTGAGGGAGAGGTTGTTATCCTGGCACCACACGGCCAGGCCTCTGACCTCCTCCCTACAGACTGTCTCATCGTTGTCGGTGATCAGGCCTACCAACCGTTGTGTCGGCGGCAAACTTAATGATGGTGTTGGAATCATTCTAGTCACATATCACATACTGAGCAGCAACTGTCCTGGTTTAGGGACATGAGCCCCTGGTCACATACACATTTTTAGCAGATGTTAATGCGGGTGTAGCGAAATGCTTGTGCTTCTAGTTCCGTATATCTAACAGTAATATCTAACAGTTACACAACATATACCCAATACACACAAATCTAAGTAAGGAATGAATTATGCCTATATATATGGACTAAGATACAGTAGAAGAGTATTGAATACAGTATATACAAACGAGATGGGGAACGAAAGATATCTAAACATTATTAAATGACTGGACACCGATCCAGTAGAGGTTGTTGTGATGCAATAACGACCACAAGTCTTACAAAACTCAGTTATGGAAAAATACTGAATTTATTCTGACATTAGAATAAATGTTTCTGACTCACATTGATGCCATATAGTCTTTATTTATACAGTGGGGAGAACAAGTATTTGATACACTGCCGATTTTGCAGGTTTTCCTACTTACAAAGCATGTAGAGGTCTGTAATTTTTATCATAGGTACACTTCAACTGTGAGAGACGGAATCTAAAACAAAAATCCAGAAAATCACATTGTAT
Source organism: Thymallus thymallus (assembly GCA_023634145.1). NCBI lineage: Eukaryota > Metazoa > Chordata > Actinopteri > Salmoniformes > Salmonidae > Thymallus > Thymallus thymallus. The sequence continues at coordinate 31,748,226 of CM042409.1, read as the reverse complement.
TATTTTTTAATAATTAATTTGCATTTTATTGCATGACATAAGTATTTGATCACCTACCAACCAGTAAGAATTCCGGCTCTCACAGACCTGTTAGTTTTTCTTTAAGAAACCCTCCTGTTCTCCACTCATTACCTGTATTAACTGCACTTGTTTGAACTCGTTACCTGTATAAAAGACACCTGTCCACACACTCAATCAAACAGACTCCAACCTCTCCACAATGGCCAAGACCAGAGAGCTGTGTAAGGAAATCAGGGATAAAATTGTAGACCTGCACAAGGCTGGGATGGGCTACAGGACAATAGGCAAGCAGCTTGGTGAGAAGGCAACAACTGTTGGCGCAATTATTCGAAAATGGAAGAAGTTCAAGATGACGGTCAATCTCCCTCGGTCTGGGGCACCATGCAAGATCTCACCTCGTGGGTCATCAATGATCATGAGGAAGGTGAGGGATCAGCCCAGAACTACACAGCAGGACCTGGTCAATGACCTGAAGAGAGCTAGGATCAAAGAAAACCATTAGTAACACACTACGGCGTCATGGATTAAAATCTTGCAGCGCACGCAAGGTCCCCCTGCTCAAGCCAGCGCATGTCCAGGCCCGTCTGAAGTTTGCCAATGACCATCTGGATAATCCAGAGGAGGAATGGGAGAAGGTAATCTGGTCTGATGAGACAAAAATAGAGCTTTTTGGTCTAAACTCCACTCGCCGTGTTTGGAGGAAGAAGAAGGATGAGTACAACCCCAAGAACACCATCCCAACCGTGAAGCATGGAGGTGGAAACATCATTCTTTGGGGATGCTTTTCTGCAAAGGGGACAGGACGACTGCACCGTATTGAGGGGAGGATGGATGGGGCGAGATCTTGGCCAACAACCTCCTTCCCTCAGTAAGAGCATTGAAGATGGGTCGTGGCTGGGTCTTCCAGCATGACAACGACCCGAAACTTACAGCCAGGGCAACTAAGGAGTGGCTCCGTAAGAAGCATCTCAAGGTCCTGGAGTGGCCTAGCCAGTCTCCAGACCTGAACCCAATAGAAAATCTTTGGAGGGAGCTGAAAGTCCCTATTGCCCAGCGACAGCCCCGAAACCTGAAGGATCTGGAGAAGGTCTGTATGGAGGAGTGGGCCAAAATCCCAGCTGCAGTGTGTGCAAACCTGGTCAAGAACTACAGGAAACGTATGATCTCTGTAATTGCAAACAAAGGTTTCTGTACCAAATATTAAGTTCTGCTTTTCTGATGTATCAAATACTTATGTCATGCAATAAAATGCAAATGAATTACTTAAAAATCATACAATGTGATTTTCTGGATTTTTACATGCTTTGTAAGTGGGAAAACCTGCAAAATCGGCAGTGTATCAAATACTTGTTCTCTCCACTGTATATAAAAAAAACAGGAATACTCATTTTTCATAAGTATTCAGACCCTTTGCAATGAGACTCAAAATGTACATCCGGTGCATCTTGTTTCAATTGATCATCGTTGAGATGTTTGTACAACTTCATTTGAGTAAATTCAATTGATTGGACATGATTTGGAAAGGAACACACCTGTCTATATAAGGTCCCAGAGTTGACAGTGCATGTCAGAGCAAAAACAAAGCAATGAGGTTGAAGGAATTATCTGTAGAGCTCCGAGACTGGATTGTGTCGAGGGACAGATCAGGGGAAGGGTACCAAAAAATGTCTACTGCGTTTAAGGTCAACAAGAAGTCACAGTGGCCTCCATCATTCTTAAATTAAAGAAGTTTGGAACCACCAAGCTGGCCACCCGGCAATCGGAGAATAAGGCCCGATTATCACTCTGACAGAGCAGAGTTCCTCTGTGGAGATGGGAGAACCTTCCAGAAGGACAATCATCTCTGCAGCACTCCACCAATCAGGCCTTTATGGTAGAGTGGCCAGACGGATGCCATTAATCAGTAAATGGCACATGACAGCCCACTTGGAATTTGCCAAAAGGCACCTAAAGGACGCTCAGACTTAGAAACAAGATTCTCTGGTCTGATGAAACCAAGATTGAACACTTTGGCCTGAATGCCAAGCGCCCCGTCTGGAGGAAACCTGTCACCATCCCTACGGTGAAGCATGGTGGTGGCAGCATCATTCTGTGGGGAGGTTTTTCAAGTACAGGAACTGGGAGACCAGCCAGGATCGAAGGAAAGATGAACAGAGCAAAGTACAAAGAGATCCTTGATGAAAACCTGCTAAGGACCTCAGGCTGGAGTGAAGGTTCACATTCCAACAGGACAACAACCCTAAGCACACAGCCAAGACAACGCTGGAGTGGCTTCGGGACAAGTCTCTGAATGTCCTTGAGTGGCTGTCACGAGTCGGGACGGTGAGAGACCAAGGCGCAGCGCAGTAGTAGTTCGACATTCAGTTTTAATAAACAACTTTCAAAAATGACGAACTAACAAAACAAAATAACAATACTATACACCTCACGCACTAGAACACACTGACTACAACTCCATACACTTACTTGGAGCTGAACATATATACACCGTGACTGCGACCTATATCGACCTATACCTATATAATGACCCACAGCCCCGGTGTGGAAACATACATGCATATGTAGGATCCCTAATTAGAGACAATGCAGCTGCAGCTGCCTCTAATTAGAGATCCCACACAAACCACCTACAGACCCAGAAATGATAGACCTGTCAGACTCTGACCATGGCACATAGAGAAGCAATAGGCTTCTCTATGGCCAGAGCCTGACAGTACCCCCCCCCCAAGGCGCGGACTCCCGGACGCCTACCAAAACCAAAACACAAACATATGGGGGGGTAAATGAGGGGGAAGATTAGTTCGTCGGCGGCGGTTCCGGCCCCGGCGAAGTGCCCTGCTCTCTCCTTATGACCGGGAAAATAACTGGGCCCGGACTGGGCACCGGTGGGACAAACGGCTCCTGCCATGGAGCGGGGAAAACAACCGGGCCCGGACTGGGCACCGGTGGGGCGGTCTGCTCAGGCTCTGAAGCGGAGCAGACGGCTGGACCCGGACTGGGTACCAGTGGAGCGGACTGCTCTGGCACTGAGGCGGAGCAGACGGCTGGACCCGGATTGGGTACCGGTGGAGGAGGCTCCAGGCCTTGAGCTGTGGCTGGTGGCTCCGGGTTGCTGACCTTCGCTGGAGGTGGTTCAGGGGCGCTGACCTTCGCAGGAGGTTTAGGGGCGCTGACCTTCGCAGGAGGTGGCGGGACGCTGACCTTCGCTGGAGGTGGCGGGGCGCTGACCTTCGCAGGAGGTTCAGGGGCGCTGACCTTCGCAGGAGGTTCAGGGGCGCTGACCTTCGCAGGAGGTTTAGGGGCGCTGACCTTCGCTGGAGGTTTAGGGGCGCTGACCTTCGCTGGAGGTTTAGGGGCGCTGACCTTCGCTGGAGGTTTAGGGGCGCTGACCTTCGCTGGAGGTTTAGGGGCGCTGACCTTCGCTGGAGGTTTAGGGGCGCTGACCTTCGCTGGAGGTTTAGGGGCGCTGACCTTCGCTGGAGGTCTCGGGCTGCTGACCTTCACTGGAGGCTCAGGGTTGCTGGCTTTCACCTGACTCACACACTCCTCCCAACCTCGCCTGAACCACGCTCTTAACTCGCTCCATTCTTTATCCTTGCCTTCCCCCCACGCTCACCTCCTCACGGCACTTCGCTCCCCCTTTATCCTCCAGCCTCGGCGCCTCGCTCATGGAGAGTGGTACTGGAGCTTCGACCTCGCCACCAGACCACCCCCATAGCCCCCCCCCCAAAAATGTTCTTGGGGGCTTCTCTCTCCTCCGCATTGCGCCGCTTGGTCTCGAAGTGGTGGGTCATTCTGTCACGAGTCGGGACGGTGAGAGACCAAGGCGCAGCGCAGTAGTAGTTCGACATTCAGTTTTAATAAACAACTTTCAAAAATGACGAACTAACAAAACAAAATAACAATACTATACACCTCACGCACTAGAACACACTGACTACAACTCCATACATCAAACAGACGGTAAACACTTACTTGGAGCTGAACATATATACACCGTGACTGCGACCTATATCGACCTATACCTATATAATGACCCACAGCCCCGGTGTGGAAACATCCATGCATATGTAGGATCCCTAATTAGAGACAATGCACTGCAGCTGCCTCTAATTAGAGATCCCACACAAACCACCTACAGACCCAGAAATGATATACCTGTCAGACTCTGACCATGGCACATAGAGAAGCAATAGGCTTCTCTATGGCCAGAGCCTGACAGTGGCCCAGCCAGAGCCCAGATTTGAACCTGATCTAACATCTCTGGAGAGACCTGAATATCTGCAGAGAAGAATGGGAGAAACTCCCCAAATACTGATGTGCCAAGCTCGTAGCGTCATACCCAAGAAGACTCAAGGCTGTAATCGCTGCCAAAAGTACTGAGTAAAGGGTCTGACTACTTATGTAAATGTAATATTACAGTTATTTATTTTGAATACATTTGCAAACATTTCTAAACATGTGTTTTTGCTTAGACCTTATGGGGTATTGTGTGTAGATTGAAGAAGTGGAAAAAAACAATTTATTCAATTTTAGAATTTTTCTGTAACGTAACAAAATGTGATATATTTTTTATTTCATCAGACCAGAGTCCATATGGACAACAGGCTGGAATGAGCTGGAATGAGCTGGTAACACCGGGGCTCTGTACAAAAAGGGCCAGAGCCGACTCTACTTTCTGAGGAGGCTCAGGTCCTTCAACGTGTGCAGTAAACTACTACATACTTTCTACCAGTCTGTGGTGCCATCTTTTTGCAGTGGTGTGCTGGGGCGACAACATAAAGGCCGGTGATGCTTCTCGGATAAATAAGTTGATCAGGAAGGCTAGCTCTGTTCTGGGGATTAACCTTGACACTCTTGAGGAGGATCCTGGCCAAACTGCTGGCCATCATGGACAACGTCATCCACCCTCTGCATGCCATGGTTAAGATGCAGAGGAGCACCTTCAGTCACGTTGTGCCAGAGAACGCTACAGGAGGTCCTTCCTGCCGGCGCCTATTAGACTATTTAATACCTCACCGGGGTGCTGTAGTAGAAAAAACTCTTCCTCTTAAAAAACGAAGGCACTTCTGGAGTTTGTAGAAGCAAGATAGACTTTATTGCAAAAAGACAATGAAGCCGAGTGTCCTGCAGGAACCACTCACTCCCCGCAGGAACCACTCCCGTACATCTCTAAGTTTTTGGCTTATGTACAAGTTGTTAAATGTTTATTCATTAGACACAGTTCTCACAGCTCCACCCATTCTATTTTCCTCCAAAAAACTCCTGATGCTATTTCTTGTTTTCTCCTTATTTGGAGATAACATTGGCACAGAATACATGTCTAGTTCTAAGTCAGGAAAATGGGAGGTACACAGGAAGCCTTTACCCCTGGGGGAGTCTCCTGACTCTGGTAACATTCCCCTGGTCAAAGGTCAACCTGCTGAGTGGTAGGGGGTTGCCTACACCCTACTCTCATCTGCTAAGGACAAAGAGATCTTGTTTCTGCTTTAAAACATACCAAGCTGAGTATATTCAGGGAGCTATAAGGAATTGGAAATTATACAATAACTATAAAGAATTGGAATTTACACAATAGTCCCCCCTTTGGGACTAAACAAGTCCCACAAAAATAATGTTAATTTATACTAACATAATGGGTGCATTAATACATACAGGAGTACATTCTTCCTCTCAACTACAAACACAAAAGGATGAAGTTAAACACAGAAATATAGTGAGGAACACGTACGGCATGTGAGTACAGTGTCATCCTCAGGTGTTCACAGTAGAATACATTGTTTGAGCATTTCATTCCATGTTTATCTGTATAAGGCCTCTTGCAATGCCTTTGGTAAATAATCACTCCTTCCTGAACTAGGATCCATCCTAGAATATATGTCACATTGCATTTAACTGTGATATTCCCTCCTGAATTTAAGCCTGTGTAACTGTAAAAACATTCATACTCATATTTACTAACATCATCTCTTCCAATTGGTGGCTTTGTTAATTTTAGTGGATATTTCGAAAATGTTACACTCATTTCTGCTTCTTCTCATGTTCAATCTTAATAGAACTCCCCATACTTTCCCTACATTTTGCTTCTCACATTGGATATTCACATTTCTTTATGTAACATCTTGTATTCTGCTATATAGCACATCTATAGGTTGGTTCTGGTACAATTACCACTTTTTCTGTGAAAGATTTACTCTACTGTACACAATTGTCCATCTAATGTTTCATAGCTGTTTACTTTTTCCACATCCATTCCCTCACTTCTATTGACACCTCTGCAGATGCAGAGACTGATGTATTATTGTCAATCAAATCAACAGAACACATTATCCCTTCCTTCTTATAACTATTAGGAACTCTGCCAGTCGTTCGTTGTTTACAAGTCCATAGTACCCACTTGACCCTCTCATGCCTGTTAATGATCAGTGCTGAAACACCTTTAGTAGTACCAGTCATTGTTGTTCTTCTAGCTTCGAATTGTCCCATTTGAAGGTGGTTGCTTTGGGGCTCATCAATGTCTGGCCCTGTACTGTAGGCATCAACCAGAGCACGTAGCTCAGCAGCAACATTCACATTGCCAGTGTCCCCCATAGCTGGAGTACCAACAGAGAGTGATGATTCTGCCTGAGCATTATCCCTCTCCCCTTCGTCTTCTGTCCTTGTGTCATCTCCTTCCCCGGATGGGGTTTCCCGCATCTTCTGCTCCCTCATCGTTGGATCGCTGTACCCGTCGTGGTACTCTGGTGCAGTGGTTGAGATGGCACCAGGTCGAACTTCCCTCTACTCGAACAGCTGTTGGTGTGGCCTGGGTGACCGTGTAAGGACCCTCTCATCTCGATTCATTCCACCTCCTCCGGAAGTCTCTGATGTAGACTCTGTCCCCTGGCTCGACTGCTCGAATTGGGTCCACCTCCTGCTCTGGAACCCTGTAATTCTCCTGTTGATAAACAACTTTATGCAGAGCAGTTAATAGTCTAATGTACTCATTCAATTCTCTCTCCATATTTTCTAAAAGGTGGACCATCACAAGATCTTCTAAAAACTGACACTGGCATGAGTCAAACTGTAAGCAGTTCAAGCAGAGTTAGATGTGTTATTTGATTAGTTTTTATGCTATAAGTCATTAGTGCCAGAGATAAAAACACCCACCTGATTCATCAGTGTACTCTCACAGATTTGATCATATCTACATAGTCCATTACCAGGTGTTTAAATGGTCCTTCTGGTACTGGAATCTGTCCAATTGGTGCTGTTAACCCCTTCCTGATATTATTTAATGCACATATTTGACACGCTTCACACTCTGCTCGTCTTAAATCCACTGTTTCTTGCATGTATGGAGACCAAAAACCTTGTTTTTAAATTTTCCTCATCACCTCCCCCCTTGCGCAATGGTCAAAACCATGCGCATTTGTACCAAGTAATTTCAACAGTACAATAGAGCTACTACCAGTCCTCCATGTGTTCTCCACAATCCATTTGTGTCTCGTCGCCCCCCTTTCACCCGATATACTTGGCTCATATCTCTCTGCTCTCTCTTGCATTCTCAGTATGTCATCTATTGCAAGCTACTTCTTCTTCATCTGTAAATTTTATATAATGCAAATATAATAAACGTATCTTATTAATCTAACACTTCCTGCACTAGTTCTCCTATACCTCCTATCCAATACACATTGTCTGCCTTTGCCTGTATATATTTGCTGCCTGTAATCTTCACCATTTATTGTCCTGTTCCTTCCCTGTCTATTTCTATCCCTTCTAATGTATACTTAATTTGAATACCCATTCGACATAGTGCATCCTTTCCTAATAAATTTTCTGGAGTATGTTCTGATTACAATTCCGGTATGCAGGCGGTTGTCCTTCCTGCTTCTAAATTTAGTGGTGCTGTTATAGAAATTAGCAGCATTTGTCCCAAGAATCCTATTGTCTTCTTAAATTTACATGACATGGAGAGGTTAGGCAAAATTTGGATTTATACTCGAATACATTGCTCCAGTATCTATCATCATGGGTGTGCCTATTAGTCACCCAAACCTGTAACATAGGTTCATCATCAGCTTGCATGGTTATTGCTGTGAACTGACCCTCCCCACTAGGACTCTCTTGGCATCCCTAGTCCCTTTAACTTCCCCAGCGGGTCCCTGTGGAGCCTGTGTTTGAGATTGCTGCCATGCATCTGGGTAGGACCATTTCTCTGCCACGTGTCCTGTTGTGGATGCCTAAGCATCCACGGATTGGTAGGACAATTCCTTCTGGTGTGCCCTGTCTGACTGCACCCCCAGCAGGCACCTGGTGGTCCTTGTCGACCTTGATTCTGTTGTGCCTGATACTGCGGTTGATACCCCTGTGTTCGAGGTGCATTTCCGTTGATTTTATTTTGCCAGCCTCCCGGGGATTGCTGTGTATACACATTCACTACTGGCGGAGCAGTTGCCCTTGGACCCTGCTGTTGAGGTGGCGGTTGCGGGCCTCCATGAGTGACTGGCACAGGTAGAGGTGACAGGGTTAGAGGAGCCTGTGTTTTCTTTTTGTCCTTTTTTGTTAGTTCATCCAGCTGCATTTGTGTCAGTTTTCTCTGGATGTCTCTGACCTGGTCTGCCAGTCTTTGTTCATCTTTTCGATAGTCTTCCACTGCATGGACAACATGGTCACAGAATTCCTCGTGGGTTTTTGATGTCAGTCCCACCACATTGTCCAGTCTGCTCTTGACCGCTGTCAGCATGGATTCCACCAGAGTTGTCCTGAACATTGTTGTTATCAGTGGGTCTGTCTCTGGAGCCCTTTCAGTCTCCTGCTGATTAATTCTTGTTGGATATTCGTTCCTTAGGGCCCTCCACACCCTAGTTCTGTATTGATCGAACAGTTCTCCATCCATCACCCGTTCCTCTGTCAGGTCCCCCATGCCACCTGCTGCCAATACCTCATCCATTTTGGCCTTTCCCACCACCCTGGCCAACAGTGCCTTCAGGTCCCCCACCGCCAGCAGTTTCCCCATCGTCTGCTCTTCAACAGCTCCAATCCAATTTCTGGCCCCATCATGGATGCTTGGCAGTTTGCTCACCAGGCCCTCCAGGTCCTGACAACCACAGGGTTCAAATTGCATCTGAGTTCCTTTTAACATCTCCAAAAGACAGTTATATACCGTTTAGGTTGTTTTAAAATCTGTTCTAGGCCTTAGCTACCTTCCTACACATTAATCTGCTTTCCTCCTTTCCTCCACAAGAAATTATACTATCTTCTCTGAACACATCCACTCTCTCCTCTACCTCCTCATTACCTTCTTTATCTCGTCGAGATATAACACATCTATTCTGACCTACTTCCTCCTGAAGCCCCTCAGTTTTACTCAGTCTCCGATCAGGACAGGGATTTCGTCTCTGTCCTCTCTGGCTGAGACCTCCTGGGTTTTCCTAGAAATGAGAATACAAAAACCTAACAGTAAAAGTTAGTTTACTCATATAATTTTAACAGATCATCTTCCAGTCAGGTCAAGTCAGTCTGTTTGTCAATCATCGGCCTATAATATGGAACATTCATGGGACGGCCTGTTAACATCTCATGAGGGCTAAACCCAGTACCCCTATAGGGGCTGCTTCACATTCTCCTCAGCACCAGATGTATACATTCTTATTTCAGGTTCAACCTGTTAATCTAGGCTTTACCCATTACTTTTTGGATCATAGAGACACATTTCTGATCTATTCCCATCATCAGGACAATTTGGGTCACGGCATCTCCTGTAACATGGGTGCCGTGTGTCTACAGACAAGGTTTCTGGGATTCCGAATCCAGGGAATATTTCCCTTACCAGACTGTTAGCTACTATGTTGGCATCGCAGCAGGTATAACCCTCGTATGACTCTGTCACTTATCACTAGACAATAGCACTTTCTCTCCTTTCTCTCAATCATATCGATAAAATCTAATGCAATGTGTGTAAATACACCACTAAGTAAAATTAACTATTTTAAGAGGCGTCTACTTGGCAATGTTATATTAAATACACATAACGCATATTAAAAAATAGTCTCATATTCTATAACTATGTTGTTTCCTATATTCTTTTAACTTCTGCTAAGTTTAGGCCAAACCAATCTCGTAAAAAACCTAAAACCTTATGTACCCTACTCCCTCTTGATGAATGACTCACCAACCATGAGCCTAGTCGGTAAACCTACAGAATGAGCTACTCTAGCAACACAAATTTACCTGAAAGGTGTTGTCTACAAAGGCCATCAGGGCCCTGGGAGCAACCTCTGGTCTCCCTTAGGGAGTGAGACATATGGTCAGTCCCCTGTTGTTGTTGCAACTCAACAACAGGCGAGGCCATAGCAAAAACCAGATACACAACATGGGTGTGAAACCTTTCAGCAGCAACTTTATTACCTAAGCTAATATTGTATTGATTGCCTTGCAGGCACAAACCCTCAAAATGCCAACCTAGCTGGGAGCAACATAGCTTCCAGCAGGGCCTCAATCTGTAACGTATTATTTTCCTAATATTTCCATATGCATTCATAAAATCACTGCTTTTCCAAACCCCTACTCATAGTAGGCAAACACCAATAACTCCATCATCTACTAGGGTCGTCTACATGTATTGTAACTTAAAATGCCAATTCATTTATCATGTCAGTCAATATATAATACCATCTATTACACACAACCTCGGTTAATGAGGAGTAAAGTTTATATTATGGGGAAAGAAACCCCAAACAAGAGTAGTAATTTACTTTAAACTCGATAGTTAGTTCAACAGTTTTACATGCGCTAGCTAGCCAGGCTACTGTGAAAGGCACAATAACACAGGACCTAGGGAAGTGATTTGTGAACGTCGAAGTTTATTATTCTAACTTCCCTAAGCAAAGTTCCATTGGGAAATGGCCCTAAATTAGTTTTAAAAAAGGTTTCACTCAATATAGCCAACGACAACCTGAACTCTTTAATTACTATAACCATTTTATCATTCTACCAATGTTTATCGCAACACAGCCACTAATCAACGTTTATACACAATCGGTTATTCCTACACAAAGACAAACTTTTTACTTACATCACACGACATCCAACAATCAACAAATCAGAGACAAACGATGCCACATGTTGGTTATTACCGTTCCACACACAATCACGACAAAACTCGTCAGTTTATCGTCTCATTCCAACATACAACCATAGGCCTTAATCTTTCATACCTTCTCCGAGTACTCTTTTAAACTTCCCCCATGTAACACCTTAAAATACCTCATTACGTGTGTCCTCTAAATTTGCACAATACCAGCTCAAATACCACTCCTTTGATACAAGCCTCTAAACGCAGCCCATCGCTTAGATTCACACTTCCTGTTCCATACCATACAATATACATGATTACAATTCTACAGCTTAGATTTACAATATAAGCAACTTGGGTAAACGCGCACACAGCGGGGTTTCAAGATTAACTTTTCAAACGCACCTCCTTCACAGTCTCACTTCCACATACCTTATCTTTTCCCTGGGCCGCAGTGATCGAATGCAACCTTTCTACCGGGCAACTTCCCGGAAAGACGCACATCTCCTCTTCCATTAAATCCATAGTATATGTTCCTCTAAATATTATTCATACAATGTAGGTTCCTACTATTTATTTTACAATATATGTTATGCGCATTTATAATACCGGTTTCTCATATATTTAACCTGTTTTTTCAGAACCCTAGCATAAGCCAAGTCTGTTTTCTACAGGTTCCCTGTCCATCCAGTCCCTTCAGGTTGTACTTAAAGGCGGTATTCACAGGATTTACACTCATATGGGGCTATACGCTCTTCGATAGATTCCCATCATTCAACTTATATATTAAACCTGTTCTTTCAGAACCCTAGCATGTGCCAAGGCTTGTTTTCTACAGGTTGCCTGTCCATTCAGTCCCTCTAGGATGTACTAAAGGCGGTATTTGCAGGATTTACACTCATATGGGGCTATACGCTCTTCGATAGATTCCCATCACACACACAACACACTATACGCTCTTCGATAGGTGTTTCCATATGGGGCTATACGCTCTTCGATAGATTCCCATAACTCAACACAACACACTATACGCTCTTCGATAGGTGTTTCAATATGGGGCTGTACGCACTTCGACAGATTCCAATAACCCAACTAACTACCCTGCTCATTGTAACCCCATAGTATACCTATACGCACTTCGATATGTATCTATAAAGTACTCACAGGGCCTCTACCTGCCTATGCACTCCTACAATACGTTCCTCGCACTTCGGGTAACTTCGTGTATTAGTACAGACAGGGATTCACACACATTCATCACACTTCAATCATACTATATTTCTTTCTTCTACAAACTCTGTGCCTTTTACTTTAAACAATTACATTTAGCCCGTATTCTGGAGAGACCTGAATTTAGTACCTGACCCCCGGTGGCAACTGATCGAATCACGCAAACTTATAGTAAGAACTTTGCTTACCTCTTACACCATGGCCATTGGTGTTTTATCGTTTGCGTATTTCGTTCAGATGCCCCCGATGGTCAACCAGTCTCTTTTCCCAGTCCCATCTGGGGTGCCAATTGTAGTAGAAAAAACTCTTCCTCTTAAAAAACGAAGGCACTTCTGGAGTTTGTAGAAGCAAGATAGACTTTATTGCAAAAAGACAATGAAGCCGAGTGTCCTGCAGGAACCACTCACTCCCCGCAGGAACCACTCCCGTACATCTCTAAGTTTTTGGCTTATGTACAAGTTGTTAAATGTTTATTCATTAGACACAGTTCTCACAGCTCCACCCATTCTATTTTCCTCCAAAAAACTCCTGATGCTATTTCTTGTTTTCTCCTTATTTGGAGATAACATTGGCACAGAATACATGTCTAGTTCTAAGTCAGGAAAATGGGAGGTACACAGGAAGCCTTTACCCCTGGGGGAGTCTCCTGACTCTGGTAACATTCCCCTGGTCAAAGGTCAACCTGCTGAGTGGTAGGGGGTTGCCTACACCCTACTCTCATCTGCTAAGGACAAAGAGATCTTGTTTCTGCTTTAAAACATACCAAGCTGAGTATATTCAGGGAGCTATAAGGAATTGGAAATTATACAATAACTATAAAGAATTGGAATTTACACAATAGTGCCGAGCTGTCGGCAACATAGACCTGGAACTGTTGGGGTTTTAGGACCTAGTTGAACAATTATGCATCCATCCGTGAGTAACTCTGGTCTGTAATCACTCAGGACTTATTTATTCATTCAGGTCTGTATATACATATTCATGCACAGTTGTTATATCATATCACGTGCAATATTGTAAGTAATTCTTTGACTGAACTTACATAGTCATTCACTCAGGAATGCATATTAGTATCCTGTCAGTTGTATCTTTTTTCATTGCTTTTAGTATATCGAATGAGCAATACGTGCATTGATCTGTAATTAAACCCTGCGCACTAAGGACTGTATTTTAAGGGAATTACTATTATTACCCTACATTTGATCATACACACTTTTAGCTATTTAAGTATTTCTCTGCCATCCTCCTGTATAGTATAGTTAACCATGCAAATACTCCTTATTTATCTATACCAACTTGCAATATTTTTATCAAATACATTTTTCACCTAACACTCTGTAACAATGTATAGTGTACATATTCAGCCATCCACCCATACTATTCAATGTCTTTTTATAGCTTTTTTGCACTCCAGACTCCAGACTTTTTCATACTGCCACTCTATGTATCATGTATCGTGTATCTGTCTTTTGTGTTTTTTCGTTCTGGCATTTTGCACTTGCCCTGTGTTTTTACGTAGCTGCTTGACGAAGAAATTTCCCCTCGGGGATAAATAAAGTACCTGTCTATCTATCTAGATGGAGCTGAAACTTACCCCTTTTGGCAATTGGTAAATTCGGGAGGATAAAAGATTTCATAAAAGAGAGTTTATTGTATAATTTGCCTATATATTTTATATATAGGATCTCTGTTGTTTTTTTTAAATTAAAATTGTATTTAACTAGGCAAGTCAGTTAAGAACAAATTCTTATTTACAATGATGGCCTACTGTATACCAGCCAAACGCTGGGCCAATTGTGCGCCGCCCTATGGGACTCCCAATCACAGCCGTTTGTGATACAGTCTGGATTCAAACCAGGCTGTCTGTATAGATGCCTCTAGCACTGAGATGCAGGATCTTAAACCACTGCGCCACTTGGGAGCTGGACTGTTTATAGAGCATAACGTCTTTGACCCTGTTGTATTAGATTAGACTAGATACCTGTTCAGTCTGAATAGACCTGGGTGACAGGTCAAACATAACCAAGGTGACAGGGACAGCTCTCATCGTCATGGTGACATAATGTGGGGTGGCCATAGTGAGCTGGAAAATGAACCTAGAGATGGGCCTGTTGTCCTCTGCTCTCTATGCTTTTCACTCAGTAGAAATGGTTACGATAATTGTTTTTCACAGACCCAAGAAGGCATCTCACTGCAGCATAAGGGAAGAAAAACCTATAATGAGTGAGAAAATGTGAATGTGGTGTTGGTATGGTTACGCATCATACCAAAAATAGATGCCTGCACTATGACATTGTTGAGACTTTCACAGAGTTCGCAGTGTTACTAACAATCCTACCATACTATGACATGGAAGAGCCTTTGGCTATAGGCCTGCCAGACTGTAGAAAGCTACCACCACTAGAGTGGATGTAGAAACATTTTACTCTCCCTCTCGATTGGCAACTAGCAGGAGCGAACTGGTTACCAGGGAAACAGTCTTTATAGACCCCCCCCCCCTTTTTTTTCCAGAGGTTGGATAAATAGATATCCCAAGGAGCAGAAGAGAGGGAGAGGCTGTGGATGTGTCTATCTACCTTCAGTAAGGCTTCATTTGACGCTGAGAGATGTTAAACAGTTACAGCTAGCAGGTTTATGAAACATCGGATGCTTTAACACCAGCACAGCGTCACCTTTACACACAACAACAAAAAACATTTCACAAATAGGAATTAAACATTTGTCAGAGGAGACCACCAAAACTTCTAAAACAAAGTAACTGTTCAACTTAATTTTAAAAGGAAGGAAATGCAACAGAAGGAATCCTGACAATACAATACAATACATTTTCCTTATCGCTGTCATTTCAAGCTATTGTTCTGGGTGTGGAAGCTTATTAACACAACCTTCTCAGAGTGTGTTAATGTGAATATTGTTTTACCCAGTAAGGATTAGAATTTTGTACATGGTAGGTAAAAAAAAACATTGTTAAATTGGTTATCTTCTTTTTGTCACAAATAATGGGATCACAATAATGTAGTACAATTACAAATGTGAACTTTGATATATCTTTTAACAATTTTCTTTCTCAATATGGCAGCGCTATCTGGTAGAGCATTGAACAACAACTGCCAATTAGAAAATGTCAACTGGAGTTTTGGATTTAAATTTGGTGATTGATTATGTTCACGTAAAAATAATATTTCAAACGAATTATTAATTTATCATTATGAAATGTGTTTTTTTTTTTGGCCAAATATATACAGTAGGTTTGGACACACCCACTCATTCAAGGGTTTTACTTTATTTTTTACTATTTTCTACATTGTAGTGAAGACATCAAAACTATGATATAACACATATAGAATCATGTAGTAACCAAAAGTGTTAAATAAATCCAAATATATTTTAGATTCTTCAAAGTAGCCACCCTTTGCCTTGATGACAGCTTTGCACACTCTTTGCATTCTGTCAACCAGCTTCACCTGGAATGCTTTTCCAAAAGTCTTGAAGGAGTTCCCACATATGCTAAGCACTTGTTGGCTGCTTTGCCTTCACTCTGCGGTCCATCTCGTCCCAAACCATCTCAATTGGGTTGAGGTCAGGTGATTGTGGAGGCCAGGTCATCTGATGCAGTACTCCATCTCTCTCCTTCTTGGTCAAACAGCCCTTACACAGCCTGGAGGTGTGTTGGGTCATTGTCCTGTTGAAAAA
This sequence comes from Thymallus thymallus, assembly GCA_023634145.1. Classification (NCBI taxonomy): domain Eukaryota; kingdom Metazoa; phylum Chordata; class Actinopteri; order Salmoniformes; family Salmonidae; genus Thymallus; species Thymallus thymallus. Next base: position 31,732,223 of record CM042409.1, on the reverse strand, counting down.
CTAATGATAGTCCCACTGAGCGCAAACCAAATGGGATGGCGTATCGCTGCAGAATGCTTTGCTAGCCATGCTGGTTAAGTGTGCCTTGAATTCTAAATAAATCACTGACAGTGTCACCAGCAAAGCACCCCCACACCATTACACTTCATCCTCCATGCTTCACGGTGGGAACCACACATGCAGAGATCATCCATTCACCTACTCTGCGTCTCACAAAGACAAGGCAGTTGGAACCAAAAATGTAGACTCTTCAGACCAAATGGACAGATTTCCACCGGTCTATTTGTCATTGCTCGTGTTTCTTGGCCCGATCAAGTCTCTTTTTCTTATTGGTGTTCTTTGGTAATTGTTTCTTTGCAGCAATTCGACTATGAAGGCCTTATTTCATGCAGTCTCCTCTGAACAGTTGATGCTAAGATATGTCTGTTACTTGAACTCTGATAAGCATTTATTTGGGCTGAAATTTGAGGCTGGTAACTCTAATTAACTAATCAGAGGTAACTCTGGGTCTTCCTTTTCTGTGGCGGTCCTCATGAGAGCCAGTTTCAATATAGCACTTGATGGTTTTTGCAACAGCACTTGAAGAAACTTTCAAAGTTCTTGACATTTTCCAGATTGTCTGACCTTCATGTCTTAAAGTAATTATGGACTGTTGTTTATCTTTGCTTATTTGAACTGTTCTTGCCATAATATGGACTTGGTCTTTTACCAAATAGGGCTATCTTCTGTATACCAACCCTACCTTGTCACAACACTGATTGGCTCAAACGGTTTAAGAAGGAAAGTAATTCCACAAATTAACTTTTAACAAGGCACACCTGTTAATTGAAATGCATTCCAGTTGACTACCTAGTGAAGCTCATTGTGAGAATGCAAAGAGTGTGCAGAGCTGTCATCAAGGCAAAGGGTGGCTACTTTGAAGAGTCTCACATTTTTTGATTACAATTTTTGGGGTTACTACATGATTCCATATGTCTTATTTCATAGTTTTGATGTCTTCACTATTATTCTACAATGTAGAAAACAGTAAAAATAAAGACAAACCCTGGAATGAGTAGTTGTGTCCACACTTTTCACTGGTACTGTATATATATACATACATACGTTACATTGCGGCCCAGAATCTGCAATATAAATAATAATGTACAGCTCTGTTAATATGGGTCATATTTGAACAGTTTAGGCTAGAGCAGGGGTCCCCAACCTTTATTTCATTAAGGCTACTTCATACAAAAAATGTTTTTCACAAACTACTCATATACAGCCTGCATATTTTGTTATTGTGTAGGACAATTATTGTGTAGACAAGAGAAAATAAATGGGTTTTACATTTAAACAAATCTGTAACCTGCAGAACTAGCCTACTATCAGTCATTGTAGTTTTGTTCAATAGTGGCCTTTTGAACAACAACCACAGTGAGTAGACTACATATTTGACAGCAAATCGTGAAGAAACAGAATAATCATAGAAAGTGCAGTCTCAGCAAGCACATTCATTGACCGTTCTGCTTTTCCTCTAACATATAGCCTATTTGTTTTTGGAGCCATTGTTTGAAGCACTGTCACCATAAAAATGTTTTAAATTAACTTGTCTCAGTAGCCTACATATTTGATGCAAAGAGGGTACATATTTGGTCTATGTTACTTACCAAGCCAAGCAGAGATGTTTTATCGAAATGCAAATATCCTGTGCTTGGCTACATTGTAAACGCGAAGAGGTCATGTTGCACTCACATATGGTGCTCAGCCAGGATGTTACTTTTGTAACTGAATGAACATTTGAACAATGTGATTTAACCGATTGAAGTTGGAAAAAATTGATTGCAAAAATGTAGAATGGCGTTTAATTAATCAATTGTATTTATCAAGCCCTTTTTACATCAGTCGATGTCACAAAGTGCTATACAGAAACCCAGCCTAAAACCCCAAACAGCGACCAATGCAAATGTAGAATGCCTGTAAATGGCAATGGGAGGATTTTTTTATTTTTTTTATTTAACCAGGTAGACCAGTTGTGAACAAGTTCTCATTTACAACTGCGACCTGGCCAAGATAAAGCTGTGAGGGTTTGATTGTGGTTAGGCCTCTGACTCCCACTAGGGAGAGTGGTAGGACCACAATCAAGCCCTCACAATAGAATTAGGGGAAGTAATGATCCTCAATCAGAGACAGCTGTACAGGGTTGTCTCTGATTGGGGATTGTATTTAGGCTCTCCACTCATCCACCTGTGTGTGGATCATTGGATGTTTGTTTGACTGCATGTGCAGTACTCAAGTAAGTCACCTTGTTTGTGTCACTCTCCTTTATTATTTTATGCTTCGTGAGAACATCTCATATAATAAAAAGGATGACACTCCACCAGCGCTCCGTCTATCGTCCTTTAACTACGCACTGTGACAAAAGCAAAGCAGTGCGACAAAAACAACAACACAGAGTTAAACATGGGATAAACAAACGTACAGTCAATAACACAATAGAACATCTATATACAATGTGTGCAAATGTAGTAAGATTAGGAAGGTAAAGCAATAAATAGGCAATAGTGGCAAAATAATTACAATTTAGCATTAACACTGGAGTGATTGATGTGCAGATGATGATCAACTAGAGATACTGGGGTGCAAATGAGCAAAAATAACAATATGGGGATGAGGTAATTGGGTGGGCTATTTACAGATGGGCTGTGTACAGGTGCAGTGATCGGTAAGCTGCTCTGACAGCTGATGCTTAAAGATATTGAGGGAGATGGTAGTCTCCAGCTTCAATGACTTTTGTAATTCGTTCCAGTCATTGGCAGCAGAGAACTGGAAGGAATGGCGGCCAAAGGAGGTGTTGGCTTTGGGGATGACCAGTGAAATATACCTGCTGGAGCGCATGCTATGGGTGGGTGTTGCTATGGTGACCAGCGAGCTGAGATAAGGCGGGGATTTACCTAGCAAAGACTTATAGATGACCTGGAGCTAGTGGGTTTGGCGACGAATATGTAGTGAGGACCAGCCAACGAGAGCATACAGGTCGCAGTGGTGGGTAGTATATGGGGCTTTGGTAACAAAACGGATGGCACTGTGATAGACTACATCCAATTAGCTGAGTAGCGTATTGAAGGCTATTTTGTAAATGACATCGCCGAAGTCAAGGATCGGTAGGATAGTCAGTTTTACAAGGGCATGTTTGGCAGCATGAGTGAAGGAGACTTTGTTGCGAAATAGGAAGCCAATTCTAAATTTAATTTTGGATTGGAGATGCTTAATGTGAGTCTGGAAGGAGAGTTTACAGTCTAGCCAGACACCTAGGTATTTGTAGGTGTCCATATATTCTAAGTCAGACCCGTCAAGAGTAGTGATGCTAGTCCGGCGGGCGGGTGCGGGCAGCGTTCGATTGAAGAGCATGCTTTTACAAACTAGCATTTAAGAGCAGTTGGAGACCACGGAAGGAGTGTTGTATGGCATTGAAGCTCGTTTGGAGGTTTGTTAACACAGTGTCCAAAGAAGGGCCAGATGTATACAGAATGGTGTCGTCTGCGTAGAGGTGGATCAGAGAGTCATCAGCAGCAAGGGCGACATCATTGATATATAGAGAGAATAGAGTCGGCCCAAGAATTGAACTCTGTGGTACCCCATAGAGACTGCCAGAGGTCCGGACAACAGGCCCTCCGATTTGACACACTGAACTATATCTGAGAAGTAGTTGGTGAACCAGTCGAGGCAGTCATTTGAAAAATCAAGGCTATTGAGTCTGCCGATAAGAATGCGGTGATTGACAGAGTCGAAAGCCTTGGCCAGGTCGATGAAGACGGCTGCACAGTACTGTTTTTTATCAATTGCGGTTATGATATCGTTTAGGACCTTGAGCGTGGCTGAGGTGCACCCATGACCAGCTCAGAAACCAGATTGCATAGCGGAGAAGGTACGTTGGGATTCGAAATGGTCGGTGATCTGTTTGTTAACTTGGCTTTCAGAGACTTTGGAAAGGCAGGGCTGGATGGATATAGGTCTGTAACAGTTTGGGTCTAGAATGTCTCCCCCTTTGATGAGGGGGATGACCGCAGCAGCTTTCCAATCTCTAGGGATCTCAGATGATACGAAAGAGAGGTTGAACAGGCTAGTAATAGGGGTTGCAAAAATTGCGGCGGATAATTTTAGAAAGAAAGGGTCCAGATTGTCTAGCCCAGCTGATTTTTGAGGTCCAAATTTTGCAGCTCTTTCAGAACATCAGCTATCTGGATTTGGGTGAAGGAGAAGCGGGGGGGTCCTTGGGCAAGTTTCTGCGGTGGGTGCAGAGCTGTTGGCTGGGGTAGGGGTAGCCAGGTGGAAAGCATGGCCAGCCTTAGCAAAATGCTCATTGAAATTCTCGATTATTGTATATTTATTGGTGGTGACAGTGTTTACTAGCCTCAGTGCAGTGGGAAGTTGGGAGGAGGTGCTCTTATTTTCCATGGACTTTACAGTGTCCCAAAACATTTTGGAATTAGTGCTACAGGATGCACATTTCTGTTTGAAAAAGCTAGCCTTTGCTTTCCTAACTGACCATGTATATTGGTTCCTGATTGGTTCCTGAAAAGTTGCATATCGCGGGCGCTATTCGATACTAATGCAGTACGCTACAGGATGTTTTTGTGCTGGTCAAGGGCTGTCAAGTCTGGAGTGAACCAAGGGCTATATTTGTTCTTAGTTCTACATTTTTTGAATGCTTATTTAAGATGGTGAGGAAAGCACTTTTAAAGAACAACCAGACAGCCTCTACTGACAGGATGAGGTCAATATCCTTCCAGCATACCCGGGCCAGGTCGATTAGAAAGGCCTGCTCGCTGAAGTGTTTTAGGGAGCGTTTGACAGTGATGAGGGGTGGTCATTTGCCTGCGGACCCTTTACGGATGCAGGCAATGAGGCAGTGATCGCTGAGATCCTGGTTGAATACAGCAGAGGTGTATTTGGAGGGCAAGTTAGTCAGGATGATTTCTATGAGGTTGCCCATGTTTACGGATTTAGGGTTGTACCTGGTAGGTTCCTTGATAATTTGTATGAGATTGAGGGCATCTATCTTAGATTGTAGGACGGCCGGGGTGTTAAGCATATCCCAGTTTAGGTCACATAACAGTACGAACTCTGAAGATAGATGGGGGGCAATCAATTTACATATGGTGACCAGGGCACAGCTGGGGGCTGAGGGGGGTCTGTAACAAGCGGCAACAGTGAGAGATTTATTTCTGGAAAGGTGGATTTCTTAAAGTAGAAGTTCAAACTGTTTGGGCACAGACCTGGATAGTATGACAGAACTCTACTGGCTATCTCTGCAGTAGATTGCAACGCCGCCTCCTTTGGCAGTTCTATCTTGACAGAAAATGTTGTAGATGGGGATGGAAATTTCAGCATTTTTGGTGGCCAGGTCCTGGGTTTACCTCTACATCACCAGAGGAACAGAGGAGGAGTAGGATAAGGGTACGGCTAAAGGCTTTAAGAACTGGTTGTCTTGTGCGTTGTGTACACAGAGAATAAAATAAGCAGATTTCTGAGCGTGGTAGAATAGATTCAGGGCATAATGTACAGACAAGGATATGGTAGGATGTGAGTTCAGTGGAGGTAAACCTAGGCGTTGGGTAATGATGAAAGTGAAGACCGCTAGCAGTGGCTAGCCATGGCTAGTAGCTAGTTAGCAGGCTAGCTTCTCTCGGAGGTCCAGTTATATGGGATAAAGAAATAGTAGATCCGTTTCACAATGGGTGAGGCGATTTGCAGGAAAGTATATGAGATTAATAAAAGAAAAAATCTGTTGTACAGGCAGTCATTTGAAAAATCAAGGCTATTGAGTCTGCCGATAAGAATGCAAGTAGATAGTGAGAAATAATCACTATCTACTTGCAAGCTACTCATTGACAGCTAACTAGCTACCAGACATGCAGTTTCCTGCTAAGGTGCAACCTTTGGTAGGCTGATGGAAGGCTACTCGGAGCTACAGCGAAGCCTAATCAAACACATCCATGTTAATCATGGTTCTTACAGGCAAAGTGAAATGATACAATGAATTTGCTTGTGGTGCACACAGCTCAAATTACAGTAACAATGCCATTGGACCAACACCATTGGACATGAAACAACGATACAAATGTAACAATACAACAAATGAGATTAAAAAAACATGTTTTACAGGTGCCTTTTCATATTAAACACCAGTGGTGCAACTAGTGCTTTCTAACTGCACTGACCAAAAACAGTGGCATTCGGGAGCTAAGCAAAACTTTCCAGTGGTTAAAACCATTCAATCTTGAGGCGACGGGGGAAGGCGTTGCAAAATGCAATCTGTTAATTATTATATCATATATAAAATTGACATGTCTATTTTAATACAGATTAGCTCAAAACATTACTAATCATTGGAAATTACAAATGACCCAATGGATCATGATCATTTTCTGGTTTGCACCCATATTTTGAAAGTGGGGTTGAAGCTGCTCCGTTTGCTCCATTGCTCAGGCACCTACAGTATGTACACAAGTTACATTACAAAGCCCCACGTCAGGGCCCGGTCGTCGGCCCTGCTCCTTGGCCGGAGCCACCTGCCACACCGGTGCCCAGTCCGGAGTTTAGCTTCCTCAACTTGCTCAATAGTCCTACCCTTTATGCACAACTCGGGTTGAGCATTAGGTCTTAAAGAATGTTTTGAACTATTTACAATGCTTTTAGTTATAGATGCATTTAAGACCAGTGTATTATTAATCACCCATTCTGATACTGACTGTAACTTAGATATCCCTCACACAGTCATGAAACCTTACAGAGTGGGCCTCTAAATGAAACATATTAATCAATGTTCTAATCCCCAAAGGATATTTTTGTGCACTAACATCTGACATTCACTCCAAGACGCATCTTCCATCATGATCAAATCATCAGCTGTATCACCTTCGCTGACCTCTCACCTCAGGGTAAACTGGGTCACACTCAAAGGTCACACTCATGAAGTACACATGAGACCTGAAAGTCTTTAGAGGGGATTCCGTTTCCCAATTAAGGAAAAAAATAGGAAAAAAAGAGGCACACAGACAAAGTGGTATGGTGAAAATAGGGACAGATAATAATGCAACAGCGGAGAAAAACTCTCAATTCATTTTCACCTCAGTCAGTGTTCTCTGTTTAATTTACACCTCTACTCTGTAACCAGACATGCCCCTTTCACTCCAGAGACACAACCTCTTACAACTCCACTCCACCCGACCCCCATCTCACATCTCTCAGTCACTCATCCAACACATGTCACAAAGACCAGGGCTTGTAGGCTCCTCATAAAGCATCTCAGAGTAGGAGTGTTGATCAAGGATCAGTTTATCCTTTTTTGATCATCGTAATAATAAAGCATGGACAGGGCACATCTGATCCCAGATCAGCCCTCCTACTCTGAGACGCTAAATTAATATGTGCCCTGACAAAGACAACATGATACTTTATGGCTCAATCCCAATACCAACGCCCATGGAACTCTGTAACCCAAGGCTCTAAAGTTGTTTCAGGAAGATAGCTAACAAAAATACTAGAATGGAAGCAAATGCAAGTAATTATAACTTAATTAAAAATGTACAGTTAAGAGGACCTACATGGGCACACAGTCGTTGAATCAATGTTGTTTCCACTTGATTTCAATGAAATTACGTTGAACCAACGTGGAATAGACATTGAATCTGTGCTCAGTGGGGAATGTGTTAATTAATGTAGAGACAAATGATTATGCATCATTTTTTGGGCATAAAGTTAAAAAATTGCTACTTAACAAACCAGCTGACTAGCTAACATTAGCCAACTAGCTATACATTTAGCTTTTGTAAGCTTTTCAATTCAATAACTTGTCATTGTTCTTTATTGTAGTAAAGTTAATGTTAGAGATTGAAGATATTTGCCAATGCAGGTAACGTAGCATTAGCTAACTATTTTGTTGTTTATTGTGTAGTGGAGGATAAAAAATACCTGTATGCTATGGATGTGTAGCTATGTAGCCAATCTGTTTATGGACCCTAAAACATTTGGTATAAATATTAGTTCAGAACAGTGTTTTAATTGTTCTAGCTACAATGCATACACTGGTAATGACTGAGTGAAGGAAATGCGACTGTCACGATGTGGATTGATGGGACGATAAACGGAGCGTTGGTGGAGCGACATTCCTTTTTATTTAACGTAATTATACTAATAAGTACCAAAATAACAAAGGAGAGAAACACAACAATGACCGACGTGATACAAACACATACAATCAATGATCCACACGCAGGTGGATGTGTGGTGTGCTTAAATAGAATCCCCAATTAGAGACAACTCTAGACAGCTGTCTCTAATTGGGGATCACTAACTCCCTAATCTTTTGATGTGAGGACCTGACTGTGGCCATCCCACTCCCTCTAGTGGGAGTCAGAGGCCTGGTCTCAGTCAAGCCCTCACAGCGACTCTTACTCCTATGGAATGAAAGTCCTGCTTCAGTACTTCTCCACATTGAACCACAGCCAGAGGATGGGTACATTACGGACACATTGTTCTGCTGTTCTAATTTGTTGCTCATATGGGAAGTACGTATTTGTTGCATGAGAAATAAAAGAAAAGCTATTACTGCAGCCAGTACAGGCATCGTGAAAAAGGCTTGTCGTTAATTAATTGCGTGGTATTCGTTGGCAGTTTCTGACGTGCACAAGTGATGTAGTGAAGTCCAATTGCCTAGGCCTAAAGTAAATGTCCATCTCTCTCTTTCCTCAGTAAATGAATTGCAAATATGCCGGTGCACCCGCCCAGAGCGACAGCCGTCCGAAATCTACATCAGATCAATCGTATTCAAATGTGACATTTAGCGCTAACAAATGTCTGTGTATTCCCTGCTGCCAGACGACTAAAGTCATGTTTGAGCACATTATTGGCGAGATCGAGACAGGTCCACAGAGCCCCCAGTGTGTGTGTGTGTGTGTTTCGTAGAGCCCACAGTGCCCAGACCAGACCTGGCTCAGACCCTGTCTGATATCTGTCTCAGTGCCAACCAACCAAGCCTGCTCTCACTGGACCTAACCTGACCCAACACATCACCACAAGAACAGGCTTAACCCACTGGCTTGGTTTGAATGTATGAGAAATGGAGTGCTTAGCTTAGAAAGCAGAGTGCTTAGCATTTCTTTTCCCGTTGCCTCCACCTGGTTATATTCTCTGGTTGAATGCCAGCCCAGGTACAGATCACAAGCTTTGTCACATCAACTGACTCATGGCTCTCAGCATAATTGCATCCAAAATATTAAACCACATTATTACTTCACAGCAGCCTGCAATCTAAACTGAAGCCTAAGGCTAAACAAATAGACCATACACATTCCTGCATATTTCCCCTTAGCCTCATTCTATTGAATTGTTGAAAATCAGAGAAAGTCTCTATTTCCGTAGTTTGAAAAAAGCACCTTCCAATTTGGTCCATCTATTTTCACCTTCGCAGTGCCAGTGGTTGTTTACTATACTACAAAGCAATAGGAGGAGAGTCAGAGAATAGGATTAGGATGGATTTATGAAGGAAAATGGGGATATCTCAGACTACTCTGTATGGATAGTCCATAAACACACACACGCACACACACAAACATGCAGGGTGAGATAACTGGGGGGTAGGGAAGAAAACGGCACCAATCTGTTCTCTCTCCTTTGAACAGTCAGAGGCTCAAAGAGATGACTAATTGGCTCATCTGATTGGTTCCCATTTTAAACATTTATTCTGATGAATTCCTCTTGACGAATGACTCACTCCCAATTTAAAGAATAGTTTTGTAGCCAAGATATAAGGAGCAAACACAATTAATCATCCAACAATGCGTTTTTAGTCTACAGCAAAGTCAAAATGGTAAAGTGATGCCTTTTGTGACTCTGAAGCATGCCCCAGTTGTACTGTATGTGCAGCGTGTTTGGGAGACGTACCTTTCCAGGTGACCTTCTAGCCCAGGCCAAAGCGTAGCTTCCTATGAACTTGTAGGCCCAAATGATTGAGCTGAACCTGGAAGCCCAGAGTTGGATGGCAGGCCAAAACCAGGCCTTGTTTAGAGGCTTCACCCCTACACAACAATGTCTCCCTCCCTTACTCTCTGTGTCTGTCCCTCACGCTCTTTACGTCCCACTCTCTTTCTGTATATCACTCACTCATTCTACACCATCTTTTCAACTTTGTCCATGTCCTTTCCTGACATTTATGAGTGTTTCTGCTCATAGGGCAACTGATCCCTACTGTTCCACAGGCCCTGCGGACTAGCAGATGTTATTGAGACTTTGACTGCTTGCTAGGTCAATAAGCACTGCTACCAGTCACATACCAAACTCACCTACAAACAAGCCTCTATCAGCTGGCATCTTTTCGAGGAAAACAACAATTGTGTTCACCTAGCCTAACCGTAGGTGACAGTCACTCAACAAAAGTGACTTTATTTCCTTAAATGTATGTTTGAAAGTCGCTTTATATTCAACTCTGTCCCCCTCTGTGCTGGTGAGAGACCCTGTCGGTGCCCCGGAGCAAACAAATGTTCTGTCTTCAGAGTTTCACTAACCCTCAGATCTCTGTAAATGTCAACACTAGCACCCCTCTACACCACTCCCCCACCCTCTCCACCCCAAACTCTAAACTCCAGTCTCAAGATGCCAGGGTTGTCTCTCATCTCTGATGTGACAAAAAAGCCAGACAGCAAACACCAGGGCCGGTCAAGGGTCTACCGTCTTGGTGTCCAAATATCAGGCCCCCCAGCACACCTTACCCTAGGGCGTCCACTCAGAGTGTCTGTCTGCCAGACAGACAGCCCTTATTCTGGCATGACAGGCCAGCCATGCTAAATGATGAGTTCCTCTGAAAAGGTCTCACCACAGGGGTACACCCAGATTGTCAGCCACCACAGACATGCTCAGCACATGGTTTTGGGTCAGGGCTCATAACTGCATTGAGACACTATCCCAGTGGGCTAAACTGCTTATCCCAGTGGGCTAAACAAATTATGGTTTGAAATTATGTCAAATGACAATATTCAGCCAGTCATTGTCCATTGGGACAGTATACAGTCGTGGCCAAAAGTTTTGAGAAGTATTGGTCTCCACAAAGTTTGCTGCCTCAGTGTTGATGATGGCAATTTGCATATACTCCAGAATGTCATGAAGAGTGATCAGATTTATTGCAATTAATTGCAAAGTCCCTCTTTGCCATGAAAATGAACTTAATCCCCAAAAACCATTTCCACTGCATTTCAGCCCTGCCACAAAAGGACCAGCTGCCATCATGTCAGTGATTGTCTCGTTAACACAGGTGAGAGTGTTGACAAGGCTGGAGATCACTCTGTCATGCTGATTTAGTCAGAATAACAGACTGGAAGCTTTAAAAGGAGGGTGGTGCTTGAAATCATTGTTTTTTTTCTGTCATCCATGGTTACCTGTAAGGAAACACGTGCCGTCATCATTGCTTTGCACAAAAAGGGTTTCACAGGCAAGGATATGCTGGTAAGATTGCACCTAAATCAACCATTTATCGGATCATCAAGAACTTCAAGGAGAGAAGTTCAATTGTTGTGAAGAAGGCGTCAGGGCGCCCAAGAAAGTCCAGCAAGCGTCAGGACCGTCTCCTAAAGTGGATTCAGCTGCAGGATCGGGGCACCACCAGTGCAGAGCTTGCTCAGGAATGGCAGCAGGCAGGTGTGAGTGCATCTGCACGCATAGTGAGGCGAAGACTTTTGGAGGATGGCCTGGTGTCAAGAATGGCAGCAAAGAAGCCACTTCTCTCAAGGAAAAACATCAGGGACAGACTGATATTCTGCAAAAGGTACAGGGATTGGACTTCTGAGGACTGGGGTAGAGTCATTTTCTCTGATGAATCCCCTTTCCGATTGTTTGGGAAAACACCTTGTCCGGAGAAGACAAGGTGAGCGCTACCATCAGTCCTGTGTCATGCCAACAGTAAAGCATCCTGAGACCATTCATGTGTGGGGTTGCTTCTCAGCCAAGGGAGTGGGCTCACTCACAATTTTGCCTAAGAACACAGCCATGAATAAAGAATGGTACCAACACATCCTCCGAGAGCAACTTCTCCCAACCATCCAAGAACAGTTTGGTGGCGATCAATGCCTTTTCCAGCATGATGGAGCACCTTGCCATAAGGCAAAAGTGATAACGAAGTGGCTCAGGGAACAAAACATCAACATTTTGGGTCCATGGCCAGGAAACTCCCCAGACCTTAATCCCATTGAGAACTTGTGGTCGATCCTCAAGAGGCGGGTGGACAAACAAAAACCCACAACTTCTGACAAACTCCAAGCATTGATTATGCAAGAATGGCCTGCCATCAGTCAGGATGTGGCCCAGAAGTTAATTGACAGCATGCCAGGGCGGATTGCAGAGGTCTTGAAAAAGAAGGGTCAACACTGCAAATATTGACTCTTTGTATAAACTGAATGTCATTGTCAATAAAAGCCTTTGACACTTATGGAATACTTGTAATTATACTTCAGTGTACCATAGTAAAAACTTTGTGGAGACCAATACTACGCCACGACTGTACAGGCAATATTCCATGCGACATTGAGTTACAACATTGTCGTTTAATTCTGACATAGACTAGGCTACCATTTCGCGCCACAATGGAGGCGCGTTTAGTGAATACTGCAATTAACTTGATTTGAGGCAGAATATCGCTCGGTTTTGTGTTCACTGTGTCCAATATCTAATATGCATTCACAGTCTCCAAGATCTAATATGCATTCGCAGTTTCCAAGATCTAGTATGCATTCACAGTCTCTAAGATCTAATATCTGTATCAGGTTAATAGCAGTACCAGAGGTGCAGTGATAAACTGAAATGTCCTGGTGACATTTTATTGCATGTTTTCCCTATATAAGCCTATCCCTTATTGACCATGTATGCTGGTTGTGTGGCTCTATGATAAGACAGTCATATGTAAGTGGAGAGAGGATATACTAAATAGCATCAGAATATTATGACAACGTAACAAATCATTATACACAGACCAGACCATCGCATGTGGTGTAGACTGGACTCGCCTGTGCCGGTCTGTCTTAATAAGCCTCACAATTTATTATCTGACAGTCGAAGCAATGTCACGCTGCTGAGAAACATCCTTTTCTGTATGCAGCAATGTCCTATATAAGGGGTGCACCAGGAAAAATACTACAAGGCCAAAAATCTATACAAACAAACAACAGCCAGCTCAAAGTTCTGATCACCCATAGGAAGCTGACCATTGAGCAGGATGTATGGTTTCTATAACAACAAGAGTCCTATCTCACCTTGCCCTTCCTGAGTTTTTCCCATGATAAGTTGGTTGGTGGAGTTCAAAGGTTTTGTTGGAGAGTTAGTTGATTGCTGCAGTATGTCTGTGGTGGCTCAAACAGAAAGCACCAGTGAGGCGCTCAATAGCTATTCCAGACGACTGCGCTCTCCGTAGCCGATGTGAGATAGACCTTTAAACAGGTTAACATTCACAAGGCCAGACGGATTACCGGGAAGTGTTCTCAGAGCATGCGCTGACCAGCTGGCAAGTGTCTTCACTAACATTTGGCATGGGCCCTCAGATCCTCAAAAAGTTATACAGCAGTGCCATTGAGAGCATTTTGACTGGCTGCATCAACGCTTGGTATGGCAACTGCTCGGCATCCGACCGCAAAGCACTACAGAGCGTAGTGCGTACAGCCCAGTACATCACTCGGCTGAACTCCCTGCCGTCCAGGACCTCAATACCAGGCAGTGTCAGAAGAAGGCCCTAAAAATAGCCAAAATGGCCACCCAAGTCATAGACTGTTCTCTCTGCTACAGCGCGGCAAGTGGTACCAGAGAGTCAAGTCTGGGACCAAAATGCACCTGAGCAGATTCGACCCCCAAGCCATAAGACTGCTGTGCTGAAGAGTTAATCAAACAGCTCCCAGACAATTTACATTGATCAACTTTATTATTTATTTCTTTATCTTAATTTGTTATGCACTGACTCCCTTGCACTGGCTCTATGACTCTACCCACACACACTGAGATGCTGTGTCTTAGACCACTGCGCCAATTGGGAGCCCTCGTACCCCTGCACATTCACTCGGTACTGGTACTCCTTGTATATAGCCTCGTTATTGTTTTTATCGTGTTACTATTTCTTTTAGCAAATATTTGACATCGTTTTATAACTCTGCATTGTTGGGAATGGGCTCATAAATAAGCATTTCACTGTAAAGTCTACACCTCTTGTATTCGGGGCATGTAAGCAATACAATTTGATTTGATTTGCTGGGCCTGAGAGAGCCAATGAGAACAGGGTCTCTGGGGTCATGGGAATGATGGTCAAAGAATAAAGGGTTAAAGCTAGCTTAATCCAGGTGCTATGACACTGGGTCGATACAGCAGCCTCCACAGCAAGCTAGGACCTAGCCTCTATGTTAAAGTAACATTCCCATTATAAAGTGTAAACCTAACAAGGAATTACAATTTAATACCTTTTTTTTTTATCTACAAATTTGTATAATGAGTTGAGCTTAATTCTAGTCATAATTAGGCCTATACTTTCATTCTCTTTCAGTCTTTCTCATTTTTAGACATAGATAGAGTGGGACTTTCCTGTCTAAAAGCAGTCACTACAGAGTTGGATGCAACCGAAGGGAAAAGACACAAATACTCAGTTGAGCAGTGGGCAATGTGCCTATTGAACAGAGGGTTTACGGACAAGTACCATCTGAAAAGAGCTTCTCGACAGCTCTCTTCAATTGTCATGGATGCATTTGTATGAAGGCAGTCCAGCAAGCCTATCACACCCACTTGGAGTGTGCAGTTCAAAACACTTGAGTACTTACTGATATTGATAGATCATGAAGAGGATATTGAATTGCAGATCAGAAACAGTCTGGTTTGATGTAAGAACCCATTATGAAATAGCCTTCCACCAAACAGACAGAAAAATGCACATTGGCTATGGGTAAACAATACTTATTTAAATGAAAAGGCACAACTCTCGCTCACCATAGTAACCTATGCATGCATTGTTCCTTCACCTTTTCAATTACAATCTTTTTTTTTTTTTATACGTTGGCTGAGCGCTCACCACTTATTTCTATTATCAATATTTATTTAAACTACAGTAAAATCATATTTAAGTTTTATTGCCTTGGAAAGATAACTGCAAGCTATAAAAACAAAGAGTTGCACACTATGTATAAGCTCCCAGTAATTGATTGGGTAAACCACCAACGCAAATTAATTAAAGCTATAAATATGTTCTTAATCTGAAAATATTTTCATCCCAAAGTCATCTGCAGACCTCGCCGCAATGATCTCTGTTGGGACCCGTATGTCCTGCAATGCATCAAAGATAAGGTCACACACACACTTACACACAGAGTAGCTAAAGAATTGACCGGTGTTCAGCGTACTGCCACTCACGGCAGTGTGAATATTGGATTGGGCCCAAGGTTTAAAGATATTGGATATGGAGAGGCATGTAATGAGTAAAAAGGAAGCTGGGGAAGACTGTGGTTGTTACGAATGGGAGTAGTTTAAAAGGGGCTACCAGCCTGGAAGCTGCAGCAGAATTTGAGATTAGAGAAATTCCTGGCTATTGTCTTTAAAATTAACTCATGGCCAAATGGCTTGCCTAGGGCGCATAGCTGTCCTCTGAGTGGAGGCTAAATGCCAGTCTGCTGAGGCCTTATAGTGGTCCTATGAATGGGGCAACCGGCCAGAGATGCAAATCAAGTCTTGAGCGCCAAACTCCACTCACCCGCTGGAGGTAGGAGATCATAGCCTTGGGAGTAGCGACAGTGAGAAATAGCAAGAGGGGGGGCATTTTTTTCTACCTGTGTCTGACACTGCGTGCGTGCATGTGTCTGTGTGTGTGTGTGTGTGCGTATGTTATGTGCTTGGGTGCCTGTCATGGTCAAAAACCATGGGGATTTATGTGCTGCTGAGTTGTTTATTACACATTAATAAAACATTTCGCACCATGCTCATTTTCCCCATTCAGGAGTTGATGCCCAATCACTACATTGTGTTTTGATTCATTAGCATGAGGATCCCCTTGCATCTTGACCTAAATTAAATTGCTAATGAAGAGCGTGTGAAGAAGCTCACAGAACATCAGTGGTTGGTCACACAATACGCTCTGCCACTTGACATCAAATAACTCAGTCTGGATGTATGAAGATGGAAGCCTTAGTACATATTTGGATTCTGAATGAAGGCCGAATTGGTTTCATGGATAATGCATCAAATACAATTAAGGTTTTTATTTAAATGCAATGTTTGGATTTCAAAAGGCTCTTAAAAAGATATCTTTGAATACTATCGACTATCATCTGTGAACGATGAGAAAGAAAAGGCAGAACACTTGAATAAAACATATCATGTCTGGCTTTTAACAAAAAGGTCTTATTGCACCGCTGAATGAAATCTATTGGAGACTTTCATTATCTCGCTCTCCTCTTACAACCATGACCAGACCAAACTAACTATACACAGTATATTTCAGGGATGAAAGTAGGGTACTTAAATCAATGGAGAAAGAAAAGCTGTTTTTCATGATCTGATGTGTCACCCGATCTTTTGCTGTGTCGACACAGACTCTATATAACGTCTGGGTGCAAATCACTGGTTGAAACATTGACTGAGTCTCATATTTTCATAGATAGATTTGATTAGTTCTGTAGCGCTGTAGTTTTGTAGCTCAAACCATCCGGACCCAACAGACATTTCGGATCCATCCTTGTCTCACAAACACTGCTCTAGCTCAGCCCCTGTTAAATCCCACAGACTAATGGTTGGTATCTATGGATGCAGAAGAAATAGACAAATCAAATGGTATAACCCAGAAGTCCAAAAAGGGGTTAGAAGTTATATAGCGACAACAAATTGCATAGCCTAGTGGGCTTCTTCACAATATGATCTGGTAATGAAATAACATGACAAATACATTTTGGGTTCCATGTTACACCTGCAATTTTTAAACAATACAAGAGGCTTGAAGCAGCCTACTTGAATTTGGTGTTCAGAAATTCAAGTAGACTACTGGAATACCTTGAGAATTAGTCATTTGCAAAAATTTGCTTGAAAAGTACTAATTATTGTATCTATTTTACAAGTTCTCCTGCTCCCTTATAATTATATGTGATTTCATTTTTTATCAGTTTGTGTGAGAAATGTGGCCACATTAGTTTGTTTCACGCCGCTTCAATTGAAGGGTGTCCCTTATAATTATATGAAGGGTGTCCCTTATATTGAAGGGTGTCCCTTATAATTATATGTGATTTCATTTTTTTTCAGTTTGTGTGAGAAATGTAGCCACGTTAGACACCCTTCAACTACTCTTTTGTGGTAAAACCACATGCGGTTATTATGAAGACGCAACATCTAATGATGGTTTCAACTTGGCTTTCCATAAAAATCCTACCATTTCAAAAGGAATCTAGTTTTTGATCACTTTCTCATAAAAGTAGCGATGGTGATTAAAATGGTGAGATTAGTGGTACCACTATTTATGGTTTTATTATGTGTGCTTGCGTCGGCCACATAGGCTATAGAAAAATCATCATGCATGCATCCAACGTATTCTCACATATTTTAGTATGTAATAATTTGAATACAACGCATTGGCAAGGCCTAAAATATTAGTTATTCTTCAAGTCGTAATGGCCTACTTTTTTTTTTACACTGTGCATTCGGGAAAGTATTCAGACCACTTGACTTTTTCTACATTTTGTTAGGTTAGTCTTATTCTAAAATGGATTTAAAATGTTTCAAAAATCTAATCAATCCCCATAATGACAAAGAAAAACAGGTTTAGAAATGTTTACAAATGTATTACAATTTAAACTGAAATATCACATTTACATAATTATTCAGACCCTTTACTTAGTACTTTGTTGAAGCACATTTGTCAGCGATTACAGCCTCGAGTCTTCTTGGGTATGACACAAAGCAGGCTAGTGGACCCAAATGCGGACACAGAGGCAGAGTAGATTCCAATAGAAGAAATTCTATTTAATGGGTAAACAATATCGTAGTCGGAGGGCAAGCAATGGTTGGCAACAGGATAGAGGTACACTGGGGTAGGCAGACTCGTTGTTCGGTGGACAGGCAGAAGGCGATAGTCGAGGCAGAAGGGCTGAGGTACAAAGGAGTAGGCAGGCTCGTAGTCGGGTAAAACAGGCAGATATCGACACCGAGGAAAAAACAGAACAGAACTTGGGTAAAGGGAAAAAACACTGGTAACATGGAACGCTGGAAACGACTGTACAGGACAAGACGATTTGGCAACTGACAGAACAGAGAACAGGGGTTAAATACACAGAGGACTAATGGTGAATAGGGAACACCTGGTGTGGGGTGGAGACAAGACAACAGGTGAAACATCTCAGGGTATGACACTACAAGCTTGGCACACCTGTATTTGGGGAGTTTCTTGTATTCTTATCTGTAGATCCTTTCAAGCTCTGTCAGGTTCGATGCGGAGCGCCACTTCACAACTATTTTTGAAGTCTCTCAAGAGATGTTAGATCGGGTTCAAGTCCGGGCTCTGGCTGGGCCACTCAAGGACATTCAGAGACTTGTCCCGAAGCCACTCCTGCGTTGTCTTGGCTGTGTGCTTAGGTTTGTTGGAAGGTGAACCTTCGACCAAGTCTGAGGTCTTGAGCACTCTGGAGCAGGTTTTCATCAAGAATCTTTGCTCCGTTAATCTTTCCCTTGATCCTGACTAGTCTCTCAGTTCCTGCCTCTGAAAAACATAATGATGCTGCCACCACCATGCTTCACCGCAGGGATGGTATTGGCCAGGGGATGGCCAGGTGATGAGCGGTGCACTCTACCATAGTGCACCGCTCATCACTCTACCATAAAGACCTGATTGGTGGAGTGCTGGTTGTTCTTCTGGGAGATTCTCCCATCTCCACAGAGGAACTCTGGAGCTCTGTCAGAGTGACTATTGGGTTCTTGGTCACCTTCCTGACCAAGGCCCTTCTTCCCTGATTGCTCAGTTTGGCTGGATGGCCAGCTCTAGAAAGAGTCTTGGTGGTATCCAGATGACTTGATTGACGTATAAACATTTGCAACTGATTGTGGTGCATCCACCGCCATATCTTCTTCAGAACTGTAGCTTCTTGCCCCTTCAAAGCTCTTCACTGCCTCCACATAGGATATTTGCTGTACAGCCCTGATCCTTGACACCTTAACCTCTTTCACTCTAACAGGGCACTCAAGGAATTCGGAAATATGATCCCCACCACAGTTGCTACATTTTACATTCACAGACTCAATAACATATTCCTTCCGTCTGCAAACACTTGACACATGGCAAACTTTTTACACTTCTTGCACTTCTATCATCCCAATGGGATGACAGAGATAACACCTTTTACCGGTGCCCTGCTCTGAACCACAATGCACGCTCCTTTTGCTCTTTAGATCCATACGATATCAACACCATACCACTCATGGTTACTTTGACTGCATCCACTTCATGTTACGTATTTCAGGATATATGTAAAGGATCGTGAGCTGGAGGGGCAGTGGCCACCTGCATGGGTGAAAAAGAAGTGGGCAAACCATAAGCAAACCATAAGCAAAAAAATACCTATTTTCACATTTAGTGCTGTGCTGTACTTGGCTAATAAAGTTCTCTGAGAGCAAAAATACTTTCCCATCTATTTCCTATGCTTCACCGGCACATGTACTGTGAGTGTGAAGATATACACGTTAGAGTTGCAAGTTTTCCAGAGAAATGTACTGCATAATATATTTTACATGTACTGTTTGATGCTGAAAGACATCCTTTCCCATAATTTTCAGGAGTTGAAAGCTCCCCCCCTTGGAGTCAGCACAGAGGGAGGGGAGGCCACAGCTGCATCCTGGAAGTGGTATGCAGTGATAGATGAGGCGCTGGGAGGCTTCCACGCCATCACCCCACCAGTCATCATCCCTAGGTGCAGCTATGGGCTCCTCTCCATCCCAGAACAGTCCATATGAGGACACTGGAAAAGGAGCGGGAGAAGGTGACTGCCAGGGAGGCATGCCTTATGAAGTAGTTGTATGTATTTTGAATACTTTTTATTTATAGCTATTCATTTGTTTAGTGATGTCGTTTTTTTTAAACCCAAAGTGGATTTCTGTTCTCATTGAAAAGTATTACTTGTTTGTAATAAAATATATCTTACAAATACAGTCAAATCTAATATATTTCACAAGACATATGTATTGCGCTGTTGGTAAGTGCACTTGATTCAGAAGCCCTCACTTTCTCTGGTCATAGGAACATGAATTTGTGCATGAGGCAGAAGTAATGTGGTGAGACTCGAGTTTCGCCATCAGGTGGAAGACGGTGTCCCCTCTCTGTTAGGGGTGCTGGGATAAAAAAGGGATCCAAGAGCAGATAACTCAATTTATTGTCCAAAAAGCAAAGAAAAGAAACAAAACACAAAAATAAATTGCAGCCGAGCCACCAAGCAAAGGGCAGGACAGAGGCAAAATCCAAGGGGCAGGGAGGAGTCAAAACCAGAGGCAGATCCACAGACCCGGGGGTAGAGCCAAGTCAATAGTCCAAAACAAGAGCAGAAGATCAAAACCAGGTGAGCAAGCCGAAACAGGATTGAGTACAGGGACTGGGCAAATCAGAGGGAAAAAACAAGATTAAATAAACAGGCAAGGAATGTAAGCTAGGCACAACTAGATCAAGACTGGTTTTAGGACAGTAGTGAAACGGACAGTAACCAAGACACACTGACAGAAGCAAAGAAAGAGAAGCATAAGTAGTGGAGAAAATCAATGCAAAATGGGAGACAGGTGTGTGTAAGGAGAGCATGAGCACTGATTAGAATGAGGTGCAGCTGTGATGGCAGAGTGAGAGAAACTGACAATTAAGACACAAAACAAACAGAAAGGCTGATGATCAAACCAGAGTCCTGACACTCTGGTCGGTCTTACCAGAGGAAAGGAGAGAGCAGGGACCGTGAGAGGTGGACCTTCTGCTTCTCACTCCCTTCTCTGAGACTGACCATCAGATGCAGGTACCATCAGTTCAGTAAAATAAAAAGGCTAATCACATGTGATACAACAACTGATCTATTTTATTATCAAAGCTTGAGTTTTGATATATAATATGGTCTGAGAAGAACAATATTGGCAGGCCAAGCATAGCCAGTATACTGTGATAATGTAGTAGGACTACTGCACAAACCTCATTCCTACAGAACAACTTTTATTAGGTTAATGTTGCAAAGGCTTACATTTTTTAAGTCATGTGTTAAAAAAAATCTGAGGTTGGTGACCACTGGCCTAGGCTAAATTGTTCTGTTTCCCTCAAAGTTTTCCAACAGTCAGAGCTCACCTTTCACCCACTCTGTAGACCAACACATTAAAGTGGCAATCAGCAATTGAAACAAAGGGTTTCCCTGCCACTTTTTCGGTAAAAACCGATGGAGCTGGAGAAAAGGATTGACCATCCATGACGTCAAAATTAAAGTTTTAACCATGTTGAGGCTATACAGTGTGTTTACATTTAGTTTGTTTCCAAACATTGGAGTAAAACTGTCACGTGTCCATTATATAAGGGACGGTAAACGGAGCGCTGGTGAAGTGTCATCCTTTTTATTTGATGAGGTGTTCTCACAAAGCATACAAATAAAACAGGAGTACAAACAAACAAACAAACAAACAAACAAACAAACAAACAAACAAACAAACAAACAAACAAACAAACAAACAAACAAACAAACAAACAAACAAACAAACAAACAAACAAACAAACAAACAAACAAACAAACAAACAAACAAACAAACAAACAAACAAACAAACAAACAAACAAACAAACAAACAAACAAACAAACAAACAAACAAACAAACAAACAAACAAACAAACAAACAAACAAACAAACAACGGTGACTTACTTGCTGTGCGCAAAGAAGCAGACAAGCAGGAACAATGATCCACACACAGGTGGATTTGAGTGTAGCTTAAATACCATCCCCAATCAGAGACAACGCTAGACAGCTGTCTCTGATTGGGGATGATAATCTCCCTGATAAGTGTGTGAGGACTTGGTTGTGTGCCTCTCTCCTCCCCTAGGTGGGAGTAAGAGGCCTTACCACAACCAAGCCCTCACAAAAACAAGCTTATATTTTGGGTTCTGCTTGGGTACGACAGTTGTACTAAGTTCATGAGGCACTGAAAAGTTATATAAAAAAATCAATGGGTATATAATTAATTTGGAAGTCCAAAAATGGTTGTTACAACTGCAGATTGGCCCTTTAAAAACTTCCAATGCAGCCGTTTTGATCTCAATATCAAATCATTTCTGGGTATCAATGAAGTACCTTAAGTCAAAAAGAAACAAAAATAGCTTCTTAGCAAAGAGTACATTTTCAAACAAGAATTTAGCTAAGACTGTCTGGGAGTGGTCTGAGTGGGCAGGGGAAAACTGAAAATTAATTGTTTTTGGCAGAGAGTTTCTTAGTGGACTATTAACTAATTTATCGCATGTTGATGTCACCATGGAATGGTCAAAGCTCTATCCCACCAAAACAGGCTCATGTTTCAGGCGGTCTTACACAGCTCTTACACTAAAAGTGCATTATTCCCGGGCTGTGTCACAACCGGCCGTGATAGGCGCACAATTACACAATTGACCTTGGTTGTGTTTCCTCCGACACATTGGTGCGGCTGATTTCTGGGTTAAGCTGGTGGGTGTTAAGAAGCACGGTTTGGCAGGTCATGTTTCGGAGAACGCATGACTCGACCGAGACGTTGGGGAGTTGCAGCGATGGGGATAAAATACAAGAATACAAATTGTAAATAAAAATGCATTATCATAATTTTCACTATATTATTCCAACCTCATAGTGTGGAAATATATATAAAACACGGGAAAATCACATTGACTGCACTGGGCCTTCAAATATAAAATCCAATGCTTAATTCACCCAGTAATAACATCCCTATGGATCACGAAGGGAGCTGCAAAATAATATATGACACAGGCAGGAGAGTATCAGTAAAGACTGGTTAAGCCCTGAAACTGGGAACTATACCATGATTCATTGACAGATGATTAAATAGACATATTTTCACACTCACCAAGTACCAATGCAAGGAGCTAAAGTGGAATACTAGTTTGTAAATCCCCAAGACGAAAGGCATATGGTATAGGCCTAAGTAGTGGAGAGACAACTGGCACAAGACTATATCAAGACTATATCAGACGGTTAAGATTGGTTGAGCCCTCAAACTGGGAACCGTACAATGAAAGACAGACAGAACTTATGTTCTTTAGATGTGACGAAAAATAATTTGTCAGAGTCCAAGGCAACTGGCCCAAGAAGACTAGTGCCAGTATTCAGCGCCTGTACAAATGGGTCAAGTGCCCCTGAGTGATGATGGCCTGTGTAGCTCAGATGGTAGAGAATGGCGCTTGCAGCGCCACAGTTGTGGGTTAGATTCCCACAGGGGACCAGTACAAAATAAGTATGAACATGTATGCACTAACTAACTATAAGTCGCTCTGGATAAGAGTGTCTGCTAAATGACTAAAATGTAAAACAAATTAGAAGTAACAGACCCCGGGCAGATGGCAGTGCCAGCTAGACAAGATGGCAGGGGAGGCAGACATTCACACACACACACACACACTATTACCAGGAGTTCAATGTTGCTAAGGTGGCTGGCTGCCCAAGGTGCCACCTGTACTAGAATTCTGCATGATTAAACGTTGAGAAAGCCTTGGCTCAAACTCTGCAATGACTCATTTTCCTGTACTGAGTGAGTGGATAAGTTCTCAATGTCTGCCAATGTACGGCAGACGGGAGGGCTGAGGAGTGCTGGGCTGGAGTAAGCATGGAGAAGGACTTGACCTAAAGAATGGATGGTTCTTGGGGTAGAGGACGATAAGGATGGATAGGGGCGAATAGAGGAGACCATCTACAAAGGGGTGCGAAGCAGAGGAGAAAAGGCAGTCAGTGACATTGTGCGTTATCTTGATGTAGCTGTCCAGCTGGTGGTAGACTCCCAGCAACCTGAAGAAAATTGACAGGGGCGTCCTGTGGGGGAAGGAGGCGCTAACCACCTGAGTGACCACTGAGAAGCTGAAGACCCTGAAACCAAACTTCTCGTAGAGCTGTTGGAGCTCCTCACTGGGCCCTCAGGATACAAGGCCACCGCATATCAACACATAATTTCAATGAAATGGTGTTGAACCAACTTGGAATAGACGTCTTTGCCCAGTGGGACAGTCTGTTTGCATTTGATGCGATTGTAGTTACTTTCTATTACGCTGTTGCCTATTGGTGATGTTACTTTCAGAATAATATGATGAATGCTAACATCATGAAACAGCAATCATGTTGTTTCATGATGTTCGAAGACCTTCGCATAAGATTATTCTGAAAACAATCAGAGAATGTGTCAATATGTTTGTCCTCCTCAGCCTCAACCGTTGAACAATAAAACCAAATATTTCTCTGTCTTCCGACTCTCTCCATCACTGTTGTTCTACCCCTCCTTCTTTCTCTCATTAGTCATTCAGAGAGCCTCACAATGGGCACAGATGTCAATTCAACATTATTGCATGTTAGTTTAAAGTAATTTAATTGAAATGACGTGGAAACAACAATGATTCAACCAGTGTGTGCCCAGTGGGCTGTAATACATGAAAAGCTGCCTCCATGGATGATAAGCTCTCCACTGTCCCTCTGTCTCTCTTCTCTCTGTCCCCCTCTCACAACACACCTCTGAAGCCTGCTGCAGCAATTAAGGACAGCAAAAACAATGTCCTTGTGAACATTGTCTTTACTTACGGTCATAAAAAAAAAGAAAGAGAGAGAAAAAAATAACATTTGTCTGAAAAATGGCCAACCAGGTTCAGAGACCAGCCAGACAGACGGCTCCATCAGTCTCCTAAAATGTCCACCTCCCCAAAAAACTGATATGTCACAAAGAAGAAAGATTGGCTGGCAGAAAAAAGCTCAAAAAAACGTGTCAACTGCTACTACTAAAAAAAGACATATTTCTGAATGTAGAACAGATGATAGGCAATGTTAAGAGCAAGGCTCTCGTTAGGCTCTAAGACCCTAATTGATATATTTGGAGTGTGCCCCCAGTGATGCGTTGGGCAGACCGCACCACCCTCAGGAGAGCCCTGCGGTTGTGGGCAGTGCAGTTGCAGTACCAGGCGGTGATACAGCCCGACCGGATGCTCTCAGTTGTGCATCTGCAAAAGTTTCTCCACTGCGGTCCCGTCAATGTGTATAGGGGCGTGCTCCCTCTGCATTTTCCTGAAGTCCGCGATCAGCTCCTTCGTTTTGTTGACGTTTATCACTCCGCGGTAAGACATTTTAAAGTTCTTAGCTGCATTTGGATTGCCCCTTGGTCCCTCAACACCCAATAATTTTGCCTCATCTCACCGTAGATCCTCTCCGGGTATCCATAACGATAAGTTAGATTTTGCTATGTCCCAAGTCCTCCCAACTAACTCTGATCAGGCCTAATATCTGGTCGAACACTGGAGAGAGGGCATGGAGACGAGTGCTCTTCAGCATAATCTTACCGGTCTTCAAGGTTCTTAGTTCCTCAGGGAAACGTTTGTCTTGGGCCTGCTGTAGTAGAAGTGTCTCTGCGGTGAGGGAAGTAGACACAGCAGCTGCCCCGTCTGACTGAATGGTTGCAGCCAGCAAGTCTTGGAGTGTTAGATAATTGAGAGGGGTCTGAAAGTGTCCAACTTCGCCCTATTGAAACGCTGGAACATTGGGCAGATTTCTTCCTGAGACAGCAGTTCTAAGCTGTAGTTGAGGCATCGACAGCTGTCGTTTGGGGGATTTGGCGATGATAAACGAGACATAGACATGGTCGTCATCTTGGACTCGGAGGTAAGACACTGCTCCATAAGCCCACTCTGAGGCATCGCAGAAAACATGGAGTTATTTTCTGTGTCTGACTATGAGCACATGTAGGTACATAGCACCTTGGCATTTGGACCTTGGATAGATCGGCCAACTCCATTAGTTGAGCCATCAGATTGGGTCATCCTAATCTCTCTTGATCTGCCAAGTCCTTTTCTAACACTTTGGCCCTTGTCGTGTAGGTAAGAATGTATCTCAAAGGATCAAAATGAGTGGCCAAGACACAATAGATGGTGCGCAAGGTGGGTGTCTCAATGTTCAGTGCTGATCTATACTTTTATCCAAGCGTGTCTGGAATGCAGGTCCAATGTAGCCCTAGGGTAGGTTCCTGTGGTTCTGTTCCAGAATCAGAAAGCCACAACTTGCTACATACTTATTTCACCTCTGGAGGGAGGTGTTGGACAACCTCTGCATAATTGCAGGCCCATTTGCAGTCTTCAAAATCTCTTTTGGCCAGGAGGGTGCGCAGCTTGTCAAGAAGTGCCTTGGCTTCTTTGGTGAACTTATACTCTGTAGGCAGTTGTTCACATAAAGGACACTCTCAACGGAGTCCAGAACTTCTTTGTCACTATCTGGAGGTTCTTGGGCATGCCTTTTTGGGCGTAGATAGCACAGCATGGGCTACATGAAAATTTGTGATTTTCCCGAATGGCAGGACTTGTTGTCGGCACACTCTCCCGATTAATATCCATCCAGATGAATCGCAGCAGTGGTTTGTCGGATGGCAGTAGACAGACTTGATGGAATATTGCCTTGATGTCTTCACTGATCAGAGGAGAATGCCCAGTAGTGAAGGACCAAGGGTTGGTCCTGGGAGGACAGAATCACTAATACTCTGGCCTTTGGCTTGGAAGGAGCAGTTGAAGATAAGCCTATGTTTCCCACTTTGCTGCTGGACTACATGATGTGATAACTACCAGGATTTTGTGTCTCCTTATAGTTTGTTGGGTCTACCCTGATCAAGTATCCTGACTTTATTAGGTTACGGATCTCACAGTTGTGAACCTCAGCCAGCTCAGGGTTTCTGGAGAGCCGTCGCTCATTCCTGCCTTCTCATGGCCCTGTGCGGGCTCCCACATAATCTGATCCGAGGTGTGGGCCACTGTCCCATCCACTTGTCCTTGTGTAACCTCTTCAAATGCTCAGAGAGGAGGGTTAGGGGGGATAGGAGTGTTAAAGGTGAGAGCAGCAGTCAGCGGATATACTGCTCCATATCCATAGCCTGGGATGTCTAGGCCTCTGCCAACTCTTGGCAATGTTGCCACAAAATGATTTGGTAAGGGGGAGACGTTTCTCACGTTGGAGCCTTTGTCAAGCAGCTATGAAAAACACAGGGCAGGTGCAAAATGCCAGAACTAAATACACAAAAGACAGATACACGATACCTGAAACATGTATGAAAAAGTATAAAAACTACAGAAACGCATTGCATAGTATGAGTAAAGCCTTCTTAAACACTACATAAATGTGTCACAAATCATCTATAACTGTATGTCATGCTTTATAAAGTGTTCATAAATGTGGCATAGCTGTGTGACATAACCACCTATGTCAAATGTAACATAACCCACTAGGTCAAATATGACATAGACCTGTGCTTCATGAAGGGTGGCATAAGCACCGCTTAATAAAGGTTTTATAAATCATATTAAATTGCTTCACAAAGCATTTATAACCTTGTCATGCATCTTGGTAGAGCATTGCAATGGCAGGATAGTGGGTTCGATTGCCGGAACTACCCATACGTAAAAATGTATGCACGTATGACTGTAAGTCGCTTTAGATAAAATTGTCTTATAAATTGTATATATTATATTAGATAGATAGATAGATAGATAGATAGATATATAGATAGATAGATAGATAGATAGATAGATAGATAGATAGATAGATAGATAGATAGATAGATAGATAGATAGATAGATAGATAGATAGATAGATAGTTACTTTATTGATGTAACAACTGTACATGAGTATGTATATACAGACCTGAATGAATAAATAAGTCCTGAGTGAATGAGTAATTACGGACCAGAGTTACTCACGGATGGATGCATAATTGTTATTACCCTAAAACATTTCCCTCTTGGGTGCATAGCTAATATTGGACCTGACCTCATCTTTCCCCAAAAAACTTTGGAAGGCCTTTTCAAATCCTTACAAACATTTTGCCTAATTTGTTTTTTTTTCTCGGTTTTGTTTTTCCAGGTTTCAGATTACACATTTTCTCACACTTTTTTAATATCTTTTTTTGGGGGGGGGGGTGGATTTTCTGTTTTCACAACCATCTTTAAACCACATCAGGGGATGACTTTTGAGTTCTGGGTAAAATCTAAGAAACAGTTTTTTGTGTAGTTCTTTGGGGATGTAGCACATTAAAATAATAGCCAATGTGTAGAATAATAATACCTACTACCTTTGTGTACCTACCTTTGTGTAGAGAAGGATATTCATATCATATTCACATGCATTTATGTACAGTACAGATCAGGGACCCATTTCTGTTTCCAGATGTAAATCCACTTCACCTACTGTAGTTCAATAACCAAAATATGTTTTTTTTTTACTCAAAGTGTCATGTCATAGCTGACACCCCATTCTTTCTGCAGACATCTTTGAATATTAATTTGGAGCAGATATTTAACAGAGTTTTTGGAAAAAGTGGTGGCATAGAATACTGAGGGACATACCCTAATACTGTTATCAAACTTTGCATCTGCACAGTTCTTCCAGTAAATATGTTTTTGTGAGCATAGAGTTTGTTCAACTTTACAATAATTGTTTTTTGTTTGGCACACATTTTGATGTAAAGAAGCATAATTCCGTTACCATGGAATTGCCCTACTGTAACTCCAGATCAGTTAGTTACTGTAGATTGGGGTGATTTGGCTCACTGTCTCCAGGGTAAAAAGTTGCTGTCCGTGTTAATGAACACTCCTCAGGGAGTGAACTTCTCCTCTCTCTCTCTCTGTCTCTAATAATATTGACTGAGTCTGAGAGGCCTCCTTTAACACACCTGGAGTTGAGAACCTCTCACCTTGCCTCAGGGAGACAAAGCTCTTTCTGAGAAATAAATCACTCAAGCCATAACCTACTACACAGTATTGAAAAGTAGACTACTAGTAAAACCCTTCAGATTCAACACACCACCGCCTCTTGCCTCAACCTGTCCTGGAGCCTACATCGATCCATCTAATATTTCTCTCAGTATATCTAATACTAGGTGTGTCTCAATCCAAAAAAAGGTACATACCTTCCCTTGTAGCATTTCTCCAGGAGATGAAAAAGGAATCCCATTTGAAAGTGAATTCAAGGCAGCATCCTTTGTGAATTGAGGCAGGCAAACCCATCATCATCTACTGTCCATCTCTGGTTCCTGCTCCTGCTTAGACCACACACCCCCTTCAGCCGTGTCTGTCAGGCCTGAGCGTCAGAAGCAGCAGGAGGGCTAGTGCCTCTAGTACTCTCAAAATGGTATCCTATAGGAAGTATCCTATAGAGATAGAGGAAATATCCTATAGAGATTGTAAAAACAAACTTTAGTGAGGCCTGGACATTTAATGGGATTTTTGTAGCAGTTTAGTTTTTGGTCGCAGAGGGAGGCCCCTGTGGAGTGGATCTTTTAGCCGTCACAAGGTTCACAGCGGGGCTTGCTGGACAAAGAGATGCAGCTACAAACCCTGGCCACTCGGCCCTCTGGGAGATTGATTTACTTCAAAAACAACTTTGAACACGGTCCCATTTATTAATAATTTCACATCCACTTAGAATGCACCTCACGCACTCTCCTCTTCTCCCCCTATTTTCTCTCCTCTCTTCTCTCCCTCTCCTCGACCCTTTTCCCCTCTCTCCTCACTCCCCCCTTCCTCTGTTCTCATCTCCTCTCTCCCACTCTTCCCCTCTCATCTCCTCTCTGTTTCATCTCCACCCCCTCCCCCCCCCATGGTGAGCTAGCCTTTTCATATTCGGCCCATGCTCAGACATCAAGTCTGGTGCTAAAATACTAATATATTGGTCTCAGGGAGCCAATAGGGATTGTGCTCTGTGAAGGGAATTGTGGAATCAGGATGCATGGGGGCATTCTGAGACTGACGAAGTGGGAGTGGGGTGGTCAAGGAGGGAAGTGGGTAGGGAGTGGAGTAGGGTGGTTGGGGTGTGGGGCTGGGGCAGTCTCATCCTACTGTAAGAAAAAGATGAGAGGAAGGTGTCAGCTGTTTGAAGGGAGGGATGGAGGAAGGGATTGGAAGAACAGCACAGTTGCTCCACAACCCTGTATCTATAGCAACCATCTCAGGAGCACCCTTTTTCTCTAAGTATTTTATTTCCACAGAGGAAGTGATTAAAAAGAGAAAATGTTTTGACAAATCCCAGGATAGACGCCACACAACTGAAAACCAACCTTCAGTTCATCCTTTCCTCTTAAAGTTGTGCTGTTGGAAATGTAAAATTCCCATTCCATACAAAATCAATGGGCGTTCTCAGAGTGTCAAACACTATTCTCACTCTGGCTGTGTCTGAAATGGAACCCTCTTCCCTATTTATTGTTTTTCTTTTGACCGGAGCCCTATGAGCCCTGGTCAAAAGTAGTGCATTACATTGGAAATAAGGAGCCATTTCGGATGCAGCCACTGTTTTTCTATCTGCCCCCCTACCCTTCCTCCCGGGGGCCCAAAGAACTCTCTGTGGGCTTCTGACCTTGGGAACGGATCAAATCCTAGGGTTTTAATGCTAACGAGCTGAGATCATTATGCCAATTAGGCCTAGTTAAACTTACATCAGAACCTGGCTGTAACTGTGTGCAAAGGGGATAGCCTTCAGGGCCCATTGGTAATTGTGGGCTTGGGGAAAAGCTGATGGGTGTCGGTGTCACAAAGGCAGGTTCTTGATTTTCATCATGAATCTTGTTCTGAAGGCAGCTCTGCAAATTCTTAGTACTATTTAGCCAATTTGGACTTTGCATCTGGCCTATCTAAAGGGAAATCGCTCAGTTCTAGCTCCAGGACAAGACTCATGAAAATATCTATCTCAAGTGGCCTTTCCCTGTTCCTCTCCTCATCTCTTTCAGGTTGAACCAAGATACCCTAAGAGGGTAGATGCTAGGTTGGAGGATTGGGTATCAGGAAACAGGACTGATCAAACAGGGAGTTTGAGGACCCTGTGCTGCTAACGGATAGATAACAAGACTTTGGCTGGAGGGGGGGGGGGCAGAGAGAGAGAGAGAGAGAGAGAGAGAGAGAGAGAGAGAGAGAGAGAGAGAGAGAGAGAGAGAGAGAGAGAGGAGGTTAACGGAGGTTCACAGTCTTCACACAGGGACCAGCAGGAGGCTGGAGAGAACAGTATCACAGAGACACCCAGCAGGTTAGTGTGGATGGTGTTGACACTGCAGCGGGGTGGGAAGAGGAGGAATGGAAAGGTGGCAGCAGGGTGGACCAAGGAGTAACAAGGAGGACCAGAGAGTGGAAACCATGTTTACATGTGATACAAGACATCCATCAAAACAATAGGGGACAGAAGCTGTGTTAACATAGACATGGATACCCCCTGACAAAAACACACATTACCACAACACCCCTTTCCAGATGTTCTCTGGTATTCTTGAGCTTTGTGTGAGACTGATATATTGTCACACTTAATGGCTGAGCCCATATGAGGCATTTAAAAGGGCAAACAAGCTCAAATGTGGCTAAGGTAAAATCACTTCAAATGACCTATGAACACTATCAACGTCTGAGTACAACCTGCACATTAACACATTTGGTTCAAGGTAGTAGACCTATAGTCCATATTTCTGGCTTGGCTCTACATGCTTGGGTATGGAATGGATATCCTGGGAAATTGACCATATCCATCTTTTCTAACTCAAGATTAGCTCATTATATGCACACAAGAGGAAACAATATCAGATCTGGTAATTCCTCTTGAAAGTTATGTGCATGCTAATATAGTCCACCCACTCATTTCCAAAGAGGTCTGCGTTTTTTCTGATGGACCTGAGCCATACTAGTTTTATGGCACTGTGATGTAGGCCTTGGCCTACATACCATTATCGCCATCTAGTGGATAATGAAGTCAATTCCAAATCTTATCTGGAAATACACTGTGGTAGCAAAGCTACGTACTTATAACTAACCCAAGATAGGTCAACCATGCATCTCTCTCTTCAACTCTGCGCTCAAACAGTTTGTGAAGTGCCAAACCAGGAATAATACAACTCTGGACTTGTTATATGCTAATGTGAAGGATGCATACAACTCCACAACACTCCCTCCCCTCGGTAAATCGGATCACAACCTTGTCCACCACACCCCACTCTACAGGCCTATGGTCCAACAGCAGCCTGCGACCACTAGGAATATTAGGAGATGGTCCCTGGCGAATGAGGCCCTACAGGACTGCTTTCAAACAACAGACTGGGATGTGCTCTGTGAGGCTCATGGGCAGGACATTGATGGACTTACTGACTGCATAAGGGACTATATCAAAATGTTGTGTAGACAACACTGTACCCTCCGGGAAGGTACGCTGTTTTCCAAATAATAAACCCTGGGTCACCAGCAACCTGAAGGCCCTGCTGAATGAGAAGAAGAGGGCCTTCAAGGAGGGGGACAGGGGCAAATTGAAATGCGTCCAGAGGGAGCTGAAGTTGCGGATTGCTGAGGGGAAGAGAGGGTATAAGGAGAAGATGGAGGACAAGCTGAGGCAGAGCCAGGTGAGAGAGGTGTGGAAGGGTATGAGAAATATCACTGGCTTCGAACAGTGGGCAGACGGAGGGGACCCAGGACAGAGCCAATGAGCTGAACCAATTTTTTAACAGGTTCAATACTGGCCCTGTCCACCTCCCCTCCAGCTCCCCAGGCCACACACCCTCACGGATGTCCCACCCCCACTTTGCTCACAACACCTCTGTTGAGACAATCAGCGACCCCCTCCCCACCTCTGCCCCGTTCCCTCTGGACTGATCTGCAAAACCTCCCTTTCCCCCACCTCTGGACTGATCCTCAACACCCCCCTTCCCCCACCTCCCCATCTGGGCTGGCTTTCACCACCAGCCAAGTGAGGAGAGAGCTGGAGAGACTACATCAGTGGGAAGCGGCGGGCACTGATGGCATCAGCCCAAAGGTGCTTAGGGTCTGTACTAACCAACTGTGTGGAATACTCCAGCGACACTTCAACCTTAGCCTGAGCCTGGAAAGGGTCCCTGTGCTGTGGAAAACATCCTGCCTGGTCCCAGTGCCCAAGAAGGCGCACCCCACTGTCCTGAATGACTTCAGACCTGTAGTGCTAACATCCCACATCATGAAGACCCTGGAAAGGTTAGTCCTCGCTCACCTCAGACCCCTGGTGTGTACATCACTGGACCTCCTGCAGTTCGCATATCAGTGCAACTTCGGGGTGGATGATGCACTGTGAGGGTTATGTTTTTTGACTTCTCCAGTGCCTTCAACACCATTCAGCCCCTGCTACTGGGTGAGAAGATGAAGAGATTGAAAGTGGAAGCACACTTAGTCGCCTGGGTCACGGACTACCTGACCGGTAGGCCACAATTTGTGCGACTACAGAGCTGTGTGTCAGAACGGGCAGTGAGCAACACAGGGGCCACCCAGGGAACAGTCCTGTCCCCCTTCCTGTTCACCCTCTACACCTCGGACTTCAGATATAACTCTGAAACATGCCACCTACAGAAGTTCTCGGATGACTCCGCAATTGTAGGGTGAATCAGGGGTGGACAGGAGGAGGAGTACAGGAGCACAATCAATGACTTTGTGTTGTGGTGTGAGCTCAACACCAGCAAATCAAAGGAGATGGTGGTGGACTTCAGCAGAACCAAGGCCCAACTGACTGCAGTCCCTATACAGGGGGTGGATTTGGAAATGGTTGGGTCATACAAGTTCCTGGGAGTCTATATGGACAACAGACTGGAATGGGCTGGTAACACCGGGGCTCTGTACAAAAAGGGCCAGAGCCGACTCTACTTTCTGAGGAGACTCAGGTCCTTCAATGTGTACAGTAAACTGCTGCATACCTTCTACCAGTCTGTGGTGGCCAGTTGTGTGCTGGGTCGCCAGCATAAAGGCCTGTGATGCTTCTCGGGTAAATAAGCTGATCAGGAAGACTAGCTCTGTTCTGGGGATTAGCCTTGACACTCTAGAGGAGGTGGCGGAGAGACTGATCCTGGCCAAACTGCCGGCCATCATGGACAACGTCATCCACCCTCTGCATGCCATGGTTATGATGCAGAGGAGCACCTTCAGTCACAGACCGATCCCACCACGGTGTGCCAGAGCGCTACAGGAGGTCCTTCCTGCCGGTGGCTATTAGACTATATATTACCTCACTGGGGTGCCGAGCTTTCGGCAACATAGACCTGGAACTGTTGGGGTGTTAGGACCTAGTTTAACAATTATGCATCCATCCGTGAGTAACTCTGGTCTGTAATCACTCATTCACTCAGGACTTATTTATTCATTCAGGTCTGTATATACATATTCATGTACAGTTGTTATATCATATCACGTGCAATATTGTAAGTAATTCTTTGACTGAACTTTCGTAGTCATTCACTCGGGAATGCATATTAGTATCCTGTCAGTTGTATCTTTTTTCATTGCTTTTAGTATATCGAATGTGCAATACGTGCATTCATCTGTAATTAAACCATGCACTAAGGACTGTATTTTAAGGGAATTACTATTATTACACTAAATTATATCATACACACATTTAGCTATTTAAGTATCTCTTCCTGTAATTTACCTGTACAGTTAATGTGACCATGCAAATATTCACTTATCTGTAAATGTAACTGTATATTTACCTGTACAGCTAATTTAACCATGCAAAATATTCACTTACCTGTTCATTTAACCAGACTGTATATTAAGTAAACTATTATTACCCTCACTTATATCATACGCACTTTTAGCTATTTAAGTATTTCTCTGCCATCGACCTGTATAGTATAGTTAACCATGCAAATACTCCTTATTTATCTATATCAACTTGCAATATTTTAATCTTTTTTTTTTTCACCTAACACTCTTTAACAATGTATAGTGTACATATTCAGCCATCCACCCATGCTATGCAATGTCTTTTTATAGCTTTTTTGCACTCCAGACTTCTTGTATTTTTATACTTTTTCATACTGCCGCTCTATGTATCATGTATCGTGTATCTGTCTTTTGTGTATTTTCGTTCTGGCATTTTGCACCTGCCCTGTGATTTTTTGTAGCTGCTTGATGAATAAATTTCCCCTCCCTCCATCTATCCATCTATCCATCCATCTATCCATCTAAAATGTAGGCTGCACTGAGGGGAGAGCTGGGCGGATTGGGCGTATGGCAAGGAGATGTGGAACTGATGTTCCAGGCAGATGGTACTGCTGCCTGTGGTGGATGTGTTGCAGGGACTCGTCCCTCATCTGCTGCTGTTACTGTGGCAGGTAGGCCATCGCTCTGGGCTATTCGTCTCCTTTTTATCTTGGCTGTTCCAACAGTTATTGGAGGCATAGTAAAAGAATAGGGATTGTCCACACAGCCAGTTTCCAAAGGCCGTTTTTGAATGGCCGAAGGGAGTCTGTCTGGTCCTGCCATTGGTGGATCTGGTGCAGAGATGCCCTGTTCCACCACACTCTTCTCCTGTGCTTTAAGATGTAAGATGCTTGCTGTACCTTCAATAGAAAAATACAATATTAGTGCTCTGGGAAAAAAATCCATTGTGTGCAATATCTGGCATACATTCTACATTTATATATGAAATCAGCACAACTCAAGCATACCAATGTGTTAATGTGGCATGGCTGAGGACTGGCAGCATTAGGTCAGTCTCCTGCATCCCCCTGGCGTTGCTGACGATACACTCTCTGATGTTATTATAGCCATGTCCTATGAGAGTCCAGCGGTTCAGTTTGACTCTATCAACTCGCTTGGGATGGGGATTCATTGTGCACAATTTAGTGACGACTGCCTCAACATACCTGTTACAGTCAGGCCACGGTGCTGGAGTGGTGTGAGCCCCCAAGATACACCTAAGGATAGATCTCTAATTAATTAGATACAATTATTTAAAGTGTATAACACAGGTGTACTTTTTTTCAACATTAGCATACCTTCTAGTGCTCTCAACCCCTGGTGCAGAAATCCTCTTTGTGGCCCTGAACCTGCCCTTGTTGAAGTTAGATTGGTGTCGAGGAGAGAAGACTGTTCGGTTTCTATCATAGTCCCCCAGAGCATTCCACAGGTTAATGACAAGGGTGCATTTTTCCATGCTGAGGGCCTGGCCATGAGAACTGAGTGTGACCAGGTAATCAGCCAAGTCCTGGATCGCACCATAACCTCCGATGTTGTCTGGGCCAACAGATGAAATGCACACAAAGTAACAAATTAGCCCTGGTATCACTGACATAAATCAACATAAGAAGCATATAAATATACAGTGGGGAGAACAAGTATTTGATACACTGCCGATTTTGCAGGTTTTCCCACTTACAAAGCATGTCTGTAATTTTTATCATAGGTACTCTTCAACTGTGAGTGACGGAATCTAAAACAAAAATCCAGAAAATCACATTTTATGATTTTTAAGTAATTCATTTGCATTTTATTGCATGACATAAGTATTTGATACATCAGAAAAGCAGAACTTAATATTTGGTACAGAAACCTTTGTTTGCAATTACAGAGATCATACGTTTCCTGTAGTTCTTGACCAGGTTTGCACACACTGCAGCAGGGATTTTGGCCCACTCCTCCATACAGACCTTCTCCAGATCCTTCAGGTTTCGGGGCTGTCGCTGGGCAATACGGACTTTCAGCTCCCTCCAAAGATTTTCTATTGGGTTCAGGTCTGGAGACTGGCTAGGCCACTCCAGGACCTTGAGATGCTTCTTACGGAGCCACTCCTTAGTTGCCCTGGCTGTGTGTTTCGGGTATTTGTCATGCTGGAAGACCCAGCCACGACCCATCTTCAATGCTCTTACTGAGGGAAGGAGGTTGTTGGCCAAGATCTCGCGATACATGGCCCCATCCATCCTCCCCTCAATACGGTGCAGTCGTCCTGTCCCCTTTGCAGAAAAGCATCCCCAAAGAATGATGTTTCCACCTCCATGCTTCACGGTTGGGATGGTGTTCTTGGGGTTGTACTCATCCTTCTTCTTCCTCCAAACACGGCGAGTGGAGTTTAGACCAAAAAGCTCTATTTTTGTCTCATCAGACCACATGACCTTCTCCCATTCCTCCTCTGGATCATCCAGATGGTCATTGGCAAACTTCAGACGGGCCTGGACATGCGCTGGCTTGAGCAGGGGGACCTTGCGTGCGCTGCAGGATTTTAATCCATGACTGCGTAGTGTGTTACTAATGGTTTTCTTTGAGACTGTGGTCCCAGCTCTCTTCAGGTCAATGACCAGGTCCTGCCGTGTAGTTCTGGGCTGATCCCTGACCTTCCTCATGATCATTGATGCCCCACGAGGTGAGATCTTGCATGGTGCCCCAGAGCACAGGTGTGGAGGACAGAGGCCCAGGTGGTGGAGTAGCCCGTACAGGATTGGAGGACAGGGGACTGACTGATGCAGCTGTGGACTGGATGCTGGTAGAGGGGGTGGGAGTAGGGCGAATGGTGCCAACAAGAGGCAGGGCTGTCTCCAGCACCGGAACTGTCAGGTCCTGAAATTCCACAAGCTCGACAAAGCCCTCATCATCCTCCCCTTGGACATCAAAATCACCTGTCTCCAGTTCCTCAATGGCAGCCTTGTAATCCTGCAGCACCAAACCAGTCTGATTGAAGAGGTACTCCAAACCTATAGAAAAATCCCCTAAAGAAAAAAAAAAACATAAATATATGAGAATACAACGGACTGACTATGGAACAATTCTATAATAACATTTCAAAGAGAAATTTGTTGCTGTTTGTATTAAATATAAAAGCTGCATTAGATTATTAATTACATAAAAATCATATTCCCATTAACAGTGTATTTGCGTGGAACAGTGTAAGGAACCATATTCTTTCCAAGAATCTACTCCCCCAGGGTGTTGGCAGTGTGGCGAAGAATGCCACTCTAGGAGTGTGGCTCTTTCCTGTCACTTGTAGCTGCAACAGCACGGTCCTGATTCCACTGTGCCAATCCATCAACCAGGTCTGATATAAGGTATCGCTGGCTAGGGTACCTAAAATATAAATTCACAGGGTTTGGCAAATTCGAATACAACCAACAGTTAAAACAGAGACAACAGTAATTGTACAAAAGTGAACTGTTTTGATTGTGTTTTTACCTGGGATGAATCGGTTCAGATGAAGATGGAAACATTCTAGTGATCTGGCACATCTGTATGTGGGCAGGGGAAGTCCTCCCTTGTTGTACTGGAAAATGCACTGGCTGAGACGGTTCATGAATGTTGCATACAGCTGGTGGGAGTCGGTGTTGCAACCAACTGCAATGCGCCTCATGAAGTGCCACATGTCCAGCTTTATCTTCCGCTGTGGCCAGGCAGCAAGCATCTTCTGAATGTGGGTTGCTCCGCAACAGTCCCTGTCCACAAACAGCATGTCAGGTGGTGTGACTCCAGCATCCGCATACCTTTTGATGAGGCCATCGACCATAGGGCCCAGTCCGTTGCCCTCACTGGCTGTAAGCCCGGACATGAGGACTTGTCCATGCTCATTTCCCACATTAGTGGCCCACAGAGCAGTTCTGGCACTGTGGCCTGCCAGCTTATTTACCACCTTCTTGGTTGATTCGATCTTGAGGACCAAACTGGGAGGTAATGCTGGCCTTGACTTCATCCAGTCGGTGCAGGATATCCTGGGATGTCATGTTGGGGGGACTCTTGAATGCCACTGGTGTCACCAGTCCAACACTTACTGCACTGGAGTAGCGCTTGCAGTCAGTCAGGTACCGTATATCCCTCTGTAGCCAGGACTCTGTGCATTGTTCCTCCAGCTTCTTTTGTATCTGGCTGCTGCTATTCCCCAGACCTCTCTGTCTCATCAGACGAACTACCTTGATGTCACTGGCTAGTTTAGCTGTCAAAATGCAGGGAAACTGGATGCTGTGGCCAATGTCCAGCTCGGGATGTTGTGGTTCCAACTGATGACCTTCCTACTGCACTTGGGACATTGAAGGTATTCTGCGGCCACATATTAGGATCCGTTCACATCCACAACCTGCCTGATCTTCTGGTGGGGTCCTGATGAGGCCATCTCAGTCAGAATGTGGGCAATACAGCTTCACCTGCCAGAGCTTCCTGGGCATGCAGAGGATGGGCAAAGTACCTCTCCATCACCGGTACTGAGCTGCAGATGAGGGGTGGTGGAGGGTGGTCCCACCACATTTTGTCAACTCTGGCAAAGTCCATCTCTGGAATAACATTCCCTGACCCCCTGAACAATGCCTTGGACTCCCAATTATGGTCCACATCAGGCAAAGTGTGTTGCCATCCCCTGGGAAGGCATACGTCTCTCCCTGAAATCAAAAGACAAAAATATACCCACACGAGAAATAATGTATTGATCATAAATTCCCCAAAGAACAGGTCATCATATCACATGAGACATACTGTGTAGGCCTAATACATCATTTATAATGTAGGTCATCACTATAAATACTTAAAATAAAAAATACTATTATCTCCATAAACTAAACCATCATTATTAAATAATTTATATTAACATATATAGAACTTACTAGGCTGAACCTTCCGAGGAGACATGAGCTTCCTTATTGTCCTGTCTAGATTCTGGGTGGGGCGTGGTTTTCCAACCAGCAATGACCTGAGCGAGGACGTTAAGGACCTCTGGAAACCTGTGCTCGTCTCGTCTTTGCATTGCTGTATGGTAGAGGATGGCTAGATGTTGGACTTAATCCTGATAGCCTCCCGGCCCTCAGGGAAGAGCTCCATGTATTCCTTGAAAGCCATCTTATTAGCAGCATGGTTTTTGAAATCACACCTTGCTGGCTGAGAGGCAGACTCTTTCTGCATCAATGCCACCAAATACCCAGCCCAGCCCAGCACATTTTCAACCACCCACTTGAAGGTCTGCTCCTTTTAAAGGCCAAACTGCATCTCATGCTGACCCAGCAAATGTGCCCTGCTTGCTGGGTTGCCACCTCTGAGCAGTACAGCCCTCCTGGCTGAATCCACCACTTTGTCTTTTGGTATTTTTTGTCCTGTAAATCCGGGAATCCTTACTGTCCGTTAAGACAAGGCTTCCATTTGGCAGTTTTCTGAAACTGGGCTCTATGTCTGCTGTGAAAATAAAGGGGAAAGTTGTATTTAATAAGCATAAATTATATACATTTTAATCAAAGTGAGCAGACTGGATTAATAGATAAAATGAGTCAAATCAAATTTTATTTGGCACATGCGCCGAATACAACAGGTGTAGACCTTACAGTGAAATTCTTACTTACAAACCCTTAACCAACAATGCAGTTTTAAGAAAAACAAGTGTAAGTAACAAATAGATAAGTAAAAAATAAAAATAACAAATAAATAAAGAGCAGCAGTAAATTAAGTGTATAAACTCTAGCTACCTATGTTGTAATCTCTAGCTACTTGCACGTTTCAACACAAACCCACACACAGACACACCAGCATAAGCAAGTGCATAGGATATCACCCGTGCCTTTTAATTAATAATAATTAATAATTAACTTGATCACCACCATAGCATATTTAATATCAGGACAGTGTTTATGTCTAGTCCAATTAGCTAAATTAATTAAAAGAGAAAAGGAGAGGTCTGCTGACATAACCTGTGTCAGTATCAAAACACCCGTTTACTATCGTTAGATAGCGTTACTGTACCTACACTGTAAATCTTGTTAACCATGCTAACACATTACTGTAGCCTAATACACTGACTTTACCTGCTAGATATTCAGATCAATGACAACAACAGACAACAAAACATTTTAGCTACTTCAGAAAAGAAAAATGACTTGCGAACAAAATTACCTGAGAGGAGATTTTTACATAGAGTTTAAAGGTCCCATGATAGCTCTATCCTCATTGGTAAATTCTTGGTTACACTGGCGTCTCAGATTGGTTGTTGAGTGCAATTCTTGGTTACTTCTAGGTTGTAAACTCCAAGCATAATCAATGCTTGGAGTTTGTCAAAAGTTGTGGGTTTTTGTTTGTCCACCC
Source organism: Thymallus thymallus (assembly GCA_023634145.1). NCBI lineage: Eukaryota > Metazoa > Chordata > Actinopteri > Salmoniformes > Salmonidae > Thymallus > Thymallus thymallus. Next base: position 31,691,177 of record CM042409.1, on the reverse strand, counting down.
GCCTCTTGAGGATCGACCACAAGTTCTCAATGGGATTAAGGTCTGGGGACTTTCCTGGTAATGGACCCAAGATGTTGATGTTTTGTTCCCAGAGCTTTTGCATTATAGCAAGCTCCATCATGCTGGAAAAGGCATTGGTCGTCACCAAACTGTTCTTGGATGGTTGGGAGAAGTTGCTCTCGGAGGATGTTTTGGTACCATTCTTTATTCATGGCTGTGTTCTTAGGCAAAATTGTGAGTGAGCCCACTCCCTTGGCTGAGAAGCAACCCCACACATAAATTGTCTAAGGATGCTTTACTTTTGGCATGACACAGGACTGATGGTAGCGCTCACCTTGTCTTCTCCGGACCAGGTGTTTTCCGGATGGCCTAAACAATCGGAAAGGGGATTCATCAGAGAAAATGACTCTACCCCAATCCTCAGCAGTCCAATCCCTGTACCTTTTGCAGAATATCAGTCTGTCCCTGATGTTTTTCCTTGAGAGAAGTGGCTTCTTTGCTGCCCTTCTTGACACCAAGCCATCCTCCAAAAGTCTTCGCCTCACTGTGCGTGCAGATGCACTCACACCTGCCTGCTGCCATTCCTGAGCAAGCTCTGTACTGGTGATGCCGCGATCCCGCAGCTGAATCAACTTTAGGAGACAGACCTGGCGCTTGCTGGACTTTCTTGGGCGCCCTGACGCCTTCTTCACAACAATTTAACCTCTCTCCTTGAATTTCTTGATGATCCGATAAATGGTTGATTTAGGTGCAATCTTACCAGCAGCAATTTCCTTGCCTGTGAAGCCCTTTTTGTGCAAAGCAATGATGACGGCACGTGTTTCCTTGCAGGTAACCATGGTTGACTGGGAAGAACAATGATTTCAAGCACCACCCTCCTTTTAAAGCTTCCAGTCTGTTATTCTGACTCAATCAGCATGACAGAGTGATCTCCAGCCTTGTCCTCGTCAACACTCTCACCTGTGTTAACGAGACAATCATTGACATGATGGCAGCCTGTCCTTTTGTGGCAGGGCTGAAATGCAGTGGAAATGTTTTTGGGGGATAAAGTTCATTTTCATGACAAAGAGGGACTTTAATTGCAATTCATCTGATCATTCTTCATGACATTCTGGAGTGTATGCAAATTGCTATCATCAACACTGAGACAGCAAACTTTGTGGAGACCAATACTTATGTCACTCTAAAAAATGTTGACCACGACTGTATGCCAAACTTAAATCAGTCATACAAACAGGGAGTTTAAACCTGTAGATTAAGATTAAAAGTCTGATGCTATACCGAATAAGCAATCTAGGCTATGGGAGTGTATTGTCCACTGGTGAACATGTCAAGGAAAGTCACAGAGAATGCCTGGATAGAAAGAATGCCACAGAAACTCTGGATAGATGAATGCCTTTTTAAGGAAGGTGAATGGTAAAGATACACCCTAACAGGGACTTGAACCCTGGACCCTCAGATTAAAAGTCTGAAGCTCTACTGACTGAGCTATCCGGGCTCTCAGTTTATACATTGTCATGCACCTAAAGTGCAGGGCGAAGGAACGTTTTGACAAGGGTGAATTGTCATAAGGTACATTTCCCCAGAGATCCAGGCCTCAATTCAAAATGTGGTATTTATGAAATCTGAACTATGCCTCTTCTCCAAATATGCCATTCCAAGCTATCCGGGCTCTGGGAGTATTTTGTCCACTGGTGAACATGTCCAGGAAGGACATAGAAAATGCCTGGAACCAATATTTCTTTACACCAGCATTCACTTTCGCAAAGTCCACGGGAGACAGAAAATCGCTTAGACAGAGTATACTTTGTGCATGCCAAACTTAAATCAGTCATCCAAACAGGGAGATTCAACTTGTAGATTCAAATTAAAAGTCTAATGCTCTATCGACTGAGCTATCCAGGCTTTGACTTTGAACATTGATATGAGTGAATTGTCCACTGGTGAACATGTCCAGGAAAGTCACAGAAAATGCTTGGAACCAATTCTTCTTAACACCACCATTCTCTTTGGCAAAATCCTCAGAGATAGCAAATAGCTTAGTCAGAGGATACTGTGTGCATGCCAAACTTAAATCAGTCATCCAAACAGGGAGTTTAAACCAGTAGATTCAAATTAAAAGTCAGATGCTCTAAAGAATAAACTATCTAGGCAATGGGAGTGTATTGTCCTCTGAACATGCCTGGAACAAATACTTCTTTACACCAGCATTCTCTTTCGCAATGTAGATTCAGATTAAAAGTCAGATGCTCTAAAGAATAAGCTATCTAGGCTATGGGAGTGAATTGTCCACTGGTGAACATGTCCAGGAAAGTCACAGAAAATGCTTGGAACCAATTCTTCTTAACACCACCATTCTCTTTGGCAAAATGCTCAGAGATAGCAAATAGCTTAGTCAGAGGATACTGTGTGCATGCCAAACTTAAATCAGTCATCCAAACAGGGAGTTTAAACCAGTAGATTCAAATTAAAAGTCAGATGCTCTAAAGAATAAACTATCTAGGCAATGGGAGTGTATTGTCCTCTGAACATGCCTGGAACCAATACTTCTTTACACCAGCATTCTCTTTCGCAATGTAGATTCAGATTAAAAGTCAGATGCTCTAAAGAATAAGCTATCTAGGCTATGGGAGTGTATTGTCCACTGGTGAACAAGTCCAGGAAAGTCACAGAACATGCCTGGAACCAATACTTCTTTACACCAGCATTCCTTTCGCAATGTAGATTCAGATGAAAAGTCAGATGCTCTAAAGAATAAGCTATCTAGGCTATGGGAGTGTATTGTCCTCTGGTGAACATGTCCAGGAAAGTCACAGAAAATTCCTGGAACGAATGCTTTTTAAAGGAAGGTAAATATTCGCCTGAACAGGGAAAGTCAGAGCTTAGTCAGAGGATACTGTGTGCATGCCAAACTTAAATCAGTCATCCAAACAGGGAGTTTAAACCAGTAGATTCAAATTAAAAGTCAGATGCTCTAAAGAATAAACTATCTAGGCTATGGGAGTGTATTGTCCTCTGAACATGCCTGGAACCAATACTTCTTTACACCAGCATTCTCTTTCGCAATGTAGATTCAGATTAAAAGTCAGATGCTCTAAAGAATAAGCTATCTAGGCTATGGGAGTGAATTGTCCACTGGTGAACATGTCCAGGAAAGTCACAGAAAATGCTTGGAACCAATTCTTCTTAACACCAACATTCTCTTTGGCAAAATCCTCAGAGATAGCAAATAGCTTAGTCAGAGGATACTGTGTGCATGCCAAACTTAAATCAGTCATCCAAACAGGGAGTTTAAACCAGTAGATTCAAATTAAAAGTCAGATGCTCTAAAGAATAAACTATCTAGGCAATGGGAGTGTATTGTCCTCTGAACATGCCTGGAACCAATACTTCTTTACACCAGCATTCTCTTTCGCAATGTAGATTCAGATTAAAAGTCAGATGCTCTAAAGAATAAGCTATCTAGGCTATGGGAGTGTATTGTCCACTGGTGAACAAGTCCAGGAAAGTCACAGAACATGCCTGGAACCAATACTTCTTTACACCAGCATTCTCTTTCGCAATGTAGATTCAGATGAAAAGTCAGATGCTCTAAAGAATAAGCTATCTGGGCTATGGGAGTGTATTGTCCTCTGGTGAACATGTCCAGGAAAGTCACAGAAAATTCCTGGAACGAATGCTTCTTAAAGGAAGGTAAATATTCGCCCGAACAGGGACTTGAACCCTGGACCCTCAGATTAAAAGTCTGATACTCTACCGACTGATCTATCCGGTCTCGGAATTTGCCCATTGTCATGCACCTAACGTGCCAGGCAGTGGAACCTTTTGACAAGGGTGAATTGTCATATGGTACATTTCCCCAGATATCCAGGCCTCCATTCAAAATGTGGTATTTATGAAATCTGAACTATGCCTCTTCTCCAAATATGCCATTCCAAGCTATCCGGGCTCTGGGAGTGTTTTGTCCACTGGTGAACATGTCCAGGAAAGACACAGAAAATGCCTGGAACCAATATTTCTTTACACTAGCATTCACTTTCGCAAAGTCCACGGGAGACAGAAAATCGCTTAGACAGAGTATACTGTGTGCATGCCAAACTTAAATCAGTCATCCAAACAGGGAGATTCAACTTGTAGATTCAAATTAAAAGTCTAATGCTCTATCGACTGAGCTATCCAGGCTTTGACTTTGAACATTGATATGAGTGAATTGTCCACTGGTGAACATGTCCAGGAAAGTCACAGAAAATGCTTGGAACCAATTCTTCTTAACACCACCATTCTCTTTGGCAAAATCCTCAGAGATAGCAAATAGCTTAGTCAGAGGATACTGTGTGCATGCCAAACTTAAATCAGTCATCCAAATAGGGAGTTTAAACCAGTAGATTCAAATTAAAAGTCAGATGCTCTAAAGAATAAACTATCTAGGCAATGGGAGTGTATTGTCCTCTGAACATGCCTGGAACAATACTTCTTTACACCAGCATTCTCTTTCGCAATGTAGATTCAGATTAAAAGTCAGATGCTCTAAAGAATAAGCTATCTAGGCTATGGGAGTGTATTGTCCACTGGTGAACAAGTCCAGGAAAGTCACAGAACATGCCTGGAACCAATACTTCTTTACACCAGCATTCTCTTTCGCAATGTAGATTCAGATGAAAAGTCAGATGCTCTAAAGAATAAGCTATCTAGGCTATGGGAGTGTATTGTCCTCTGGTGAACATGTCCAGGAAAGTCACAGAAAATTCCTGGAATGAATGCTTCTTAAAGGAAGGTAAATATTCGCCCGAACAGGGACTTGAACCCTGGACCCTGAGATTAAAAGTCTGATGCTCTACCGACTGAGCTATACGGGCTCTAAATTTTTCCATTGTCATGCACCTAACGTGCCGGGCAGTGGAACCTTTTGACAAGGGTGAATTGTCATATGGTACATTTCCCCAGATATCCAGGCCTCCATTCAAAATGTGGTATTTATGAAATCTGAACTATGCCTCTTCTCCAAATATGCCATTCCAAGCTCTCCGGGCTCTGGGAGTGTTTTGTCCACTGGTGAACATGTCCAGGAAAGACACAGAAAATGCCTGGAACCAATATTTCTTTAAACTAGCATTCACTTTCGCAAAGTCCACGGGAGACAGAAAATCGCTTAGACAGAGTATACTGTGTGCATGCCAAACTTAAATCAGTCATCCAAACAGGGAGATTCAACTTGTAGATTCAAATTAAAAGTCTAATGCTCTATCGACTGAGCTATCCAGGCTTTGACTTTGAAAATTGATATGAGTGAATTGTCCACTGGTGAACATGTCCAGGAAAGTCACAGAAAATGCTTGGAACCAATTCTTCTTAACACCACCATTCTCTTTGGCAAAATCCTCAGAGATAGCAAATAGCTTAGTCAGAGGATACTGTGTGCATGCCAAACTTAAATCAGTCATCCAAACAGGGAGTTTAAACCAGTAGATTCAAATTAAAAGTCAGATGCTCTAAAGAATAAACTATCTAGGCAATGGGAGTGTATTGTCCTCTGAACATGCCTGGAACAATACTTCTTTACACTAGCATTCTATTTCGCAATGTAGATTCAGATTAAAAGTCAGATGCTCTAAAGAATAAGCTATCTAGGCTATGGGAGTGAATTGTCCACTGGTGAACATGTCCAGGAAAGTCACAGAAAATGCTTGGAACCAATTCTTCTTAACACCAACATTCTCTTTGGCAAAATCCTCAGAGATAGCAAATAGCTTAGTCAGAGGATACTGTGTGCATGCCAAACTTAAATCAGTCATCCAAACAGGGAGTTTAAACCAGTAGATTCAAATTAAAAGTCAGATGCTCTAAAGAATAAGCTATCTAGGCTATGGGATTGTATTGTCCACTGGTGAACAAGTCCAGGAAAGTCACAGAACATGCCTGGAACCAATACTTCTTTACACCAGCATTCTCTTTCGCAATGTAGATTCAGATGAAAAGTCAGATGCTCTAAAGAATAAGCTATCTAGGCTATGGGAGTGTATTGTCCTCTGGTGAACATGTCCAGGAAAGTCACAGAAAATTCCTGGAACGAATGCTTCTTAAAGGAAGGTAAATATTCGCCCGAACAGGGACTTGAACCCTGGACCCTCAGATTAAAAGTCTGATACTCTACCGACTGATCTATCCGGTCTCGGAATTTGCCCATTGTCATGCACCTAACGTGCCAGGCAGTGGAACCTTTTGACAAGGGTGAATTGTCATATGGTACATTTCCCCAGATATCCAGGCCTCCATTCAAAATGTGGTATTTATGAAATCTGAACTATGCCTCTTCTCCAAATATGCCATTCCAAGCTATCCGGGCTCTGGGAGTGTTTTGTCCACTGGTGAACATGTCCAGGAAAGACACAGAAAATGCCTGGAACCAATATTTCTTTACACTAGCATTCACTTTCGCAAAGTCCACGGGAGACAGAAAATCGCTTAGACAGAGTATACTGTGTGCATGCCAAACTTAAATCAGTCATCCAAACAGGGAGATTCAACTTGTAGATTCAAATTAAAAGTCTAATGCTCTATCGACTGAGCTATCCAGGCTTTGACTTTGAACATTGATATGAGTGAATTGTCCACTGGTGAACATGTCCAGGAAAGTCACAGAAAATGCTTGGAACCAATTCTTCTTAACACCACCATTCTCTTTGGCAAAATCCTCAGAGATAGCAAATAGCTTAGTCAGAGGATACTGTGTGCATGCCAAACTTAAATCAGTCATCCAAACAGGGAGTTTAAACCAGTAGATTCAAATTAAAAGTCAGATGCTCTAAAGAATAAACTATCTAGGCAATGGGAGTGTATTGTCCTCTGAACATGCCTGGAACAATACTTCTTTACACTAGCATTCTATTTCGCAATGTAGATTCAGATTAAAAGTCAGATGCTCTAAAGAATAAGCTATCTAGGCTATGGGAGTGAATTGTCCACTGGTGAACATGTCCAGGAAAGTCACAGAAAATGCTTGGAACCAATTCTTCTTAACACCAACATTCTCTTTGGCAAAATCCTCAGAGATAGCAAATAGCTTAGTCAGAGGATACTGTGTGCATGCCAAACTTAAATCAGTCATCCAAACAGGGAGTTTAAACCAGTAGATTCAAATTAAAAGTCAGATGCTCTAAAGAATAAACTATCTAGGCTATGGGAGTGTATTGTCCTCTGAACATGCCTGGAACCAATACTTCTTTACACCAGCATTCTCTTTCGCAATGTAGATTCAGATTAAAAGTCAGATGCTCTAAAGAATAAGCTATCTAGGCTATGGGATTGTATTGTCCACTGGTGAACAAGTCCAGGAAAGTCACAGAACATGCCTGGAACCAATACTTCTTTACACCAGCATTCTCTTTCGCAATGTAGATTCAGATGAAAAGTCAGATGCTCTAAAGAATAAGCTATCTAGGCTATGGGAGTGTATTGTCCTCTGGTGAACATGTCCAGGAAAGTCACAGAAAATTCCTGGAACGAATGCTTCTTAAAGGAAGGTAAATATTCGCCCGAACAGGGACTTGAACCCTGGACCCTCAGATTAAAAGTCTGATGCTCTACCGACTGAGCTATCCGGTCTCTGAATTTGTCCATTGTCATGCACCTAACGTGCCAGGCAGTGTAACCTTTTGACAAGGGTGAATTGTCATATGGTACATTTCCCCAGATATCCAGGCCTCCATTCAAAATGTGGTATTTATGAAATCTGAACTATGCCTCTTCTCCAAATATGCCATTCCAAGCTATCCGGGCTCTGGGAGTGTTTTGTCCACTGGTGAACATGTCCAGGAAAGACACAGAAAATGCCTGGAACCAATATTTCTTTACACTAGCATTCACTTTCGCAAAGTCCACGGGAGACAGAAAATCGCTTAGACAGAGTATACTGTGTGCATGCCAAACTTAAATCAGTCATTCAAACAGGGAGATTCAACTTGTAGATTCAAATTAAAAGTCTAATGCTCTATCGACTGAGCTATCCAGGCTTTGACTTTGAACATTGATATGAGTGAATTGTCCACTGGTGAACATGTCCAGGAAAGTCACAGAAAATGCTTGGAACCAATTCTTCTTAACACCACCATTCTCTTTGGCAAAATCCTCAGAGATAGCAAATAGCTTAGTCAGAGGATACTGTGTGCATGCCAAACTTAAATCAGTCATCCAAACAGGGAGTTTAAACCAGTAGATTCAAATTAAAAGTCAGATGCTCTAAAGAATAAACTATCTAGGCAATGGGAGTGTATTGTCCTCTGAACATGCCTGGAACCAATACTTCTTTACACCAGCATTCTCTTTCGCAATGTAGATTCAGATTAAAAGTCAGATGCTCTAAAGAATAAGCTATCTAGGCTATGGGAGTGAATTGTCCACTGGTGAACAAGTCCAGGAAAGTCACAGAACATGCCTGGAACCAATACTTCTTTACACCACCATTCTCTTTCGCAATTTAGATTCAGATGAAAAGTCAGATGCTCTAAAGAATAAGCTATCTAGGCCATGGGAGTGTATTGTCCTCTGGTGAACATGTCCAGGAAAGTCACAGAAAATTCCTGGAACGAATGCTTCTTAAAGGGAGGTAAATAGTCACCCGAACAGGGACTTGAACCCTGGACCCTCAGATTTAAAGTCTGATGCTCTAACGACTGAGCTATCCGGGCACTGAATTTGTCCATTCTCATGCACCTAACGTGCCGGGCAGTGGAACCTTTTGACAAGGGTGAATTGTCATATGGTACATTTCCCCAGATATCCAGGCCTCCATTCAAAATGTGGTATTTATGAAATCTGAACTATGCCTCTTCTCCAAATATGCCATTCCAAGCTATCCGGGCTCTGGGAGTGTTTTGTCCACTGGTGAACATGTCCAGGAAAGACACAGAAAATGCCTGGAACCAATATTTCTTTACACCAGCATTCACTTTCGCAAAGTCCACGGGAGACAGAAAATCGCTTAGACAGAGTATACTGTGTGCATGCCAAACTTAAATCAGTCATCCAAACAGGGAGATTCAACTTGTAGATTCAAATTAAAAGTCTAATGCTCTATCGACTGAGCTATCCAGGCTTTGACTTTGAACATTGATATGAGTGAATTGTCCACTGGTGAACATGTCCAGGAAAGTCACAGAAAATGCTTGGAACCAATTCTTCTTAACACCACCATTCTCTTTGGCAAAATCCTCAGAGATAGCAAATAGCTTAGTCAGAGGATACTGTGTGCATGCCAAACTTAAATCAGTCATCCAAACAGGGAGTTTAAACCAGTAGATTCAAATTAAAAGTCAGATGCTCTAAAGAATAAACTATCTAGGCTATGGGAGTGTATTGTCCTCTGAACATGCCTGGAACTAATACTTCTTTACACCAGCATTCTCTTTCGCAATGTAGATTCAGATTAAAAGTCAGATGCTCTAAAGAATAAGCTATCTAGGCTATGGGAGTGTATTGTCCACTGGTGAACAAGTCCAGGAAAGTCACAGAACATGCCTGGAACCAATACTTCTTTACACCACCATTCTCTTTCGTAATGTAGATTCAGATGAAAAGTCAGATGCTCTAAAGAATAAGCTATCTAGGCTATGGGAGTGTATTGTCCTCTGGTGAACATGTCCAGGAAAGTCACAGAAAATTCCTGGAACGAATGCTTCTTAAAGGAAGGTAAATATTCGCCCAAACAGGGACTTGAACCCTGGACCCTCAGATTTAAAGTCTGATGCTCTAACGACTGAGCTATCCGGGCACTGAATTTGTCCATTCTCATGCACCTAACGTGCCGGGCAGTGGAACCTTTTGACAAGGGTGAATTGTCATATGGTACATTTCCCCAGATATCCAGGCCTCCATTCAAAATGTTGTATTTATGAAATCTGAACTATGCCTCTTCTCCAAATATGCCATTCCAAGCTATCCGGGCTCTGGGAGTGTTTTGTCCACTGGTGAACATGTCCAGGAAAGACACAGAAAATGCCTGGAACCAATATTTCTTTACACTAGCATTCACTTTCACAAAGTCCACGGGAGACAGAAAATCGCTTAGACAGAGTATACTGTGTGCATGCCAAACTTAAATCAGTCATCCAAACAGTGAGATTCAACTTGTAGATTCAAATTAAAAGTCTAATGCTCTATCGACTGAGCTATCCAGGCTTTGACTTTGAACATTGATATGAGTGAATTGTCCACTGGTGAACATGTCCAGGAAAGTCACAGAAAATGCTTGGAACCAATTCTTCTTAACACCACCATTCTCTTTGGCAAAATCCTCAGAGATAGCAAATAGCTTAGTCAGAGGATACTGTGTGCATGCCAAACTTAAATCAGTCATCCAAACAGGGAGTTTAAACCAGTAGATTCAAATTAAAAGTCAGATGCTCTAAAGAATAAACTATCTAGGCAATGGGAGTGTATTGTCCTCTGAACATGCCTGGAACAATACTTCTTTACACCAGCATTCTCTTTCGCAATGTAGATTCAGATTAAAAGTCAGATGCTCTAAAGAATAAGCTATCTGAGGGGAAGAGAGTGTATAAGGAGAAGATGGAGGACAAGCTGAGGCAGAGCCAGGTGAGAGAGGTGTGGAAGGGTATGAGAAATATCACTGGCTTCAAAAAGTCAAACAGTGGGCAGACGGAGGGGACCCAGGACAGAGCCAATGAGCTGAACCAATTTTTTAACAGGTTCGATACTGGCCCTGTCCACCTCCCCTCCAGCTCCCCAGACCACACACCCTCACGGCTATCCCACCCCCACTTTGCTCACAGCACCTCTGCTGAGACAATCAGTGACCCCACCTCTGCCCCTGCCCCCCCTGGACTGATCCTCAACACCCCCCTTCCCCCCACCTCCCCACCTGGGCTGGCTTTCACCACCAACCAAGTGAAGAGAGAGCTGGAGAGACTACACCAGTGGAAAGCGGCGGGCCCTGATGGCATCAGCCCAAGGGTGCTGAGGGTCTGTGCTGACCAACTGTGTGGAATACTCCAGCGTCTTTTCAACCTTAGCCTGAGCCTAGAAAGGGTCCCTGTGCTGTGGAAAACATCCTGCCTCGTCCCAGTGCCCAAGAAGGCACACCCCACTGTCCTGAATGACTTCAGACCTGTAGCGCTAACATCCCACATCATGAAGACCCTGGAAAGGTTAGTCCTCGCTCACCTCAGACCCCTGGTGTGTTCATCAATGGACCCCCTGCAGTTTGCATACCAGCGCAAAATCGGGGTGGATGATGCAATCATCTACCTTCTGCAGAGGGCCTACTCTCACCTGGACAACGCAGGTTGCACTGTGAGGGTCATGTTTTTTGACTTCTCCAGTGCCTTCAATACCATTCAGCCCCTGCTACTGGGTGAGAAGATGAGGAGGATGAAAGTGGAAGCACCCTTAGTCTCCTGGGTCACGGACTACCTGACCGGTAGGCCACAATTTGTGCGACTACAGAGCTGTGTGTCAGAACGGGCTGTTAGCAACACAGGGGCCACCCAGGGTACGGTCCTGTCCCCCTTCCTGTTCACCCTCTACACCTCAGACTTCAGATATAACTCTGAGACATGCCACCTACAGAAGTTCTGGGATGACTCTGCTATTGTAGGGTGCATCAGGGGTGGGCAGGAGGAGGAGTACAGGAGCACAATCAGTGACTTTGTGTTGTGGTGTGAGCAGAACCACCTTCAGCTCAACATCAGCAAAACTAAGGAGATGGTGGTGGACTTCAGGAGAACCAAGGCACAACTGACTGCAGTCCCTATAAAGGGGACGGATGTGGAAATGGTTGAGTCATACAAGTTCCTGGGTGTCCATATGGACAACAGACTGGAATGGGCTGGTAACACCGGGGCCCTGTACAAAAAGGGCCAGAGCCGACTCTACTTTCTGAGGAGGCTCAGGTCCTTCAACGTGTGCAGTAAACTACTGCATACCTTCTACCAGTCTGTGGTGGCCAGTGCCATCTTTTTTGCAGTGGTGTGCTGGGGAGCAAACATCAAAGCCGGTGATGCTTCTCGGGTAAATAAGCTGATCAGGAAGGCTAGCTCTGTCCTGGGGATGAGCCTTGACACTCTAGAGGAGGTGGCGGAGAGACGGATCCTGGCCAAACTGCTGGCCATCATGGACAACGTCACCCACCCTCTGCACACTATGGTTATGACGCAGAGGAGCACTTTCAGTCACAGACTGATCCCACCACGGTGTGCCAGAGAGCGCTACAGGAGGTCCTTCCTGCCGGCGGCTATGAGACTATATAATGCCTCACCGGGGTGCCGTGCCGTCGGCAACATAGATCTGGAACTGTTGGGGTGCTAGGACCTAGTTTAACAATTATGCATCCATCCGTGAGTAACTCTGGTCCGTCAGCACTCATCCACTCAGGACCTATTTATTCATACAGGTCTGTATATACATACTCATGTACAGTTGTTATATTATATCACATGCAATATTGTAAGTAATTATTGGACGTAGGCATTCACTCAGGAATGCATATTAGTATCCTGCCAGTTGCACCTTTTCTCATTGCTTTTAGTATATCGAATGTGCAATAAGTGCAGTTGTCTGTAATTAAACCCTGCGCACTAAGGACTGTATTTTAAGGGAATTACTATTATTACCCCAAATGATATCATACACACATTTAGCTATTAAAGTATCTCTTCCTGTCATTTACCTGTACAGTTTGTGTAAACATGCAAGTATTCACTTATCTGTAAATATAACTGTATACCTAACTGTACAGCTAATTTAACCATGCAAAATTTTCACTTACCTGTTAATTTACCCAGTCTGTCTGTTAAGTAAACTATTATTACCCTCGCTCATATCATACGCATTTTTAGCTACTGAAGTATTTCTCTGCCATCGACCTGTATAGTATAGTTAACCATCCAACATCCACCAATGTATAGTGTACATATTCAGCCAACCACTCATACTATGCAATGTCCTTTTATAGCTTTTTTTTTTTTTGCACTCCAGATATCTTGTATTTCTATACTTTTTCATACTGCCGCTCTATGTATCATGTACCGTGTATCTGTCTTTTGTGTACTTTTCGTTGTGGCATTTTGCACCTGCCCTGTGTTTTGTTGTAGCTGCTTGACAATGAAATTTCCCCCCCGGGGGAGCAATAAAGTACCTATCTATCTATCTATCTATCTATCTATCTATCTATCTATCTATCTATCTATCTATCTATCTATCTATCTATCTATCTATCTATCTATCTATCTATCTATCTATCTATCTAGGCTATGGGAGTGAATTGTCCACTGGTGAACATGTCCAGGAAAGTCACAGAAAATGCTTGGAACCAATTCTTCTTAACACCACCATTCTCTTTGGCAAAATCCTCAGAGATAGCAAATAGCTTAGTCAGAGGATACTGTGTGCATGCCAAACTTAAATCAGTCATCCAAACGGAGTTTAAACCAGTAGATTCAAATTAAAAGTCAGATGCTCTAAAGAATAAACTATCTAGGCAATGGGAGTGTATTGTAGTCTGAACATGCCTGGAACCAATACTTCTTTACACCAGCATTCTCTTTCGCAATGTAGATTCAGATTAAAAGTCAGATGCTCTAAAGAATAAGCTATCTAGGCTATGGGAGTGAATTGTCCACTGGTGAACAAGTCCAGGAAAGTCACAGAACATGCCTGGAACCAATACTTCTTTACACCACCATTCTCTTTCGCAATTTAGATTCAGATGAAAAGTCAGATGCTCTAAAGAATAAGCTATCTAGGCCATGGGAGTGTATTGTCCTCTGGTGAACATGTCCAGGAAAGTCACAGAAAATTCCTGGAACGAATGCTTCTTAAAGGGAGGTAAATAGTCACCCGAACAGGGACTTGAAGCCTGGACCCTCAGATTAAAAGTCTGAAGCTCTACCGACTGAGCTATCCGGGCTCTGAATTTGTACATTGTCATGCACCTAACGTGCCGGGCAGTGGAACCTTTTGACAAGGGTGAATTGTCATATGGTACATTTCCCCAGATATCCAGGCCTCCATTCAAAATGTGGTATTTATGAAATCTGAACTATGCCTCTTCTCCAAATATGCCATTCCAAGCTATCCGGGCTCTGGGAGTGTTTTGTCCACTGGTGAACATGTCCAGGAAAGACACAGAAAATGCCTGGAACCAATATTTCTTTACACCAGCATTCACTTTCGCAAAGTCCACGGGAGACAGAAAATCGCTTAGACAGAGTATACTGTGTGCATGCCAAACTTAAATCAGTCATCCAAACAGGGAGATTCAACTTGTAGATTCAAATTAAAAGTCTAATGCTCTATCGACTGAGCTATCCAGGCTTTGACTTTGAACATTGATATGAGTGAATTGTCCACTGGTGAACATGTCCAGGAAAGTCACAGAAAATGCTTGGAACCAATTCTTCTTAACACCACCATTCTCTTTGGCAAAATCCTCAGAGATAGCAAATAGCTTAGTCAGAGGATACTGTGTGCATGCCAAACTTAAATCAGTCATCCAAACAGGGAGTTTAAACCAGTAGATTCAAATTAAAAGTCAGATGCTCTAAAGAATAAACTATCTAGGCAATGGGAGTGTATTGTCCTCTGAACATGCCTGGAACCAATACTTCTTTACACCAGCATTCTCTTTCGCAATGTAGATTCAGATTAAAAGTCAGATGCTCCAAAGAATAAGCTATCTAGGCTATGGGAGTGAATTGTCCACTGGTGAACATGTCCAGGAAAGTCACAGAAAATGCTTGGAACCAATTCTTCTTAACACCACCATTCTCTTTGGCAAAATCCTCAGAGATAGCAAATAGCTTAGTCAGAGGATACTGTGTGCATGCCAAACTTAAATCAGTCATCCAAACAGGGAGTTTAAACCAGTAGATTCAAATTAAAAGTCTAATGCTCTATCGACTGAGCTATCCAGGCTTTGACTTTGAACATTGATATGAGTGAATTGTCCACTGGTGAACATGTCCAGGAAAGTCACAGAAAATGCTTGGAACCAATTCTTCTTAACACCACCATTCTCTTTGGCAAAATCCTCAGAGTTAGCAAATAGCTTAGTCAGAGGATACTGTGTGCATGCCAAACTTAAATCAGTCATCCAAACAGGGAGTTTAAACCAGTAGATTCAAATTAAAAGTCAGATGCTCTAAAGAATAAACTATCTAGGCAATGGGAGTGTATTGTAGTCTGAACATGCCTGGAACCAATACTTCTTTACACCAGCATTCTCTTTCGCAATGTAGATTCAGATTAAAAGTCAGATGCTCTAAAGAATAAGCTATCTAGGCTATGGGAGTGAATTGTCCACTGGTGAACAAGTCCAGGAAAGTCACAGAACATGCCTGGAACCAATACTTCTTTACACCACCATTCTCTTTCGCAATTTAGATTCAGATGAAAAGTCAGATGCTCTAAAGAATAAGCTATCTAGGCCATGGGAGTGTATTGTCCTCTGGTGAACATGTCCAGGAAAGTCACAGAAAATTCCTGGAACGAATGCTTCTTAAAGGGAGGTAAATAGTCACCCGAACAGGGACTTGAAGCCTGGACCCTCAGATTAAAAGTCTGAAGCTCTACCGACTGAGCTATCCGGGCTCTGAATTTGTACATTGTCATGCACCTAACGTGCCGGGCAGTGGAACCTTTTGACAAGGGTGAATTGTCATATGGTACATTTCCCCAGATATCCAGGCCTCCATTCAAAATGTGGTATTTATGAAATCTGAACTATGCCTCTTCTCCAAATATGCCATTCCAAGCTATCCGGGCTCTGGGAGTGTTTTGTCCACTGGTGAACATGTCCAGGAAAGACACAGAAAATGCCTGGAACCAATATTTCTTTACACCAGCATTCACTTTCGCAAAGTCCACGGGAGACAGAAAATCGCTTAGACAGAGTATACTGTGTGCATGCCAAACTTAAATCAGTCATCCAAACAGGGAGATTCAACTTGTAGATTCAAATTAAAAGTCTAATGCTCTATCGACTGAGCTATCCAGGCTTTGACTTTGAACATTGATATGAGTGAATTGTCCACTGGTGAACATGTCCAGGAAAGTCACAGAAAATGCTTGGAACCAATTCTTCTTAACACCACCATTCTCTTTGGCAAAATCCTCAGAGATAGCAAATAGCTTAGTCAGAGGATACTGTGTGCATGCCAAACTTAAATCAGTCATCCAAACAGGGAGTTTAAACCAGTAGATTCAAATTAAAAGTCAGATGCTCTAAAGAATAAACTATCTAGGCAATGGGAGTGTATTGTCCTCTGAACATGCCTGGAACCAATACTTCTTTACACCAGCATTCTCTTTCGCAATGTAGATTCAGATTAAAAGTCAGATGCTCCAAAGAATAAGCTATCTAGGCTATGGGAGTGAATTGTCCACTGGTGAACATGTCCAGGAAAGTCACAGAAAATGCTTGGAACCAATTCTTCTTAACACCACCATTCTCTTTGGCAAAATCCTCAGAGATAGCAAATAGCTTAGTCAGAGGATACTGTGTGCATGCCAAACTTAAATCAGTCATCCAAACAGGGAGTTTAAACCAGTAGATTCAAATTAAAAGTCTAATGCTCTATCGACTGAGCTATCCAGGCTTTGACTTTGAACATTGATATGAGTGAATTGTCCACTGGTGAACATGTCCAGGAAAGTCACAGAAAATGCTTGGAACCAATTCTTCTTAACACCACCATTCTCTTTGGCAAAATCCTCAGAGTTAGCAAATAGCTTAGTCAGAGGATACTGTGTGCATGCCAAACTTAAATCAGTCATCCAAACAGGGAGTTTAAACCAGTAGATTCAAATTAAAAGTCAGATTCTCTAAAGAATAAACTATCTAGGCAATGGGAGTGTATTGTCCTCTGAACATGACTGGAACCAATACTTCTTTACACCAGCATTCTCTTTCGCAATGTAGATTCAGATTAAAAGTCAGATGCTCTAAAGAATAAGCTATCTAGGCTATGGGAGTGTATTGTCCACTGGTGAACAAGTCCAGGAAAGTCACAGAACATGCCTGGAACCAATACTTCTTTACACCAGCATTCTCTTTCGCAATGTAGATTCAGATGAAAAGTCAGATGCTCTAAAGAATAAGCTATCTAGGCTATGGGAGTGTATTGTCCTCTGGTGAACATGTCCAGGAAAGTCACAGAAAATTCCTGGAACGAATGCTTCTTAAAGGAAGGTAAATATTCGCCTGAACAGGGACTTGAACCCTGGACCCTCAGATTAAAAGTCTGATGCTCTACCGACTGAGCTTTCCAGGCTCTGAATTTGTCCATTGTCATGCACCTAACGTGCCGGGCAGTGGAACCTTTTGACAAGGGTGAATTGTCATATGGTACATTTCCCCAGATATCCAGGCCTCCATTCAAAATGTGGTATTTATGAAATCTGAACTATGCCTCTTCTCCAAATATGCCATTCCAAGCTATCTGGGCTCTGGGAGTGTTTTGTCAACTGGTGAACATGTCCAGGAAAGACACAGAAAATGCCTGGAACCAATATTTCTTTACACTAGCATTCACTTTCGCAAAGTCCACGGGAGACAGAAAATCGCTTAGACAGAGTATACTGTGTGCATGCCAAACTTAAATCAGTCATCCAAACAGGGAGATTCAACTTGTAGATTCAAATTAAAAGTCTAATGCTCTATCGACTGAGCTATCCAGGCTTTGACTTAGAACATTGATATGAGTGAATTGTCCAATGGTGAACATGTCCAGGAAAGTCACAGAAAATGCTTGGAACCAATTCTTCTTAACACCACCATTCTCTTTGGCAAAATCCTCAGAGATAGCAAATAGCTTAGTCAGAGGATACTTTGTGCATGCCAAACTTAAATCAGTCATCCAAACAGGGAGTTTAAACCAGTAGATTCAAATTAAAAGTCAGATGCTCTAAAGAATAAACTATCTAGGCTATGGGAGTGTATTGTCCTCTGAACATGCCTGGAACCAATACTTCTTTACACCAGCATTCTCTTTCGAAATGTAGATTCAGATTAAAAGTCAGATGCTCTAAAGAATAAGCTATCTAGGCTATGGGAGTGTATTGTCCACTGGTGAACAAGTCCAGGAAAGTCACAGAACATGCCTGGAACCAATACTTCTTTACACCACCATTCTCTTTCGTAATGTAGATTCAGATGAAAAGTCAGATGCTCTAAAGAATAAGCTATCTAGGCTATGGGAGTGTATTGTCCTCTGGTGAACATGTCCAGGAAAGTCACAGAAAATTCCTGGAACGAATGCTTCTTAAAGGAAGGTAAATATTCGCCCGAACAGGGACTTGAATCCTGGACCCTCAGATTAAAAGTCTGATGCTCTACCGACTGAGCTATCCGGGCTCTGAATTTGTACATTCTCATGCACCTAACGTGCCGGGAAGTGGAACCTTTTGACAAGGGTGAATTGTCATATGGTACATTTCCCCAGATATCCAGGCCTCCATTCAAAATGTGGTATTTATGAAATCTGAACTATGCCTCTTCTCCAAATATGCCATTCCAAGCTATCCGGGCTCTGGGAGTGTTTTGTCCACTGGTGAACATGTCCAGGAAAGACACAGAAAATGCCTGGAACCAATATTTCTTTACACCAGCATTCACTTTTGCAAAGTCCACGGGAGACAGAAAATCGCTTAGACAGAGTATACTGTGTGCATGCCAAACTTAAATCAGTCATCCAAACAGGGAGATTCAACTTGTAGATTCAAATTAAAAGTCTAATGCTCTATCGACTGAGCTATCCAGGCTTTGACTTTGAACATTGATATGAGTGAATTGTCCACTGGTGAACATGTCCAGGAAAGTCACAGAAAATGCTTGGAACCAATTCTTCTTAACACCACCATTCTCTTTGACAAAATCCTCAGAGATAGCAAATAGCTTAGTCAGAGGATACTGTGTGCATGCCAAACTTAAATCAGTCATCCAAACAGGGAGTTTAAACCAGTAGATTCAAATTAAAAGTCAGATGCTCTAAAGAATAAACTATCTAGGCAATGGGAGTGTATTGTCCTCTGAACATGCCTGGAATCAATACTTCTTTACACCAGCATTCTCTTTCGCAATGTAGATTCAGATTAAAAGTCAGATGCTCCAAAGAATAAGCTATCTAGGCTATGGGAGTGAATTGTCCACTGGTGAACATGTCCAGGAAAGTCACAGAAAATGCTTGGAACCAATTCTTCTTAACACCACCATTCTCTTTGGCAAAATCCTCAGAGATAGCAAATAGCTTAGTCAGAGGATAATGTGTGCATGCCAAACTTAAATCAGTCATCCAAACAGGGAGTTTAAACCAGTAGATTCAAATTAAAAGTCAGATGCTCTAAAGAATAAACTATCTAGGCTATGGGAGTGTATTGTCCTCTGAACATGCCTGGAACCAATACTTCTTTACACCAGCATTCTCTTTCGCAATGTAGATTCAGATTAAAAGTCAGATGCTCTAAAGAATAAGCTATCTAGGCTATGGGAGTGTATTGTCCTCTGGTGAACATGTCCAGGAAAGTCACAGAAAATTCCTGGAACGAATGCTTCTTAAAGGAAGGTAAATATTCGCCCGAACAGGGACTTGAATCCTGGACCCTCAGATTAAAAGTCTGATGCTCTACCGACTGAGCTATCCGGGCTCTGAATTTGTACATTCTCATGCACCTAACGTGCCGGGAAGTGGAACCTTTTGACAAGGGTGAATTGTCATATGGTACATTTCCCCAGATATCCAGGCCTCCATTCAAAATGTGGTATTTATGAAATCTGAACTATGCCTCTTCTCCAAATATGCCATTCCAAGCTATCCGGGCTCTGGGAGTGTTTTGTCCACTGGTGAACATGTCCAGGAAAGACACAGAAAATGCCTGGAACCAATATTTCTTTACACCAGCATTCACTTTTGCAAAGTCCACGGGAGACAGAAAATCGCTTAGACAGAGTATACTGTGTGCATGCCAAACTTAAATCAGTCATCCAAACAGGGAGATTCAACTTGTAGATTCAAATTAAAAGTCTAATGCTCTATCGACTGAGCTATCCAGGCTTTGACTTTGAACATTGATATGAGTGAATTGTCCACTGGTGAACATGTCCAGGAAAGTCACAGAAAATGCTTGGAACCAATTCTTCTTAACACCACCATTCTCTTTGGCAAAATCCTCAGAGATAGCAAATAGCTTAGTCAGAGGATACTGTGTGCATGCCAAACTTAAATCAGTCATCCAAACAGGGAGTTTAAACCAGTAGATTCAAATTAAAAGTCAGATGCTCTAAAGAATAAACTATCTAGGCAATGGGAGTGTATTGTCCTCTGAACATGCCTGGAATCAATACTTCTTTACACCAGCATTCTCTTTCGCAATGTAGATTCAGATTAAAAGTCAGATGCTCCAAAGAATAAGCTATCTAGGCTATGGGAGTGAATTGTCCACTGGTGAACATGTCCAGGAAAGTCACAGAAAATGCTTGGAACCAATTCTTCTTAACACCACCATTCTCTTTGGCAAAATCCTCAGAGATAGCAAATAGCTTAGTCAGAGGATAATGTGTGCATGCCAAACTTAAATCAGTCATCCAAACAGGGAGTTTAAACCAGTAGATTCAAATTAAAAGTCAGATGCTCTAAAGAATAAACTATCTAGGCTATGGGAGTGTATTGTCCTCTGAACATGCCTGGAACCAATACTTCTTTACACCAGCATTCTCTTTCGCAATGTAGATTCAGATTAAAAGTCAGATGCTCTAAAGAATAAGCTATCTAGGCTATGGGAGTGTATTGTCCACTGGTGAACAAGTCCAGGAAAGTCACAGAACATGCCTGGAACCAATACTTCTTCACACCAGCATTCTCTTTCGCAATGTAGATTCAGATGAAAAGTCAGATGCTCTAAAGAATAAGCTATCTAGGCTATGGGAGTGTATTGTCCTCTGGTGAACATGTCCAGGAAAGTCACAGAAAATTCCTGGAACGAATGCTTCTTAAAGGAAGGTAAATATTCGCCCAAACAGGGACTTGAACCCTGGACCCTCAGATTTAAAGTCTGATGCTCTAACGACTGAGCTATCCGGGCACTGAATTTGTCCATTCTCATGCACCTAACGTGCCGGGCAGTGGAACCTTTTGACAAGGGTGAATTGTCATATGGTACATTTCCCCAGATATCCAGGCCTCCATTCAAAATGTTGTATTTATGAAATCTGAACTATGCCTCTTCTCCAAATATGCCATTCCAAGCTATCCGGGCTCTGGGAGTGTTTTGTCCACTGGTGAACATGTCCAGGAAAGACACAGAAAATGCCTGGAACCAATATTTCTTTACACTAGCATTCACTTTCACAAAGTCCACGGGAGACAGAAAATCGCTTAGACAGAGTATACTGTGTGCATGCCAAACTTAAATCAGTCATCCAAACAGTGAGATTCAACTTGTAGATTCAAATTAAAAGTCTAATGCTCTATCGACTGAGCTATCCAGGCTTTGACTTTGAACATTGATATGAGTGAATTGTCCACTGGTGAACATGTCCAGGAAAGTCACAGAAAATGCTTGGAACCAATTCTTCTTAACACCACCATTCTCTTTGGCAAAATCCTCAGAGATAGCAAATAGCTTAGTCAGAGGATACTGTGTGCATGCCAAACTTAAATCAGTCATCCAAACAGGGAGTTTAAACCAGTAGATTCAAATTAAAAGTCAGATGCTCTAAAGAATAAACTATCTAGGCAATGGGAGTGTATTGTCCTCTGAACATGCCTGGAACAATACTTCTTTACACCAGCATTCTCTTTCGCAATGTAGATTCAGATTAAAAGTCAGATGCTCTAAAGAATAAGCTATCTGAGGGGAAGAGAGTGTATAAGGAGAAGATGGAGGACAAGCTGAGGCAGAGCCAGGTGAGAGAGGTGTGGAAGGGTATGAGAAATATCACTGGCTTCAAAAAGTCAAACAGTGGGCAGACGGAGGGGACCCAGGACAGAGCCAATGAGCTGAACCAATTTTTTAACAGGTTCGATACTGGCCCTGTCCACCTCCCCTCCAGCTCCCCAGACCACACACCCTCACGGCTATCCCACCCCCACTTTGCTCACAGCACCTCTGCTGAGACAATCAGTGACCCCACCTCTGCCCCTGCCCCCCCTGGACTGATCCTCAACACCCCCCTTCCCCCCACCTCCCCACCTGGGCTGGCTTTCACCACCAACCAAGTGAAGAGAGAGCTGGAGAGACTACACCAGTGGAAAGCGGCGGGCCCTGATGGCATCAGCCCAAGGGTGCTGAGGGTCTGTGCTGACCAACTGTGTGGAATACTCCAGCGTCTTTTCAACCTTAGCCTGAGCCTAGAAAGGGTCCCTGTGCTGTGGAAAACATCCTGCCTCGTCCCAGTGCCCAAGAAGGCACACCCCACTGTCCTGAATGACTTCAGACCTGTAGCGCTAACATCCCACATCATGAAGACCCTGGAAAGGTTAGTCCTCGCTCACCTCAGACCCCTGGTGTGTTCATCAATGGACCCCCTGCAGTTTGCATACCAGCGCAAAATCGGGGTGGATGATGCAATCATCTACCTTCTGCAGAGGGCCTACTCTCACCTGGACAACGCAGGTTGCACTGTGAGGGTCATGTTTTTTGACTTCTCCAGTGCCTTCAATACCATTCAGCCCCTGCTACTGGGTGAGAAGATGAGGAGGATGAAAGTGGAAGCACCCTTAGTCTCCTGGGTCACGGACTACCTGACCGGTAGGCCACAATTTGTGCGACTACAGAGCTGTGTGTCAGAACGGGCTGTTAGCAACACAGGGGCCCCCCAGGGTACGGTCCTGTCCCCCTTCCTGTTCACCCTCTACACCTCAGACTTCAGATATAACTCTGAGACATGCCACCTACAGAAGTTCTGGGATGACTCTGCTATTGTAGGGTGCATCAGGGGTGGGCAGGAGGAGGAGTACAGGAGCACAATCAGTGACTTTGTGTTGTGGTGTGAGCAGAACCACCTTCAGCTCAACATCAGCAAAACTAAGGAGATGGTGGTGGACTTCAGGAGAACCAAGGCACAACTGACTGCAGTCCCTATAAAGGGGACGGATGTGGAAATGGTTGAGTCATACAAGTTCCTGGGTGTCCATATGGACAACAGACTGGAATGGGCTGGTAACACCGGGGCCCTGTACAAAAAGGGCCAGAGCCGACTCTACTTTCTGAGGAGGCTCAGGTCCTTCAACGTGTGCAGTAAACTACTGCATACCTTCTACCAGTCTGTGGTGGCCAGTGCCATCTTTTTTGCAGTGGTGTGCTGGGGAGCAAACATCAAAGCCGGTGATGCTTCTCGGGTAAATAAGCTGATCAGGAAGGCTAGCTCTGTCCTGGGGATGAGCCTTGACACTCTAGAGGAGGTGGCGGAGAGACGGATCCTGGCCAAACTGCTGGCCATCATGGACAACGTCACCCACCCTCTGCACACTATGGTTATGACGCAGAGGAGCACTTTCAGTCACAGACTGATCCCACCACGGTGTGCCAGAGAGCGCTACAGGAGGTCCTTCCTGCCGGCGGCTATGAGACTATATAATGCCTCACCGGGGTGCCGTGCCGTCGGCAACATAGATCTGGAACTGTTGGGGTGCTAGGACCTAGTTTAACAATTATGCATCCATCCGTGAGTAACTCTGGTCCGTCAGCACTCATCCACTCAGGACCTATTTATTCATACAGGTCTGTATATACATACTCATGTACAGTTGTTATATTATATCACATGCAATATTGTAAGTAATTATTGGACGTAGGCATTCACTCAGGAATGCATATTAGTATCCTGCCAGTTGCACCTTTTCTCATTGCTTTTAGTATATCGAATGTGCAATAAGTGCAGTTGTCTGTAATTAAACCCTGCGCACTAAGGACTGTATTTTAAGGGAATTACTATTATTACCCCAAATGATATCATACACACATTTAGCTATTAAAGTATCTCTTCCTGTCATTTACCTGTACAGTTTGTGTAAACATGCAAGTATTCACTTATCTGTAAATATAACTGTATACCTAACTGTACAGCTAATTTAACCATGCAAAATTTTCACTTACCTGTTAATTTACCCAGTCTGTCTGTTAAGTAAACTATTATTACCCTCGCTCATATCATACGCATTTTTAGCTACTGAAGTATTTCTCTGCCATCGACCTGTATAGTATAGTTAACCATCCAACATCCACCAATGTATAGTGTACATATTCAGCCAACCACTCATACTATGCAATGTCCTTTTATAGCTTTTTTTTTTTTTGCACTCCAGATATCTTGTATTTCTATACTTTTTCATACTGCCGCTCTATGTATCATGTACCGTGTATCTGTCTTTTGTGTACTTTTCGTTGTGGCATTTTGCACCTGCCCTGTGTTTTGTTGTAGCTGCTTGACAATGAAATTTCCCCCCCGGGGGAGCAATAAAGTACCTATCTATCTATCTATCTATCTATCTATCTATCTAGGCTATGGGAGTGAATTGTCCACTGGTGAACATGTCCAGGAAAGTCACAGAAAATGCTTGGAACCAATTCTTCTTAACACCACCATTCTCTTTGGCAAAATCCTCAGAGATAGCAAATAGCTTAGTCAGAGGATACTGTGTGCATGCCAAACTTAAATCAGTCATCCAAACGGAGTTTAAACCAGTAGATTCAAATTAAAAGTCAGATGCTCTAAAGAATAAACTATCTAGGCAATGGGAGTGTATTGTCCTCTGAACATGCCTGGAACCAATACTTCTTTACACCAGCATTCTCTTTCGCAATGTAGATTCAGATTAAAAGTCAGATGCTCTAAAGAATAAGCTATCTAGGCTATGGGAGTGAATTGTCCACTGGTGAACAAGTCCAGGAAAGTCACAGAACATGCCTGGAACCAATACTTCTTTACACCACCATTCTCTTTCGCAATTTAGATTCAGATGAAAAGTCAGATGCTCTAAAGAATAAGCTATCTAGGCCATGGGAGTGTATTGTCCTCTGGTGAACATGTCCAGGAAAGTCACAGAAAATTCCTGGAACGAATGCTTCTTAAAGGGAGGTAAATAGTCACCCGAACAGGGACTTGAAGCCTGGACCCTCAGATTAAAAGTCTGAAGCTCTACCGACTGAGCTATCCGGGCTCTGAATTTGTACATTGTCATGCACCTAACGTGCCGGGCAGTGGAACCTTTTGACAAGGGTGAATTGTCATATGGTACATTTCCCCAGATATCCAGGCCTCCATTCAAAATGTGGTATTTATGAAATCTGAACTATGCCTCTTCTCCAAATATGCCATTCCAAGCTATCCGGGCTCTGGGAGTGTTTTGTCCACTGGTGAACATGTCCAGGAAAGACACAGAAAATGCCTGGAACCAATATTTCTTTACACCAGCATTCACTTTCGCAAAGTCCACGGGAGACAGAAAATCGCTTAGACAGAGTATACTGTGTGCATGCCAAACTTAAATCAGTCATCCAAACAGGGAGATTCAACTTGTAGATTCAAATTAAAAGTCTAATGCTCTATCGACTGAGCTATCCAGGCTTTGACTTTGAACATTGATATGAGTGAATTGTCCACTGGTGAACATGTCCAGGAAAGTCACAGAAAATGCTTGGAACCAATTCTTCTTAACACCACCATTCTCTTTGGCAAAATCCTCAGAGATAGCAAATAGCTTAGTCAGAGGATACTGTGTGCATGCCAAACTTAAATCAGTCATCCAAACAGGGAGTTTAAACCAGTAGATTCAAATTAAAAGTCAGATGCTCTAAAGAATAAACTATCTAGGCTATGGGAGTGTATTGTCCTCTGAACATGCCTGGAACTAATACTTCTTTACACCAGCATTCTCTTTCGCAATGTAGATTCAGATTAAAAGTCAGATGCTCTAAAGAATAAGCTATCTAGGCTATGGTAGTGTATTGTCCACTGGTGAACAAGTCCAGGAAAGTCACAGAACATGCCTGGAACCAATACTTCTTTACACCACCATTCTCTTTCGTAATGTAGATTCAGATGAAAAGTCAGATGCTCTAAAGAATAAGCTATCTAGGCTATGGGAGTGTATTGTCCTCTGGTGAACATGTCCAGGAAAGTCACAGAAAATTCCTGGAACGAATGCTTCTTAAAGGAAGGTAAATATTCGCCCAAACAGGGACTTGAACCCTGGACCCTCAGATTTAAAGTCTGATGCTCTAACGACTGAGCTATCCGGGCACTGAATTTGCCCATTCTCATGCACCTAACGTGCCGGGCAGTGGAACCTTTTGACAAGGGTGAATTGTCATATGGTACATTTCCCCAGATATCCAGGCCTCCATTCAAAATGTTGTATTTATGAAATCTGAACTATGCCTCTTCTCCAAATATGCCATTCCAAGCTATCCGGGCTCTGGGAGTGTTTTGTCCACTGGTGAACATGTCCAGGAAAGACACAGAAAATGCCTGGAACCAATATTTCTTTACACTAGCATTCACTTTCACAAAGTCCACGGGAGACAGAAAATCGCGTAGACAGAGTATACTGTGTGCATGCCAAACTTAAATCAGTCATCCAAACAGTGAGATTCAACTTGTAGATTCAAATTAAAAGTCTAATGCTCTATCGACTGAGCTATCCAGGCTTTGACTTTGAACATTGATATGAGTGAATTGTCCACTGGTGAACATGTCCAGGAAAGTCACAGAAAATGCTTGGAACCAATTCTTCTTAACACCACCATTCTCTTTGGCAAAATCCTCAGAGATAGCAAATAGCTTAGTCAGAGGATACTGTGTGCATGCCAAACTTAAATCAGTCATCCAAACAGGGAGTTTAAACCAGTAGATTCAAATTAAAAGTCAGATGCTCTAAAGAATAAACTATCTAGGCAATGGGAGTGTATTGTCCTCTGAACATGCCTGGAACAATACTTCTTTACACCAGCATTCTCTTTCGCAATGTAGATTCAGATTAAAAGTCAGATGCTCTAAAGAATAAGCTATCTGAGGGGAAGAGAGTGTATAAGGAGAAGATGGAGGACAAGCTGAGGCAGAGCCAGGTGAGAGAGGTGTGGAAGGGTATGAGAAATATCACTGGCTTCAAAAAGTCAAACAGTGGGCAGACGGAGGGGACCCAGGACAGAGCCAATGAGCTGAACCAATTTTTTAACAGGTTCGATACTGGCCCTGTCCACCTCCCCTCCAGCTCCCCAGACCACACACCCTCACGGCTATCCCACCCCCACTTTGCTCACAGCACCTCTGCTGAGACAATCAGTGACCCCACCTCTGCCCCTGCCCCCCCTGGACTGATCTTCAACACCCCCCTTCCCCCCACCTCCCCACCTGGGCTGGCTTTCACCACCAACCAAGTGAAGAGAGAGCTGGAGAGACTACACCAGTGGAAAGCGGCGGGCCCTGATGGCATCAGCCCAAGGGTGCTGAGGGTCTGTGCTGACCAACTGTGTGGAATACTCCAGCGTCTTTTCAACCTTAGCCTGAGCCTAGAAAGGGTCCCTGTGCTGTGGAAAACATCCTGCCTCGTCCCAGTGCCCAAGAAGGCACACCCCACTGTCCTGAATGACTTCAGACCTGTAGCGCTAACATCCCACATCATGAAGACCCTGGAAAGGTTAGTCCTCGCTCACCTCAGACCCCTGGTGTGTTCATCAATGGACCCCCTGCAGTTTGCATACCAGCGCAAAATCGGGGTGGATGATGCAATCATCTACCTTCTGCAGAGGGCCTACTCTCACCTGGACAACGCAGGTTGCACTGTGAGGGTCATGTTTTTTGACTTCTCCAGTGCCTTCAATACCATTCAGCCCCTGCTACTGGGTGAGAAGATGAGGAGGATGAAAGTGGAAGCACCCTTAGTCTCCTGGGTCACGGACTACCTGACCGGTAGGCCACAATTTGTGCGACTACAGAGCTGTGTGTCAGAACGGGCTGTTAGCAACACAGGGGCCCCCCAGGGTACGGTCCTGTCCCCCTTCCTGTTCACCCTCTACACCTCAGACTTCAGATATAACTCTGAGACATGCCACCTACAGAAGTTCTGGGATGACTCTGCTATTGTAGGGTGCATCAGGGGTGGGCAGGAGGAGGAGTACAGGAGCACAATCAGTGACTTTGTGTTGTGGTGTGAGCAGAACCACCTTCAGCTCAACATCAGCAAAACTAAGGAGATGGTGGTGGACTTCAGGAGAACCAAGGCACAACTGACTGCAGTCCCTATAAAGGGGACGGATGTGGAAATGGTTGAGTCATACAAGTTCCTGGGTGTCCATATGGACAACAGACTGGAATGGGCTGGTAACACCGGGGCCCTGTACAAAAAGGGCCAGAGCCGACTCTACTTTCTGAGGAGGCTCAGGTCCTTCAACGTGTGCAGTAAACTACTGCATACCTTCTACCAGTCTGTGGTGGCCAGTGCCATCTTTTTTGCAGTGGTGTGCTGGGGAGCAAACATCAAAGCCGGTGATGCTTCTCGGGTAAATAAGCTGATCAGGAAGGCTAGCTCTGTCCTGGGGATGAGCCTTGACACTCTAGAGGAGGTGGCGGAGAGACGGATCCTGGCCAAACTGCTGGCCATCATGGACAACGTCACCCACCCTCTGCACACTATGGTTATGACGCAGAGGAGCACTTTCAGTCACAGACTGATCCCACCACGGTGTGCCAGAGAGCGCTACAGGAGGTCCTTCCTGCCGGCGGCTATGAGACTATATAATGCCTCACCGGGGTGCCGTGCCGTCGGCAACATAGATCTGGAACTGTTGGGGTGCTAGGACCTAGTTTAACAATTATGCATCCATCCGTGAGTAACTCTGGTCCGTCAGCACTCATCCACTCAGGACCTATTTATTCATACAGGTCTGTATATACATACTCATGTACAGTTGTTATATTATATCACATGCAATATTGTAAGTAATTATTGGACGTAGGCATTCACTCAGGAATGCATATTAGTATCCTGCCAGTTGCACCTTTTCTCATTGCTTTTAGTATATCGAATGTGCAATAAGTGCAGTTGTCTGTAATTAAACCCTGCGCACTAAGGACTGTATTTTAAGGGAATTACTATTATTACCCCAAATGATATCATACACACATTTAGCTATTAAAGTATCTCTTCCTGTCATTTACCTGTACAGTTTGTGTAAACATGCAAGTATTCACTTATCTGTAAAGATAACTGTATACCTAACTGTACAGCTAATTTAACCATGCAAAATTTTCACTTACCTGTTAATTTACCCAGTCTGTCTGTTAAGTAAACTATTATTACCCTCGCTCATATCATACGCATTTTTAGCTACTGAAGTATTTCTCTGCCATCGACCTGTATAGTATAGTTAACCATCCAACATCCACCAATGTATAGTGTACATATTCAGCCAACCACTCATACTATGCAATGTCCTTTTATAGCTTTTTTTTTTTTTGCACTCCAGATATCTTGTATTTCTATACTTTTTCATACTGCCGCTCTATGTATCATGTACCGTGTATCTGTCTTTTGTGTACTTTTCGTTGTGGCATTTTGCACCTGCCCTGTGTTTTGTTGTAGCTGCTTGACAATGAAATTTCCCCCCCGGGGGAGCAATAAAGTACCTATCTATCTATCTATCTATCTATCTATCTATCTATCTATCTATCTATCTATCTATCTATCTATCTATCTATCTATCTATCTATCTATCTATCTAGGCTATGGGAGTGAATTGTCCACTGGTGAACATGTCCAGGAAAGTCACAGAAAATGCTTGGAACCAATTCTTCTTAACACCACCATTCTCTTTGGCAAAATCCTCAGAGATAGCAAATAGCTTAGTCAGAGGATACTGTGTGCATGCCAAACTTAAATCAGTCATCCAAACGGAGTTTAAACCAGTAGATTCAAATTAAAAGTCAGATGCTCTAAAGAATAAACTATCTAGGCAATGGGAGTGTATTGTCCTCTGAACATGCCTGGAACCAATACTTCTTTACACCAGCATTCTCTTTCGCAATGTAGATTCAGATTAAAAGTCAGATGCTCTAAAGAATAAGCTATCTAGGCTATGGGAGTGAATTGTCCACTGGTGAACAAGTCCAGGAAAGTCACAGAACATGCCTGGAACCAATACTTCTTTACACCACCATTCTCTTTCGCAATTTAGATTCAGATGAAAAGTCAGATGCTCTAAAGAATAAGCTATCTAGGCCATGGGAGTGTATTGTCCTCTGGTGAACATGTCCAGGAAAGTCACAGAAAATTCCTGGAACGAATGCTTCTTAAAGGGAGGTAAATAGTCACCCGAACAGGGACTTGAAGCCTGGACCCTCAGATTAAAAGTCTGAAGCTCTACCGACTGAGCTATCCGGGCTCTGAATTTGTACATTGTCATGCACCTAACGTGCCGGGCAGTGGAACCTTTTGACAAGGGTGAATTGTCATATGGTACATTTCCCCAGATATCCAGGCCTCCATTCAAAATGTGGTATTTATGAAATCTGAACTATGCCTCTTCTCCAAATATGCCATTCCAAGCTATCCGGGCTCTGGGAGTGTTTTGTCCACTGGTGAACATGTCCAGGAAAGACACAGAAAATGCCTGGAACCAATATTTCTTTACACCAGCATTCACTTTCGCAAAGTCCACGGGAGACAGAAAATCGCTTAGACAGAGTATACTGTGTGCATGCCAAACTTAAATCAGTCATCCAAACAGGGAGATTCAACTTGTAGATTCAAATTAAAAGTCTAATGCTCTATCGACTGAGCTATCCAGGCTTTGACTTTGAACATTGATATGAGTGAATTGTCCACTGGTGAACATGTCCAGGAAAGTCACAGAAAATGCTTGGAACCAATTCTTCTTAACACCACCATTCTCTTTGGCAAAATCCTCAGAGATAGCAAATAGCTTAGTCAGAGGTTACTGTGTGCATGCCAAACTTAAATCAGTCATCCAAACAGGGAGTTTAAACCAGTAGATTCAAATTAAAAGTCAGATGCTCTAAAGAATAAACTATCTAGGTTATGGGAGTGTATTGTCCTCTGAACATGCCTGGAACTAATACTTCTTTACACCAGCATTCTCTTTCGCAATGTAGATTCAGATTAAAAGTCAGATGCTCTAAAGAATAAGCTATCTAGGCTATGGGAGTGTATTGTCCACTGGTGAACAAGTCCAGGAAAGTCACAGAACATGCCTGGAACCAATACTTCTTTACACCACCATTCTCTTTCGTAATGTAGATTCAGATGAAAAGTCAGATGCTCTAAAGAATAAGCTATCTAGGCTATGGGAGTGTATTGTCCTCTGGTGAACATGTCCAGGAAAGTCACAGAAAATTCCTGGAACGAATGCTTCTTAAAGGAAGGTAAATATTCGCCCAAACAGGGACTTGAACCCTGGACCCTCAGATTTAAAGTCTGATGCTCTAACGACTGAGCTATCCGGGCACTGAATTTGTCCATTCTCATGCACCTAACGTGCCGGGCAGTGGAACCTTTTGACAAGGGTGAATTGTCATATGGTACATTTCCCCAGATATCCAGGCCTCCATTCAAAATGTTGTATTTATGAAATCTGAACTATGCCTCTTCTCCAAATATGCCATTCCAAGCTATCCGGGCTCTGGGAGTGTTTTGTCCACTGGTGAACATGTCCAGGAAAGACACAGAAAATGCCTGGAACCAATATTTCTTTACACTAGCATTCACTTTCACAAAGTCCACGGGAGACAGAAAATCGCTTAGACAGAGTATACTGTGTGCATGCCAAACTTAAATCAGTCATCCAAACAGTGAGATTCAACTTGTAGATTCAAATTAAAAGTCTAATGCTCTATCGACTGAGCTATCCAGGCTTTGACTTTGAACATTGATATGAGTGAATTGTCCACTGGTGAACATGTCCAGGAAAGTCACAGAAAATGCTTGGAACCAATTCTTCTTAACACCACCATTCTCTTTGGCAAAATCCTCAGAGATAGCAAATAGCTTAGTCAGAGGATACTGTGTGCATGCCAAACTTAAATCAGTCATCCAAACAGGGAGTTTAAACCAGTAGATTCAAATTAAAAGTCAGATGCTCTAAAGAATAAACTATCTAGGCAATGGGAGTGTATTGTCCTCTGAACATGCCTGGAACAATACTTCTTTACACCAGCATTCTCTTTCGCAATGTAGATTCAGATTAAAAGTCAGATGCTCTAAAGAATAAGCTATCTGAGGGGAAGAGAGTGTATAAGGAGAAGATGGAGGACAAGCTGAGGCAGAGCCAGGTGAGAGAGGTGTGGAAGGGTATGAGAAATATCACTGGCTTCAAAAAGTCAAACAGTGGGCAGACGGAGGGGACCCAGGACAGAGCCAATGAGCTGAACCAATTTTTTAACAGGTTCGATACTGGCCCTGTCCACCTCCCCTCCAGCTCCCCAGACCACACACCCTCACGGCTATCCCACCCCCACTTTGCTCACAGCACCTCTGCTGAGACAATCAGTGACCCCACCTCTGCCCCTGCCCCCCCTGGACTGATCCTCAACACCCCCCTTCCCCCCACCTCCCCACCTGGGCTGGCTTTCACCACCAACCAAGTGAAGAGAGAGCTGGAGAGACTACACCAGTGGAAAGCGGCGGGCCCTGATGGCATCAGCCCAAGGGTGCTGAGGGTCTGTGCTGACCAACTGTGTGGAATACTCCAGCGTCTTTTCAACCTTAGCCTGAGCCTAGAAAGGGTCCCTGTGCTGTGGAAAACATCCTGCCTCGTCCCAGTGCCCAAGAAGGCACACCCCACTGTCCTGAATGACTTCAGACCTGTAGCGCTAACATCCCACATCATGAAGACCCTGGAAAGGTTAGTCCTCGCTCACCTCAGACCCCTGGTGTGTTCATCAATGGACCCCCTGCAGTTTGCATACCAGCGCAAAATCGGGGTGGATGATGCAATCATCTACCTTCTGCAGAGGGCCTACTCTCACCTGGACAACGCAGGTTGCACTGTGAGGGTCATGTTTTTTGACTTCTCCAGTGCCTTCAATACCATTCAGCCCCTGCTACTGGGTGAGAAGATGAGGAGGATGAAAGTGGAAGCACCCTTAGTCTCCTGGGTCACGGACTACCTGACCGGTAGGCCACAATTTGTGCGACTACAGAGCTGTGTGTCAGAACGGGCTGTTAGCAACACAGGGGCCCCCCAGGGTACGGTCCTGTCCCCCTTCCTGTTCACCCTCTACACCTCAGACTTCAGATATAACTCTGAGACATGCCACCTACAGAAGTTCTGGGATGACTCTGCTATTGTAGGGTGCATCAGGGGTGGGCAGGAGGAGGAGTACAGGAGCACAATCAGTGACTTTGTGTTGTGGTGTGAGCAGAACCACCTTCAGCTCAACATCAGCAAAACTAAGGAGATGGTGGTGGACTTCAGGAGAACCAAGGCACAACTGACTGCAGTCCCTATAAAGGGGACGGATGTGGAAATGGTTGAGTCATACAAGTTCCTGGGTGTCCATATGGACAACAGACTGGAATGGGCTGGTAACACCGGGGCCCTGTACAAAAAGGGCCAGAGCCGACTCTACTTTCTGAGGAGGCTCAGGTCCTTCAACGTGTGCAGTAAACTACTGCATACCTTCTACCAGTCTGTGGTGGCCAGTGCCATCTTTTTTGCAGTGGTGTGCTGGGGAGCAAACATCAAAGCCGGTGATGCTTCTCGGGTAAATAAGCTGATCAGGAAGGCTAGCTCTGTCCTGGGGATGAGCCTTGACACTCTAGAGGAGGTGGCGGAGAGACGGATCCTGGCCAAACTGCTGGCCATCATGGACAACGTCACCCACCCTCTGCACACTATGGTTATGACGCAGAGGAGCACTTTCAGTCACAGACTGATCCCACCACGGTGTGCCAGAGAGCGCTACAGGAGGTCCTTCCTGCCGGCGGCTAAGAGACTATATAATGCCTCACCGGGGTGCCGTGCCGTCGGCAACATAGATCTGGAACTGTTGGGGTGCTAGATAGATAGATAGATATTATGCATCCATCCGTGAGTAACTCTGGTCCGTCAGCACTCATCCACTCAGGACCTATTTATTCATACAGGTCTGTATATACATACTCATGTACAGTTGTTATATTATATCACATGCAATATTGTAAGTAATTATTGGACGTAGGCATTCACTCAGGAATGCATATTAGTATCCTGCCAGTTGCACCTTTTCTCATTGCTTTTAGTATATCGAATGTGCAATAAGTGCAGTTGTCTGTAATTAAACCCTGCGCACTAAGGACTGTATTTTAAGGGAATTACTATTATTACCCCAAATGATATCATACACACATTTAGCTATTAAAGTATCTCTTCCTGTCATTTACCTGTACAGTTTGTGTAAACATGCAAGTATTCACTTATCTGTAAATATAACTGTATACCTAACTGTACAGCTAATTTAACCATGCAAAATTTTCACTTACCTGTTAATTTACCCAGTCTGTCTGTTAAGTAAACTATTATTACCCTCGCTCATATCATACGCATTTTTAGCTACTGAAGTATTTCTCTGCCATCGACCTGTATAGTATAGTTAACCATCCAACATCCACCAATGTATAGTGTACATATTCAGCCAACCACTCATACTATGCAATGTCCTTTTATAGCTTTTTTTTTTTTTGCACTCCAGATATCTTGTATTTCTATACTTTTTCATACTGCCGCTCTATGTATCATGTACCGTGTATCTGTCTTTTGTGTACTTTTCGTTGTGGCATTTTGCACCTGCCCTGTGTTTTGTTGTAGCTGCTTGACAATGAAATTTCCCCCCCGGGGGAGCAATAAAGTACCTATCTATCTATCTATCTATCTATCTATCTATCTATCTATCTATCTATCTATCTATCTATCTATCTATCTATCTATCTATCTAGGCTATGGGAGTGAATTGTCCACTGGTGAACATGTCCAGGAAAGTCACAGAAAATGCTTGGAACCAATTCTTCTTAACACCACCATTCTCTTTGGCAAAATCCTCAGAGATAGCAAATAGCTTAGTCAGAGGATACTGTGTGCATGCCAAACTTAAATCAGTCATCCAAACGGAGTTTAAACCAGTAGATTCAAATTAAAAGTCAGATGCTCTAAAGAATAAACTATCTAGGCAATGGGAGTGTATTGTAGTCTGAACATGCCTGGAACCAATACTTCTTTACACCAGCATTCTCTTTCGCAATGTAGATTCAGATTAAAAGTCAGATGCTCTAAAGAATAAGCTATCTAGGCTATGGGAGTGAATTGTCCTCTGGTGAACATGTCCAGGAAAGTCACAGAAAATTCCTGGAACGAATGCTTCTTAAAGGGAGGTAAATAGTCACCCGAACAGGGACTTGAAGCCTGGACCCTCAGATTAAAAGTCTGAAGCTCTACCGACTGAGCTATCCGGGCTCTGAATTTGTACATTGTCATGCACCTAACGTGCCGGGCAGTGGAACCTTTTGACAAGGGTGAATTGTCATATGGTACATTTCCCCAGATATCCAGGCCTCCATTCAAAATGTGGTATTTATGAAATCTGAACTATGCCTCTTCTCCAAATATGCCATTCCAAGCTATCCGGGCTCTGGGAGTGTTTTGTCCACTGGTGAACATGTCCAGGAAAGACACAGAAAATGCCTGGAACCAATATTTCTTTACACCAGCATTCACTTTCGCAAAGTCCACGGGAGACAGAAAATCGCTTAGACAGAGTATACTGTGTGCATGCCAAACTTAAATCAGTCATCCAAACAGGGAGATTCAACTTGTAGATTCAAATTAAAAGTCTAATGCTCTATCGACTGAGCTATCCAGGCTTTGACTTTGAACATTGATATGAGTGAATTGTCCACTGGTGAACATGTCCAGGAAAGTCACAGAAAATGCTTGGAACCAATTCTTCTTAACACCACCATTCTCTTTGGCAAAATCCTCAGAGATAGCAAATAGCTTAGTCAGAGGATACTGTGTGCATGCCAAACTTAAATCAGTCATCCAAACAGGGAGTTTAAACCAGTAGATTCAAATTAAAAGTCAGATGCTCTAAAGAATAAACTATCTAGGCAATGGGAGTGTATTGTCCTCTGAACATGCCTGGAACCAATACTTCTTTACACCAGCATTCTCTTTCGCAATGTAGATTCAGATTAAAAGTCAGATGCTCCAAAGAATAAGCTATCTAGGCTATGGGAGTGAATTGTCCACTGGTGAACATGTCCAGGAAAGTCACAGAAAATGCTTGGAACCAATTCTTCTTAACACCACCATTCTCTTTGGCAAAATCCTCAGAGATAGCAAATAGCTTAGTCAGAGGATACTGTGTGCATGCCAAACTTAAATCAGTCATCCAAACAGGGAGTTTAAACCAGTAGATTCAAATTAAAAGTCTAATGCTCTATCGACTGAGCTATCCAGGCTTTGACTTTGAACATTGATATGAGTGAATTGTCCACTGGTGAACATGTCCAGGAAAGTCACAGAAAATGCTTGGAACCAATTCTTCTTAACACCACCATTCTCTTTGGCAAAATCCTCAGAGTTAGCAAATAGCTTAGTCAGAGGATACTGTGTGCATGCCAAACTTAAATCAGTCATCCAAACAGGGAGTTTAAACCAGTAGATTCAAATTAAAAGTCAGATTCTCTAAAGAATAAACTATCTAGGCAATGGGAGTGTATTGTCCTCTGAACATGACTGGAACCAATACTTCTTTACACCAGCATTCTCTTTCGCAATGTAGATTCAGATTAAAAGTCAGATGCTCTAAAGAATAAGCTATCTAGGCTATGGGAGTGTATTGTCCACTGGTGAACAAGTCCAGGAAAGTCACAGAACATGCCTGGAACCAATACTTCTTTACACCAGCATTCTCTTTCGCAATGTAGATTCAGATGAAAAGTCAGATGCTCTAAAGAATAAGCTATCTAGGCTATGGGAGTGTATTGTCCTCTGGTGAACATGTCCAGGAAAGTCACAGAAAATTCCTGGAACGAATGCTTCTTAAAGGAAGGTAAATATTCGCCTGAACAGGGACTTGAACCCTGGACCCTCAGATTAAAAGTCTGATGCTCTACCGACTGAGCTTTCCAGGCTCTGAATTTGTCCATTGTCATGCACCTAACGTGCCGGGCAGTGGAACCTTTTGACAAGGGTGAATTGTCATATGGTACATTTCCCCAGATATCCAGGCCTCCATTCAAAATGTGGTATTTATGAAATCTGAACTATGCCTCTTCTCCAAATATGCCATTCCAAGCTATCCGGGCTCTGGGAGTGTTTTGTCAACTGGTGAACATGTCCAGGAAAGACACAGAAAATGCCTGGAACCAATATTTCTTTACACTAGCATTCACTTTCGCAAAGTCCACGGGAGACAGAAAATCGCTTAGACAGAGTATACTGTGTGCATGCCAAACTTAAATCAGTCATCCAAACAGGGAGATTCAACTTGTAGATTCAAATTAAAAGTCTAATGCTCTATCGACTGAGCTATCCAGGCTTTGACTTAGAACATTGATATGAGTGAATTGTCCAATGGTGAACATGTCCAGGAAAGTCACAGAAAATGCTTGGAACCAATTCTTCTTAACACCACCATTCTCTTTGGCAAAATCCTCAGAGATAGCAAATAGCTTAGTCAGAGGATACTTTGTGCATGCCAAACTTAAATCAGTCATCCAAACAGGGAGTTTAAACCAGTAGATTCAAATTAAAAGTCAGATGCTCTAAAGAATAAACTATCTAGGCTATGGGAGTGTATTGTCCTCTGAACATGCCTGGAACCAATACTTCTTTACACCAGCATTCTCTTTCGAAATGTAGATTCAGATTAAAAGTCAGATGCTCTAAAGAATAAGCTATCTAGGCTATGGGAGTGTATTGTCCACTGGTGAACAAGTCCAGGAAAGTCACAGAACATGCCTGGAACCAATACTTCTTTACACCAGCATTCTCTTTCGCAATGTAGATTCAGATGAAAAGTCAGATGCTCTAAAGAATAAGCTATCTAGGCTATGGGAGTGTATTGTCCTCTGGTGAACATGTCCAGGAAAGTCACAGAAAATTCCTGGAACGAATGCTTCTTAAAGGAAGGTAAATATTAGCCCGAACAGGGACTTGAACCCTGGACCCTCAGAATAAAAGTCTGATGCTCTACCGACTGATCTATCCGGGCTCTGAATATGACCATTCTCATGCACCTAACGTGCCGGGCAGTGGAACCTTTTGACAAGGGTGAATTGTCATATGGTACATTTCCCCAGATATCCAGGCCTCCATTCAAAATGTGGTATTTATGAAATCTGAACTATGCCTCTTCTCCAAATATGCCATTCCAAGCTATCCGGGCTCTGGGAGTGTTTTGTCCACTGGTGAACATGTCCAGGAAAGACACAGAAAATGCCTGGAACCAATATTTCTTTACACCAGCATTCACTTTCGCAAAGTCCACGGGAGACAGAAAATCGCTTAGACAGAGTATACTGTGTGCATGCCAAACTTAAATCAGTCATCCAAACAGGGAGATTCAACTTGTAGATTCAAATTAAAAGTCTAATGCTCTATCGACTGAGCTATCCAGGCTTTGACTTTGAACATTGATATGAGTGAATTGTCCACTGGTGAACATGTCCAGGAAAGTCACAGAAAATGCTTGGAACCAATTCTTCTTAACACCACCATTCTCTTTGGCAAAATCCTCAGAGATAGCAAATAGCTTAGTCAGAGGATACTGTGTGCATGCCAAACTTAAATCAGTCATCCAAACAGGGAGTTTAAACCAGTAGATTCAAATTAAAAGTCAGATGCTCTAAAGAATAAACTATCTAGGCTATGGGAGTGTATTGTCCTCTGAACATGCCTGGAACTAATACTTCTTTACACCAGCATTCTCTTTCGCAATGTAGATTCAGATTAAAAGTCAGATGCTCTAAAGAATAAGCTATCTAGGCTATGGGAGTGTATTGTCCACTGGTGAACAAGTCCAGGAAAGTCACAGAACATGCCTGGAACCAATACTTCTTTACACCACCATTCTCTTTCGTAATGTAGATTCAGATGAAAAGTCAGATGCTCTAAAGAATAAGCTATCTAGGCTATGGGAGTGTATTGTCCTCTGGTGAACATGTCCAGGAAAGTCACAGAAAATTCCTGGAACGAATGCTTCTTAAAGGAAGGTAAATGGTAAACATTCGCCCGAACAGGGACTTGAACCCTGGACCCTCAGATTAAAAGTCTGATGCTCTACCGACTGAGCTATCCGGGCTCTGAATTTGCCCATTGTCATGCACCTAACGTGCCGGGCAGTGGATCATTTTGACAAGGGTGAATTGTCATATGGTACATTTCCCCAGATATCCAGGCCTCCATTCAAAATGTGGTATTTATGAAATCTGAACTATGCCTCTTCTCCAAATATGCCATTCCAAGCTATCCGGGCTCTGGGAGTGTTTTGTCCACTGGTGAACATGTCCAGGAAAGACACAGAAAATGCCTGGAACCAATATTTCTTTACACCAGCATTCACTTTCGCAAAGTCCACGGGAGACAGAAAATCGCTTAGACAGAGTATACTGTGTGCATGCCAAACTTAAATCAGTCATCCAAACAGGGAGATTCAACTTGTAGATTCAAATTAAAAGTCTAATGCTCTATCGACTGAGCTATCCAGGCTTTGACTTTGAACATTGATATGAGTGAATTGTCCACTGGTGAACATGTCCAGGAAAGTCACAGAAAATGCTTGGAACCAATTCTTCTTAACACCACCATTCTATTTGGCAAAATGCTCAGAGATAGCAAATAGCTTAGTCAGAGGATACTGTGTGCATGCCAACCTTAAATCAGTCATCCAAACAGGGAGTTTAAACCAGTAGATTCAAATTAAAAGTAAGATGCTCTAAAGAATAAACTATCTAGGCTACGGGAGTGTATTGTCTTCTGAACATGCCTGGAACCAATACTTCTTTACACCAGCATTCTCTTTCGCAATGTAGATTCAGATGAAAAGTCAGATTCTCTAAAGAATAAGCTATCTGGGCTATGGGAGTGTATTGTCCTCTGGTGAACATGTCCAGGAAAGTCACAGAATAATCCTGGAACGAATGCTTCTTAAAGGAAGGTAAATATTCGCCTGAACAGGGACTTGAACCCTGGACCCTCAGATTAAAAGTCTGATGCTCTACCGACTGAGCTATCCGGGCTCTGAATTTGCCCATTGTCATGCACCTAACGTGCCGGGCAGTGGATCATTTTGACAAGGGTGAATTGTCATATGGTACATTTCCCCAGATATCCAGGCCTCCATTCAAAATGTGGTATTTATGAAATCTGAACTATGCCTCTTCTCCAAATATGCCATTCCAAGCTATCCGGGCTCTGGGAGTGTTTTGTCCACTGGTGAACATGTCCAGGAAAGACACAGAAAATGCCTGGAACCAATATTTCTTTACACCAGCATTCACTTTCGCAAAGTCCACGGGAGACAGAAAATCGCTTAGACAGAGTATACTGTGTGCATGCCAAACTTAAATCAGTCATCCAAACAGGGAGATTCAACTTGTAGATTCAAATTAAAAGTCTAATGCTCTATCGACTGAGCTATCCAGGCTTTGACTTTAAACATTGATATGAGTGAATTGTCCACTGGTGAACATGTCCAGGAAAGTCACAGAAAATGCTTGGAACCAATTCTTCTTAACACCACCATTCTATTTGGCAAAATGCTCAGAGATAGCAAATAGCTTAGTCAGAGGATACTGTGTGCATGCCAACCTTAAATCAGTCATCCAAACAGGGAGTTTAAACCAGTAGATTCAAATTAAAAGTAAGATGCTCTAAAGAATAAACTATCTAGGCTACGGGAGTGTATTGTCTTCTGAACATGCCTGGAACCAATACTTCTTTACACCAGCATTCTCTTTCGCAATGTAGATTCAGATGAAAAGTCAGATTCTCTAAAGAATAAGCTATCTGGGCTATGGGAGTGTATTGTCCTCTGGTGAACATGTCCAGGAAAGTCACAGAATAATCCTGGAACGAATGCTTCTTAAAGGAAGGTAAATATTCGCCTGAACAGGGACTTGAACCCTGGACCCTCAGATTAAAAGTCTGATGCTCTACCGACTGAGCTATCCGGGCTCTGAATTTGCCCATTGTCATGCACCTAACGTGCCGGGCAGTGGATCATTTTGACAAGGGTGAATTGTCATATGGTACATTTCCCCAGATATCCAGGCCTCCATTCAAAATGTGGTATTTATGAAATCTGAACTATGCCTCTTCTCCAAATATGCCATTCCAAGCTATCCGGGCTCTGGGAGTGTTTTGTCCACTGGTGAACATGTCCAGGAAAGACACAGAAAATGCCTGGAACCAATATTTCTTTACACCAGCATTCACTTTCGCAAAGTCCACGGGAGACAGAAAATCGCTTAGACAGAGTATACTGTGTGCATGCCAAACTTAAATCAGTCATCCAAACAGGGAGATTCAACTTGTAGATTCAAATTAAAAGTCTAATGCTCTATCGACTGAGCTATCCAGGCTTTGACTTTGAACATTGATATGAGTGAATTGTCCACTGGTGAACATGTCCAGGAAAGTCACAGAAAATGCTTGGAACCAATTCTTCTTAACACCACCATTCTATTTGGCAAAATGCTCAGAGATAGCAAATAGCTTAGTCAGAGGATACTGTGTGCATGCCAACCTTAAATCAGTCATCCAAACAGGGAGTTTAAACCAGTAGATTCAAATTAAAAGTAAGATGCTCTAAAGAATAAACTATCTAGGCTACGGGAGTGTATTGTCTTCTGAACATGCCTGGAACCAATACTTCTTTACACCAGCATTCTCTTTCGCAATGTAGATTCAGATGAAAAGTCAGATTCTCTAAAGAATAAGCTATCTGGGCTATGGGAGTGTATTGTCCTCTGGTGAACATGTCCAGGAAAGTCACAGAATAATCCTGGAACGAATGCTTCTTAAAGGAAGGTAAATATTCGCCTGAACAGGGACTTGAACCCTGGACCCTCAGATTAAAAGTCTGATGCTCTACCGACTGAGCTATCCGGGCTCTGAATTTGCCCATTGTCATGCACCTAACGTGCCGGGCAGTGGATCATTTTGACAAGGGTGAATTGTCATATGGTACATTTCCCCAGATATCCAGGCCTCCATTCAAAATGTGGTATTTATGAAATCTGAACTATGCCTCTTCTCCAAATATGCCATTCCAAGCTATCCGGGCTCTGGGAG
The DNA here is from genome assembly GCA_023634145.1 of Thymallus thymallus. Classification (NCBI taxonomy): domain Eukaryota; kingdom Metazoa; phylum Chordata; class Actinopteri; order Salmoniformes; family Salmonidae; genus Thymallus; species Thymallus thymallus. Next base: position 31,648,877 of record CM042409.1, on the reverse strand, counting down.
TGTTTTGTCCACTGGTGAACATGTCCAGGAAAGACACAGAAAATGCCTGGAACCAATATTTCTTTACACCAGCATTCACTTTCGCAAAGTCCACGGGAGACAGAAAATCGCTTAGACAGAGTATACTGTGTGCATGCCAAACTTAAATCAGTCATCCAAACAGGGAGATTCAACTTGTAGATTCAAATTAAAAGTCTAATGCTCTATCGACTGAGCTATCCAGGCTTTGACTTTAAACATTGATATGAGTGAATTGTCCACTGGTGAACATGTCCAGGAAAGTCACAGAAAATGCTTGGAACCAATTCTTCTTAACACCACCATTCTATTTGGCAAAATGCTCAGAGATAGCAAATAGCTTAGTCAGAGGATACTGTGTGCATGCCAACCTTAAATCAGTCATCCAAACAGGGAGTTTAAACCAGTAGATTCAAATTAAAAGTAAGATGCTCTAAAGAATAAACTATCTAGGCTACGGGAGTGTATTGTCTTCTGAACATGCCTGGAACCAATACTTCTTTACACCAGCATTCTCTTTCGCAATGTAGATTCAGATGAAAAGTCAGATTCTCTAAAGAATAAGCTATCTGGGCTATGGGAGTGTATTGTCCTCTGGTGAACATGTCCAGGAAAGTCACAGAATAATCCTGGAACGAATGCTTCTTAAAGGAAGGTAAATATTCGCCTGAACAGGGACTTGAACCCTGGACCCTCAGATTAAAAGTCTGATGCTCTACCGACTGAGCTATCCGGGCTCTGAATTTGCCCATTGTCATGCACCTAACGTGCCGGGCAGTGGATCATTTTGACAAGGGTGAATTGTCATATGGTACATTTCCCCAGATATCCAGGCCTCCATTCAAAATGTGGTATTTATGAAATCTGAACTATGCCTCTTCTCCAAATATGCCATTCCAAGCTATCCGGGCTCTGGGAGTGTTTTGTCCACTGGTGAACATGTCCAGGAAAGACACAGAAAATGCCTGGAACCAATATTTCTTTACACCAGCATTCACTTTCGCAAAGTCCACGGGAGACAGAAAATCGCTTAGACAGAGTATACTGTGTGCATGCCAAACTTAAATCAGTCATCCAAACAGGGAGATTCAACTTGTAGATTCAAATTAAAAGTCTAATGCTCTATCGACTGAGCTATCCAGGCTTTGACTTTGAACATTGATATGAGTGAATTGTCCACTGGTGAACATGTCCAGGAAAGTCACAGAAAATGCTTGGAACCAATTCTTCTTAACACCACCATTCTCTTTGGCAAAATCCTCAGAGATAGCAAATAGCTTAGTCAGAGGATACTGTGTGCATGCCAAACTTAAATCAGTCATCCAAACAGGGAGTTTAAACCAGTAGATTCAAATTAAAAGTCAGATGCTCTAAAGAATAAACTATCTAGGCTATGGGAGTGTATTGTCCTCTGAACATGCCTGGAACCAATACTTCTTTACACCAGCATTCTCTTTCGCAATGTAGATTCAGATGAAAAGTCAGATGCTCTAAAGAATAAGCTATCTAGGCTATGGGAGTGTATTGTCCTCTGGTGAACATGTCCAGGAAAGTCACAGAAAATTCCTGGAACGAATGCTTCTTAAAGGAAGGTAAATATTCGCCCGAACAGGGACTTGAACCCTGGACCCTCAGAATAAAAGTCTGATGCTCTACCGACTGATCTATCCGGGCTCTGAATTTGTCCATTCTCATGCACCTAACGTGCCGGGCAGTGGAACCTTTTGACAAGGGTGAATTGTCATATGGTACATTTCCCCAGATATCCAGGCCTCCATTCAAAATGTGGTATTTATGAAATCTGAACTATGCCTCTTCTCCAAATATGCCATTCCAAGCTATCCGGGCTCTGGGAGTGTTTTGTCCACTGGTGAACATGTCCAGGAAAGACACAGAAAATGCCTGGAACCAATATTTCTTTACACCAGCATTCACTTTTGCAAAGTCCACGGGAGACAGAAAATCACTTAGACAGAGTATACTGTGTGCATGCCAAACTTAAATCAGTCATCCAAACAGGGAGATTCAACTTGTAGATTCAAATCAAAAGTCTAATGCTCTATCGACTGAGCTATCCAGGCTTTGACTTTGAACATTGATATGAGTGAATTGTCCACTGGTGAACATGTCCAGGAAAGTCACAGAAAATGCTTGGAACCAATTCTTCTTAACACCACCATTCTCTTTGGCAAAATCCTCAGAGATAGCAAATAGCTTAGTCAGAGGATACTGTGTGCATGCCAAACTTAAATCAGTCATCCAAACAGGGAGTTTAAACCAGTAGATTCAAATTAAAAGTCAGATGCTCTAAAGAATAAACTATCTAGGCTATGGGAGTGTATTGTCCTCTGAACATGCCTGGAACCAATACTTCTTTACACCAGCATTCTCTTTCGCAATGTAGATTCAGATGAAAAGTCAGATGCTCTAAAGAATAAGCTATCTAGGCTATGGGAGTGTATTGTCCTCTGGTGAACATGTCCAGGAAAGTCACAGAAAATTCCTGGAACGAATGCTTCTTAAAGGAAGGTAAATATTCACCCGAACAGGGACTTGAACCCTGGACCCTCAGAATAAAAGTCTGATGCTCTACCGACTGATCTATCCGGGCTCTGAATTTGTCCATTCTCATGCACCTAACGTGCCGGGCAGTGGAACCTTTTGACAAGGGTGAATTGTCATATGGTACATTTCCCCAGATATCCAGGCCTCCATTCAAAATGTGGTATTTATGAAATCTGAACTATGCCTCTTCTCCAAATATGCCATTCCAAGCTATCCGGGCTCTGGGAGTGTTTTGTCCACTGGTGAACATGTCCAGGAAAGACACAGAAAATGCCTGGAACCAATATTTCTTTACACCAGCATTCACTTTCGCAAAGTCCACGGGAGACAGAAAATCACTTAGACAGAGTATACTGTGTGCATGCCAAACTTAAATCAGTCATCCAAACAGGGAGATTCAACTTGTAGATTCAAATTAAAAGTCTAATGCTCTATCGACTGAGCTATCCAGGCTTTGACTTTGAACATTGATATGAGTGTATTGTCCACTGGTGAACATGTCCAGGAAAGTCACAGAAAATGCTTGGAACCAATTCTTCTTAACACCACCATTCTCTTTGGCAAAATCCTCAGAGATAGCAAATAGCTTAGTCAGAGGATACTGTGTGCATGCCAAACTTAAATCAGTCATCCAAACAGGGAGTTTAAACCAGTAGATTCAAATTAAAAGTCAGATGCTCTAAAGAATAAACTATCTAGGCTATGGGAGTGTATTGTCCTCTGAACATGCCTGGAACCAATACTTCTTTACACCAGCATTCTCTTTCGCAATGTAGATTCAGATTAAAAGTCAGATGCTCTAAAGAATAAGCTATCTAGGCTATGGGAGTGTATTGTCCACTGGTGAACAAGTCCAGGAAAGTCACAGAACATGCCTGGAACCAATACTTCTTTACACCAGCATTCTCTTTCGCAATGTAGATTCAGATGAAAAGTCAGATGCTCTAAAGAATAAGCTATCTAGGCTATGGGAGTGTATTGTCCTCTGGTGAACATGTCCAGGAAAGTCACAGAAAATTCCTGGAACGAATGCTTCTTAAAGGAAGGTAAATATTCACCCGAACAGGGACTTGAACCCTGGACCCTCAGATTAAAAGTCTGATGCTCTAGCGACTGAGCTATCCGGGCTCTGAATTTGTACATTCTCATGCACCTAACGTGCCGGGAAGTGGAACCTTTTGACAAGGGTGAATTGTCATATGGTACATTTCCCCAGATATCCAGGCCTCCATTCAAAATGTGGTATTTATGAAATCTGAACTATGCCTCTTCTCCAAATATGCCATTCCAAGCTATCCGGGCTCTGGGAGTGTTTTGTCCACTGGTGAACATGTCCAGGAAAGACACAGAAAATGCCTGGAACCAATATTTCTTTACACCAGCATTCACTTTCGCAAAGTCCACGGGAGACAGAAAATCGCTTAGACAGAGTATACTGTGTGCATGCCAAACTTAAATCAGTCATCCAAACAGGGAGATTCAACTTGTAGATTCAAATTAAAAGTCTAATGCTCTATCGACTGAGCTATCCAGGCTTTGACTTTGAACATTGATATGAGTGAATTGTCCACTGGTGAACATGTCCAGGAAAGTCACAGAAAATGCTTGGAACCAATTCTTCTTAACACCACCATTCTCTTTGGCAAAATCCTCAGAGATAGCAAATAGCTTAGTCAGAGGATACTGTGTGCATGCCAAACTTAAATCAGTCATCCAAACAGGGAGTTTAAACCAGTAGATTCAAATTAAAAGTCAGATGCTCTAAAGAATAAACTATCTAGGCTATGGGAGTGTATTGTCCTCTGAACATGCCTGGAACCAATACTTCTTTACACCAGCATTCTCTTTCGCAATGTAGATTCAGATGAAAAGTCAGATGCTCTAAAGAATAAGCTATCTAGGCTATGGGAGTGTATTGTCCTCTGGTGAACATGTCCAGGAAAGTCACAGAAAATTCCTGGAACGAATGCTTCTTAAAGGAAGGTAAATATTCGCCCGAACAGGGACTTGAACCCTGGACCCTCAGATTAAAAGTCTGATGCTCTACCGACTGAGCTATCCGGGCTCTGAATTTGTTCATTCTCATGCACCTAACGTGCCGGGCAGTGGAACCTTTTGACAAGGGTGAATTGTCATATGGTACATTTCCCCAGATATCCAGGCCTCCATTCAAAATGTGGTATTTATGAAATCTGAACTATGCCTCTTCTCCAAATATGCCATTCCAAGCTATCCGGGCTCTGGGAGTGTTTTGTCCACTGGTGAACATGTCCAGGAAAGACACAGAAAATGCCTGGAACCAATATTTCTTTACACCAGCATTCACTTTCGCAAAGTCCACGGGAGACAGAAAATCGCTTAGACAGAGTATACTGTGTGCATGCCAAACTTAAATCAGTCATCCAAACAGGGAGATTCAACTTGTAGATTCAAATTAAAAGTCTAATGCTCTATCGACTGAGCTATCCAGGCTTTGACTTTGAACATTGATATGAGTGAATTGTCCACTGGTGAACATGTCCAGGAAAGTCACAGAAAATGCTTGGAACCAATTCTTCTTAACACCACCATTCTCTTTGGCAAAATCCTCAGAGATAGCAAATAGCTTAGTCAGAGGATACTGTGTGCATGCCAAACTTAAATCAGTCATCCAAACAGGGAGTTTAAACCAGTAGATTCAAATTAAAAGTCAGATGCTCTAAAGAATAAACTATCTAGGCTATGGGAGTGTATTGTCCTCTGAACATGCCTGGAACCAATACTTCTTTACACCAGCATTCTCTTTCGCAATGTAGATTCAGATGAAAAGTCAGATGCTCTAAAGAATAAGCTATCTAGGCTATGGGAGTGTATTGTCCTCTGGTGAACATGTCCAGGAAAGTCACAGAAAATTCCTGGAACGAATGCTTCTTAAAGGAAGGTAAATATTCGCCCGAACAGGGACTTGAACCCTGGACCCTCAGATTAAAAGTCTGATGCTCTACCGACTGAGCTATCCGGGCTCTGAATTTGTACATTCTCATGCACCTAACGTGCCGGGAAGTGGAACCTTTTGACAAGGGTGAATTGTCATATGGTACATTTCCCCAGATATCCAGGCCTCCATTCAAAATGTGGTATTTATGAAATCTGAACTATGCCTCTTCTCCAAATATGCCATTCCAATCTATCCGGGCTCTGGGAGTGTTTTGTCCACTGGTGAACATGTCCAGGAAAGACACAGAAAATGCCTGGAACCAATATTTCTTTACACCAGCATTCACTTTTGCAAAGTCCACGGGAGACAGAAAATCGCTTAGACAGAGTATACTGTGTGCATGCCAAACTTAAATCAGTCATCCAAACAGGGAGATTCAACTTGTAGATTCAAATTAAAAGTCTAATGCTCTATCGACTGAGCTATCCAGGCTTTGACTTTGAACATTGATATGAGTGAATTGTCCACTGGTGAACATGTCCAGGAAAGTCACAGAAAATGCTTGGAACCAATTCTTCTTAACACCACCATTCTCTTTGGCAAAATCCTCAGAGATAGCAAATAGCTTAGTCAGAGGATAATGTGTGCATGCCAAACTTAAATCAGTCATCCAAACAGGGAGTTTAAACCAGTAGATTCAAATTAAAAGTCAGATGCTCTAAAGAATAAACTATCTAGGCTATGGGAGTGTATTGTCCTCTGAACATGCCTGGAACCAATACTTCTTTACACCAGCATTCTCTTTCGCAATGTAGATTCAGATTAAAAGTCAGATGCTCTAAAGAATAAGCTATCTAGGCTATGGGAGTGTATTGTCCACTGGTGAACAAGTCCAGGAAAGTCACAGAACATGCCTGGAACCAATACTTCTTTACACCAGCATTCTCTTTCGCAATGTAGATTCAGATGAAAAGTCAGATGCTCTAAAGAATAAGCTATCTAGGCTATGGGAGTGTATTGTCCTCTGAACATGCCTGGAACCAATACTTCTTTACACCAGCATTCTCTTTCGCAATGTAGATTCAGATTAAAAGTCAGATGCTCTAAAGAATAAGCTATCTAGGCTATGGGAGTGTATTGTCCACTGGTGAACAAGTCCAGGAAAGTCACAGAACATGCCTGGAACCAATACTTCTTTACACCAGCATTCTCTTTCGCAATGTAGATTCAGATGAAAAGTCAGATGCTCTAAAGAATAAGCCATCTAGGCTAAGCCATCTAGGCTATGGGAGTGTATTGTCCTCTGGTGAACATGTCCAGGAAAGTCACAGAAAATTCTTGGAACGAATGCTTCTTAAAGGAAGGTAAATGGTAAATATTTGCCCGAACAGGGACTTGAACCCTGGACCCTCAGATTAAAAGTCTGATGCTCTACCGACTGAGCTATCCGGGCTCTGAATTTGTCCATTCTCATGCACCTAACGTGCCGGGCAGTGGAACCTTTTGACAAGGGTGAATTGTCATATGGTACATTTCCCCAGATATCCAGGCCTCCATTCAAAATGTGGTATTTATGAAATCTGAACTATGCCTCTTCTCCAAATATGCCATTCCAAGCTATCCGGGCTCTGGGAGTGTTTTGTCCACTGGTGAACATGTCCAGGAAAGACACAGAAAATGCCTGGAACCAATATTTCTTTACACCAGCATTCACTTTCGCAAAGTCCACGGGAGACAGAAAATCGCTTAGACAGAGTATACTGTGTGCATGCCAAACTTAAATCAGTCATCCAAACAGGGAGATTCAACTTGTAGATTCAAATTAAAAGTCTAATGCTCTATCGACTGAGCTATCCAGGCTTTGACTTTGAACATTGATATGAGTGAATTGTCCACTGGTGAACATGTCCAGGAAAGTCACAGAAAATGCTTGGAACCAATTCTTCTTAACACCACCATTCTATTTGGCAAAATGCTCAGAGATAGCAAATAGCTTAGTCAGAGGATACTGTGTGCATGCCAACCTTAAATCAGTCATCCAAACAGGGAGTTTAAACCAGTAGATTCAAATTAAAAGTAAGATGCTCTAAAGAATAAACTATCTAGGCTACGGGAATGTATTGTCTTCTGAACATGCCTGGAACCAATACTTCTTTACACCAGCATTCTCTTTCGCAATGTAGATTCAGATTAAAAGTCAGATGCTCTAAAGAATAAGCTATCTAGGCTATGGGAGTGTATTGTCCACTGGTGAACAAGTCCAGGAAAGTCACAGAACATGCCTGGAACCAATACTTCTTTACACCAGCATTCTCTTTCGCAATGTAGATTCAGATGAAAAGTCAGATGCTCTAAAGAATAAGCTATCTAGGCTATGGGAGTGTATTGTCCTCTGGTGAACATGTCCAGGAAAGTCACAGAAAATTCCTGGAACGAATGCTTCTTAAAGGAAGGTAAATATTCGCCCGAACAGGGACTTGAACCCTAGACCCTCAGATTAAAAGTCTGATGCTCTACCGACTGAGCTATCAGGGCTCTGAATTTGTCCATTGTCATGCACCTAACGTGCCGGGCAGTGGAACCTTTTGACAAGGGTGAATTGTCATATGGTACATTTCCCCAGATATCCAGGCCTCCATTCAAAATGTGGTATTTATGAAATCTGAACTATGCCTCTTCTCCAAATATGCCATTCCAAGCTATCCGGGCTCTGGGAGTGTTTTGTCCACTGGTGAACATGTCCAGGAAAGACACAGAAAATGCCTGGAACCAATATTTCTTTACACCAGCATTCACTTTCGCAAAGTCCACGGGAGACAGAAAATCGCTTAGACAGAGTATACTGTGTGCATGCCAAACTTAAATCAGTCATCCAAACAGGGAGATTCAACTTGTAGATTCAATTTAAAAGTCTAATGCTCTATCGACTGAGCTATCCAGGCTTTGACTTTGAACATTGATATGAGTGAATTGTCCACTGGTGAACATGTCCAGGAAAGTCACAGAAAATGCTTTGAACCAATTCTTCTTAACACCACCATTCTCTTTGGCAAAATCCTCAGAGATAGCAAATAGCTTAGTCAGAGGATACTGTGTGCATGCCAAACTTAAATCAGTCATCCAAACAGGGAGTTTAAACCAGTAGATTCAAATTAAAAGTCAGATGCTCTAAAGAATAAACTATCTAGGCTATGGGAGTGTATTGTCCTCTGAACATGCCTGGAACTAATACTTCTTTACACCACCATTCTCTTTCGCAATGTAGATTCAGATGAAAAGTCAGATGCTCTAAAGAATAAGCTATCTAGGCTATGGGAGTGTATTGTCCACTGGTGAACATGTCCAGGAAAGTCACAGAACATGCCTGGAACCAATACTTCTTTACACCACCATTCTCTTTCGCAATGTAGATTCAAATGAAAAGTCAGATGCTCTAAAGAATAAGATATCTAGGCTATGGGAGTGTATTGTCCTCTGGTGAACATGTCCAGGAAAGTCACAGAAAATTCCTGGAACGAATGCTTCTTAAAGGAAGGTAAATATTCGCCCAAACAGGGACTTGAACCCTGGACCCTCAGATTAAAAGTCTGATGCTCTACCGACTGAGCTATCCAGGCTCTGAATTTGTCGATTGTCATGCACCTAACGTGCCGGGCAGTGGAACCTTTTGACAAGGGTGAATTGTCTTATGGTACATTTCCCCAGATATCCAGGCCTCCATTCAAAATGTGGTATTTATGAAATCTGAACTATGCCTCTTCTCCAAATATGCCATTCCAAGCTATCCGGGCTCTGGGAGTGTTTTGTCCGCTGGTGAACATGTCCAGGAAAGACACAGAAAATGCCTGGAACCAATATTTCTTTACACCAGCATTCACTTTCGCAAAGTCCACGTGAGACAGAAAATCGCTTAGACAGAGTATACTGTGTGCATGCCAAACTTAAATTAGTCATCCAAACAGGGAGATTCAACTTGTAGATTCAAATTAAAAGTCTAATGCTCTATCGACTGAGCTATCCAGGCTTTGACTTTGAACATTGATATGAGTGAATTGTCCACTGGTGAACATGTCCAGGAAAGTCACAGAAAATGCTTGGAACCAATTCTTCTTAACACCACCATTCTCTTTGGCAAAATCCTCAGAGATAGCAAATAGCTTAGTCAGAGGATACTGTGTGCATGCCAAACTTAAATCAGTCATCCAAACAGGGAGTTTAAACCAGTAGATTCAAATTAAAAGTCAGATGCTCTAAAGAATAAACTATCTAGGCTATGGGAGTGTATTGTCCTCTGAACATGCCTGGAACCAATACTTCTTTACACCACCATTCTCTTTCGCAATGTAGATTCAAATGAAAAGTCAGATGCTCTAAAGAATAAGCTATCTAGGCTATGGGAGTGTATTGTCCACTGGTGAACAAGTCCAGGAAAGTCACAGAACATGCCTGGAACCAATACTTCTTTACACCACCATTCTCTTTCGCAATGTAGATTCAGATGAAAAGTCAGATGCTCTAAAGAATAAGCTATCTAGGCTATGGGAGTGTATTGTCCTCTGGTGAACATGTCCAGGAAAGTCACAGAAAATTCCTGGAACGAATGCTTCTTAAAGGAAGGTAAATATTCGCCAGAACAGGGACTTGAACCCTGGACCCTCAGATTAAAAGTCTGATGCTCTACCGACTGAGCTATCCGGGCTCTGAATTTGTCCATTCTCATGCACCTAACGTGCCGGGCAGTGGAACCTTTTGACAAGGGTGAATTGTCATATGGTACATTTCCCCAGATATCCAGGCCTCCATTCAAAATGTGGTGTTTATGAAATCTGAACTATGCCTCTTCTCCAAATATGCCATTCCAAGCTATCCGGGCTCTGGGAGTGTTTTGTCCACTGGTGAACATGTCCAGGAAAGACACAGAAAATGCCTGGAACCAATATTTCTTTACACCAGCATTCACTTTCGCAAAGTCCACGGGAGACAGAAAATCGCTTAGACAGAGTATACTGTGTGCATGCCAAACTTAAATCAGTCATCCAAACAGGGAGATTCAACTTGTAGATTCAAATTAAAAGTCTAATGCTCTATCGACTGAGCTATCCAGGCTTTGACTTTGAACATTGATATGAGTGAATTGTCCACTGGTGAACATGTCCAGGAAAGTCACAGAAAATGCTTGGAACCAATTCTTCTTAACACCACCATTCTCTTTGGCAAAATCCTCAGAGATAGCAAATAGCTTAGTCAGAGGATACTGTGTGCATGCCAAACTTAAATCAGTCATCCAAACAGGGAGTTTAAACCAGTAGATTCAAATTAAAAGTCAGATGCTCTAAAGAATAAGCTATCTAGGCTATGGGAGTGTATTGTCCACTGGTGAACAAGTCCAGGAAAGTCACAGAACATGCCTGGAACCAATACTTCTTTACACCACCATTCTCTTTCGCAATGTAGATTCAGATGAAAAGTCAGATGCTCTAAAGAATAAGCTATCTAGGCTATGGGAGTGTATTGTCCTCTGGTGAACATGTCCAGGAAAGTCACAGAAAATTCCTGGAACGAATGCTTCTTAAAGGAAGGTAAATATTCGCCAGAACAGGGACTTGAACCCTGGACCCTCAGATTAAAAGTCTGATGCTCTACCGACTGAGCTATCCGGGCTCTGAATTTGTCCATTCTCATGCACCTAACGTGCCGGGCAGTGGAACCTTTTGACAAGGGTGAATTGTCATATGGTACATTTCCCCAGATATCCAGGCCTCCATTCAAAATGTGGTGTTTATGAAATCTGAACTATGCCTCTTCTCCAAATATGCCATTCCAAGCTATACGGGCTCTGGGAGTGTTTTGTCCACTGGTGAACATGTCCAGGAAAGACACAGAAAATGCCTGGAACCAATATTTCTTTACACCAGCATTCACTTTCGCAAAGTCCACGGGAGACAGAAAATCGCTTAGACAGAGTATACTGTGTGCATGCCAAACTTAAATCAGTCATCCAAAATGGGAGATTCAACTTGTAGATTCAAATTAAAAGTCTAATGCTCTATCGACTGAGCTATCCAGGCTTTGACTTTGAACATTGATATGAGTGAATTGTCCACTGGTGAACATGTCCAGGAAAGTCACAGAAAATGCTTGAAACCAATTCTTCTTAACACCACCATTCTCTTTGGCAAAATCCTCAGAGATAGCAAATAGCTTAGTCAGAGGATACTGTGTGCATGCCAAACTTAAATCAGTCATCCAAACAGGGAGTTTAAACCAGTAGATTCAAATTAAAAGTCAGATGCTCTAAAGAATAAACTATCTAGGCTATGGGAGTGTATTGTCCTCTGAACATGCCTGGAACCAATACTTCTTTACACCAGCATTCTCTTTCGCAATGTAGATTCAGATTAAAAGTCAGATGCTCTAAAGAATAAGCTATCTAGGCTATGGGAGTGTATTGTCCACTGGTGAACAAGTCCAGGAAAGTCACAGAACATGCCTGGAACCAATACTTCTTTACACCACCATTCTCTTTCGCAATGTAGATTCAGATGAAAAGTCAGATGCTCTAAAGAATAAGCTATCTAGGCTATGGGAGTGTATTGTCCTCTGGTGAACATGTCCAGGAAAGTCACAGAAAATTCCTGGAACGAATGCTTCTTAAAGGAAGGTAAATATTCGCCAGAACAGGGACTTGAACCCTGGACCCTCAGATTAAAAGTCTGATGCTCTACCGACTGAGCTATCCGGGCTCTGAATTTGTCCATTCTCATGCACCTAACGTGCCGGGCAGTGGAACCTTTTGACAAGGGTGAATTGTCATATGGTACATTTCCCCAGATATCCAGGCCTCCATTCAAAATGTGGTGTTTATGAAATCTGAACTATGCCTCTTCTCCAAATATGCCATTCCAAGCTATCCGGGCTCTGGGAGTGTTTTGTCCACTGGTGAACATGTCCAGGAAAGACACAGAAAATGCCTGGAACCAATATTTCTTTACACCAGCATTCACTTTCGCAAAGTCCACGGGAGACAGAAAATCGCTTAGACAGAGTATACTGTGTGCATGCCAAACTTAAATCAGTCATCCAAAATGGGAGATTCAACTTGTAGATTCAAATTAAAAGTCTAATGCTCTATCGACTGAGCTATCCAGGCTTTGACTTTGAACATTGATATGAGTGAATTGTCCACTGGTGAACATGTCCAGGAAAGTCACAGAAAATGCTTGAAACCAATTCTTCTTAACACCACCATTCTCTTTGGCAAAATCCTCAGAGATAGCAAATAGCTTAGTCAGAGGATACTGTGTGCATGCCAAACTTAAATCAGTCATCCAAACAGGGAGTTTAAACCAGTAGATTCAAATTAAAAGTCAGATGCTCTAAAGAATAAACTATCTAGGCTATGGGAGTGTATTGTCCTCTGAACATGCCTGGAACCAATACTTCTTTACACCAGCATTCTCTTTCGCAATGTAGATTCAGATTAAAAGTCAGATGCTCTAAAGAATAAGCTATCTAGGCTATGGGAGTGTATTGTCCACTGGTGAACAAGTCCAGGAAAGTCACAGAACATGCCTGGAACCAATACTTCTTTACACCACCATTCTCTTTCGCAATGTAGATTCAGATGAAAAGTCAGATGCTCTAAAGAATAAGCTATCTAGGCTATGGGAGTGTATTGTCCTCTGGTGAACATGTCCAGGAAAGTCACAGAAAATTCCTGGAACGAATGCTTCTTAAAGGAAGGTAAATATTCGCCCGAACAGGGACTTGAACCCTGGACCACCATTCTCTTTGGCAAAATCCTCAGAGATAGCAAATAGCTTAGTCAGAGGATACTGTGTGCATGCCAAACTTAAATCAGTCATCCAAACAGGGAGTTTAAACCAGTAGATTCAAATTAAAAGTCAGATGCTCTAAAGAATAAACTATCTAGGCTATGGGAGTGTATTGTCCTCTGAACATGCCTGGAACCAATACTTCTTTACACCACCATTCTCTTTCGCAATGTAGATTCAAATGAAAAGTCAGATGCTCTAAAGAATAAGCTATCTAGGCTATGGGAGTGTATTGTCCACTGGTGAACAAGTCCAGGAAAGTCACAGAACATGCCTGGAACCAATACTTCTTTACACCACCATTCTCTTTCGCAATGTAGATTCAGATGAAAAGTCAGATGCTCTAAAGAATAAGCTATCTAGGCTATGGGAGTGTATTGTCCTCTGGTGAACATGTCCAGGAAAGTCACAGAAAATTCCTGGAACGAATGCTTCTTAAAGGAAGGTAAATATTCACCAGAACAGGGACTTGAACCCTGGACCCTCAGATTAAAAGTCTGATGCTCTACCGACTGAGCTATCCGGGCTCTGAATTTGTCCATTCTCATGCACCTAACGTGCCGGGCAGTGGAACCTTTTGACAAGGGTGAATTGTCATATGGTACATTTCCCCAGATATCCAGGCCTCCATTCAAAATGTGGTGTTTATGAAATCTGAACTATGCCTCTTCTCCAAATATGCCATTCCAAGCTATCCGGGCTCTGGGAGTGTTTTGTCCACTGGTGAACATGTCCAGGAAAGACACAGAAAATGCCTGGAACCAATATTTCTTTACACCAGCATTCACTTTCGCAAAGTCCACGGGAGACAGAAAATCGCTTAGACAGAGTATACTGTGTGCATGCCAAACTTAAATCAGTCATCCAAACAGGGAGATTCAACTTGTAGATTCAAATTAAAAGTCTAATGCTCTATCGACTGAGCTATCCAGGCTTTGACTTTGAACATTGATATGAGTGAATTGTCCACTGGTGAACATGTCCAGGAAAGTCACAGAAAATGCTTGGAACCAATTCTTCTTAACACCACCATTCTCTTTGGCAAAATCCTCAGAGATAGCAAATAGCTTAGTCAGAGGATACTGTGTGCATGCCAAACTTAAATCAGTCATCCAAACAGGGAGTTTAAACCAGTAGATTCAAATTAAAAGTCAGATGCTCTAAAGAATAAGCTATCTAGGCTATGGGAGTGTATTGTCCACTGGTGAACAAGTCCAGGAAAGTCACAGAACATGCCTGGAACCAATACTTCTTTACACCACCATTCTCTTTCGCAATGTAGATTCAGATGAAAAGTCAGATGCTCTAAAGAATAAGCTATCTAGGCTATGGGAGTGTATTGTCCTCTGGTGAACATGTCCAGGAAAGTCACAGAAAATTCCTGGAACGAATGCTTCTTAAAGGAAGGTAAATATTCGCCAGAACAGGGACTTGAACCCTGGACCCTCAGATTAAAAGTCTGATGCTCTACCGACTGAGCTATCCGGGCTCTGAATTTGTCCATTCTCATGCACCTAACGTGCCGGGCAGTGGAACCTTTTGACAAGGGTGAATTGTCATATGGTACATTTCCCCAGATATCCAGGCCTCCATTCAAAATGTGGTGTTTATGAAATCTGAACTATGCCTCTTCTCCAAATATGCCATTCCAAGCTATCCGGGCTCTGGGAGTGTTTTGTCCACTGGTGAACATGTCCAGGAAAGACACAGAAAATGCCTGGAACCAATATTTCTTTACACCAGCATTCACTTTCGCAAAGTCCACGGGAGACAGAAAATCGCTTAGACAGAGTATACTGTGTGCATGCCAAACTTAAATCAGTCATCCAAAATGGGAGATTCAACTTGTAGATTCAAATTAAAAGTCTAATGCTCTATCGACTGAGCTATCCAGGCTTTGACTTGGAACATTGATATGAGTGAATTGTCCACTGGTGAACATGTCCAGGAAAGTCACAGAAAATGCTTGAAACCAATTCTTCTTAACACCACCATTCTCTTTGGCAAAATCCTCAGAGATAGCAAATAGCTTAGTCAGAGGATACTGTGTGCATGCCAAACTTAAATCAGTCATCCAAACAGGGAGTTTAAACCAGTAGATTCAAATTAAAAGTCAGATGCTCTAAAGAATAAACTATCTAGGCTATGGGAGTGTATTGTCCTCTGAACATGCCTGGAACCAATACTTCTTTACACCAGCATTCTCTTTCGCAATGTAGATTCAGATTAAAAGTCAGATGCTCTAAAGAATAAGCTATCTAGGCTATGGGAGTGTATTGTCCACTGGTGAACAAGTCCAGGAAAGTCACAGAACATGCCTGGAACCAATACTTCTTTACACCACCATTCTCTTTCGCAATGTAGATTCAGATGAAAAGTCAGATGCTCTAAAGAATAAGCTATCTAGGCTATGGGAGTGTATTGTCCTCTGGTGAACATGTCCAGGAAAGTCACAGATAATTCCTGGAACGAATGCTTCTTAAAGGAAGGTAAATATTCGCCCGAACAGGGACTTGAACCCTGGACCACCATTCTCTTTGGCAAAATCCTCAGAGATAGCAAATAGCTTAGTCAGAGGATACTGTGTGCATGCCAAACTTAAATCAGTCATCCAAACAGGGAGTTTAAACCAGTAGATTCAAATTAAAAGTCAGATGCTCTAAAGAATAAACTATCTAGGCTATGGGAGTGTATTGTCCTCTGAACATGCCTGGAACCAATACTTCTTTACACCACCATTCTCTTTCGCAAGGTAGATTCAGATTAAAAGTCAGATGCTCTAAAGAATAAGCTATCTAGGCTATGGGAGTGTATTGTCCACTGGTGAACAAGTCCAGGAAAGTCACAGAACATGCCTGGAACCAATACTTCTTTACACCACCATTCTCTTTCGCAATGTAGATTCAAATGAAAAGTCAGATGCTCTAAAGAATAAGATATCTAGGCTATGGGAGTGTATTGTCCTCTGGTGAACATGTCCAGGAAAGTCACAGAAAATTCCTGGATCGAATGCTTCTTAAAGGAAGGTAAATATTCGCCCGAACAGGGACTTGAACCCTGGACCCTCAGATTAAAAGTCTGATGCTCTACCGACTGAGCTATCCGGGCTCCGAATTTGTCCATTCTCATGCACCTAACGTGCCGGGCAGTGGAACCTTTTGACAAGGGTGAATTGTCATATGGTACATTTCCCCAGATATCCAGGCCTCCATTCAAAATGTGGTATTTATGAAATCTGAACTATGCCTCTTCTCCAAATATGCCATTCCAAGCTATCCGGGCTCTGGGAGTGTTTTGTCCACTGGTGAACATGTCCAGGAAAGACACAGAAAATGCCTGGAACCAATATTTCTTTACACCAGCATTCACTTTTGCAAAGTCCACGGGAGACAGAAAATCGCTTAGACAGAGTATACTGTGTGCATGCCAAACTTAAATCAGTCATCCAAACAGGGAGATTCAACTTGTAGATTCAAATTAAAAGTCTAATGCTCTATCGACTGAGCTATCCAGGCTTTGACTTTGAACATTGATATGAGTGAATTGTCCACTGGTGAACATGTCCAGGAAAGTCACAGAAAATGCTTGGAACCAATTCTTCTTAACACCACCATTCTCTTTGGCAAAATCCTCAGAGATAGCAAATAGCTTAGTCAGAGGATACTGTGTGCATGCCAAACTTAAATCAGTCATCCAAACAGGGAGTTTAAACCAGTAGATTCAAATTAAAAGTCAGATGCTCTAAAGAATAAACTATCTAGGCTATGGGAGTGTATTGTCCTCTGAACATGCCTGGAACCAATACTTCTTTACACCAGCATTCTCTTTCGCAATGTAGATTCAGATTAAAAGTCAGATGCTCTAAAGAATAAGCTATCTAGGCTATGGGAGTGTATTGTCCACTGGTGAACAAGTCCAGGAAAGTCACAGAACATGCCTGGAACCAATACTTCTTTACACCACCATTCTCTTTCGCAATGTAGATTCAGATGAAAAGTCAGATGCTCTAAAGAATAAGCTATCTAGGCTATGGGAGTGTATTGTCCTCTGGTGAACATGTCCAGGAAAGTCACAGAAAATTCCTGGAACGAATGCTTCTTAAAGGAAGGTAAATATTCACCCGAACAGGGACTAGAACCCTGGACCCTCAGATTAAAAGTCTGATGCTCTACCGACTGAGCTATCCGGGCTCTGAATTTGTCCATTCTCATGCACCTAACGTGCCGGGCAGTGGAACCTTTTGACAAGGGTGAATTGTCATATGGTACATTTCCCCAGATATCCAGGCCTCCATTCAAAATGTGGTATTTATGAAATCTGAACTATGCCTCTTCTCCAAATATGCCATTCCAAGCTATCCGGGCTCTGGGAGTGTTTTGTCCACTGGTGAACATGTCCAGGAAAGACACAGAAAATGCCTGGAACCAATATTTCTTTACACCAGCATTCACTTTCGCAAAGTCCACGGGAGACAGAAAATCGCTTAGACAGAGTATACTGTGTGCATCCCAAACTTAAATCAGTCATCCAAACAGGGAGATTCAACTTGTAGATTCAAATTAAAAGTCTAATGCTCTATCGACTGAGCTATCCAGGCTTTGACTTTGAACATTGATATGAGTGAATTGTCCACTGGTGAACATGTCCAGGAAAGTCACAGAAAATGCTTGGAACCAATTCTTTTTAACACCACCATTCTCTTTGGCAAAATCCTCAGAGATAGCAAATAGCTTAGTCAGAGGATACTGTGTGCATGCCAAACTTAAATCAGTCATCCAAACAGGGAGTTTAAACCAGTAGATTCAAATTAAAAGTCAGATGCTCTAAAGAATAAGCTATCTAGGCTATGGGAGTGTATTGTCCACTGGTGAACAAGTCCAGGAAAGTCACAGAACATGCCTGGAACCAATACTTCTTTACACCACCATTCTCTTTCGCAATGTAGATTCAGATGAAAAGTCAGATGCTCTAAAGAATAAGCTATCTAGGCTATGGGAGTGTATTGTCCTCTGGTGAACATGTCCAGGAAAGTCACAGAAAATTCCTGGATCGAATGCTTCTTAAAGGAAGGTAAATATTCGCCCGAACAGGGACTTGAACCCTGGACCCTCAGATTAAAAGTCTGATGCTCTACCGACTGAGCTATCCGGGCTCCGAATTTGTCCATTCTCATGCACCTAACGTGCCGGGCAGTGGAACCTTTTGACAAGGGTGAATTGTCATATGGTACATTTCCCCAGATATCCAGGCCTCCATTCAAAATGTGGTATTTATGAAATCTGAACTATGCCTCTTCTCCAAATATGCCATTCCAAGCTATCCGGGCTCTGGGAGTGTTTTGTCCACTGGTGAACATGTCCAGGAAAGACACAGAAAATGCCTGGAACCAATATTTCTTTACACCAGCATTCACTTTTGCAAAGTCCACGGGAGACAGAAAATCGCTTAGACAGAGTATACTGTGTGCATGCCAAACTTAAATCAGTCATCCAAACAGGGAGATTCAACTTGTAGATTCAAATTAAAAGTCTAATGCTCTATCGACTGAGCTATCCAGGCTTTGACTTTGAACATTGATATGAGTGAATTGTCCACTGGTGAACATGTCCAGGAAAGTCACAGAAAATGCTTGGAACCAATTCTTCTTAACACCACCATTCTCTTTGGCAAAATCCTCAGAGATAGCAAATAGCTTAGTCAGAGGATACTGTGTGCATGCCAAACTTAAATCAGTCATCCAAACAGGGAGTTTAAACCAGTAGATTCAAATTAAAAGTCAGATGCTCTAAAGAATAAACTATCTAGGCTATGGGAGTGTATTGTCCTCTGAACATGCCTGGAACCAATACTTCTTTACACCAGCATTCTCTTTCGCAATGTAGATTCAGATTAAAAGTCAGATGCTCTAAAGAATAAGCTATCTAGGCTATGGGAGTGTATTGTCCACTGGTGAACAAGTCCAGGAAAGTCACAGAACATGCCTGGAACCAATACTTCTTTACACCACCATTCTCTTTCGCAATGTAGATTCAGATGAAAAGTCAGATGCTCTAAAGAATAAGCTATCTAGGCTATGGGAGTGTATTGTCCTCTGGTGAACATGTCCAGGAAAGTCACAGAAAATTCCTGGAACGAATGCTTCTTAAAGGAAGGTAAATATTCACCCGAACAGGGACTAGAACCCTGGACCCTCAGATTAAAAGTCTGATGCTCTACCGACTGAGCTATCCGGGCTCTGAATTTGTCCATTCTCATGCACCTAACGTGCCGGGCAGTGGAACCTTTTGACAAGGGTGAATTGTCATATGGTACATTTCCCCAGATATCCAGGCCTCCATTCAAAATGAGGTGTTTATGAAATCTGAACTATGCCTCTTCTCCAAATATGCCATTCCAAGCTATCCGGGCTCTGGGAGTGTTTTGTCCACTGGTGAACATGTCCAGGAAAGACACAGAAAATGCCTGGAACCAATATTTCTTTACACCAGCATTCACTTTCGCAAAGTCCACGGGAGACAGAAAATCGCTTAGACAGAGTATACTGTGTGCATGCCAAACTTAAATCAGTCATCCAAAATGGGAGATTCAACTTGTAGATTCAAATTAAAAGTCTAATGCTCTATCGACTGAGCTATCCAGGCTTTGACTTTGAACATTGATATGAGTGAATTGTCCACTGGTGAACATGTCCAGGAAAGTCACAGAAAATGCTTGGAACCAATTCTTCTTAACACCACCATTCTCTTTGGCAAAATCCTCAGAGATAGCAAATAGCTTAGTCAGAGGATACTGTGTGCATGCCAAACTTAAATCAGTCATCCAAACAGGGAGTTTAAACCAGTAGATTCAAATTAAAAGTCAGATGCTCTAAAGAATAAACTATCTAGGCTATGGGAGTGTATTGTCCTCTGAACATGCCTGGAACCAATACTTCTTTACACCAGCATTCTCTTTCGCAATGTAGATTCAGATTAAAAGTCAGATGCTCTAAAGAATAAGCTATCTAGGCTATGGGAGTGTATTGTCCACTGGTGAACAAGTCCAGGAAAGTCACAGAACATGCCTGGAACCAATACTTCTTTACACCACCATTCTCTTTCGCAATGTAGATTCAGATGAAAAGTCAGATGCTCTAAAGAATAAGCTATCTAGGCTATGGGAGTGTATTGTCCTCTGGTGAACATGTCCAGGAAAGTCACAGAAAATTCCTGGAACGAATGCTTCTTAAAGGAAGGTAAATATTCACCCGAACAGGGACTTGAACCCTGGACCCTCAGATTAAAAGTCTGATGCTCTACCGACTGAGCTATCCGGGCTCTGAATTTGACCATTCTCATGCACCTAACGTGCCGGGCAGTGGAACCTTTTGACAAGGGTGAATTGTCATATGGTACATTTCCCCAGATATCCAGGCCTCCATTCAAAATGAGGTGTTTATGAAATCTGAACTATGCCTCTTCTCCAAATATGCCATTCCAAGCTATCCGGGCTCTGGGAGTGTTTTGTCCACTGGTGAACATGTCCAGGAAAGACACAGAAAATGCCTGGAACCAATATTTCTTTACACCAGCATTCACTTTCGCAAAGTCCACGGGAGACAGAAAATCGCTTAGACAGAGTATACTGTGTGCATGCCAAACTTAAATCAGTCATCCAAAATGGGAGATTCAACTTGTAGATTCAAATTAAAAGTCTAATGCTCTATCGACTGAGCTATCCAGGCTTTGACTTTGAACATTGATATGAGTGAATTGTCCACTGGTGAACATGTCCAGGAAAGTCACAGAAAATGCTTGGAACCAATTCTTCTTAACACCACCATTCTCTTTGGCAAAATCCTCAGAGATAGCAAATAGCTTAGTCAGAGGATACTGTGTGCATGCCAAACTTAAATCAGTCATCCAAACAGGGAGTTTAAACCAGTAGATTCAAATTAAAAGTCAGATGCTCTAAAGAATAAACTATCTAGGCTATGGGAGTGTATTGTCCTCTGAACATGCCTGGAACCAATACTTCTTTACACCAGCATTCTCTTTCGCAATGTAGATTCAGATTAAAAGTCAGATGCTCTAAAGAATAAGCTATCTAGGCTATGGGAGTGTATTGTCCACTGGTGAACAAGTCCAGGAAAGTCACAGAACATGCCTGGAACCAATACTTCTTTACACCACCATTCTCTTTCGCAATGTAGATTCAGATGAAAAGTCAGATGCTCTAAAGAATAAGCTATCTAGGCTATGGGAGTGTATTGTCCTCTGGTGAACATGTCCAGGAAAGTCACAGATAATTCCTGGAACGAATGCTTCTTAAAGGAAGGTAAATATTCGCCCGAACAGGGACTTGAACCCTGGACCACCATTCTCTTTGGCAAAATCCTCAGAGATAGCAAATAGCTTAGTCAGAGGATACTGTGTGCATGCCAAACTTAAATCAGTCATCCAAACAGGGAGTTTAAACCAGTAGATTCAAATTAAAAGTCAGATGCTCTAAAGAATAAACTATCTAGGCTATGGGAGTGTATTGTCCTCTGAACATGCCTGGAACCAATACTTCTTTACACCACCATTCTCTTTCGCAAGGTAGATTCAGATTAAAAGTCAGATGCTCTAAAGAATAAGCTATCTAGGCTATGGGAGTGTATTGTCCACTGGTGAACAAGTCCAGGAAAGTCACAGAACATGCCTGGAACCAATACTTCTTTACACCACCATTCTCTTTCGCAATGTAGATTCAAATGAAAAGTCAGATGCTCTAAAGAATAAGATATCTAGGCTATGGGAGTGTATTGTCCTCTGGTGAACATGTCCAGGAAAGTCACAGAAAATTCCTGGATCGAATGCTTCTTAAAGGAAGGTAAATATTCGCCCGAACAGGGACTTGAACCCTGGACCCTCAGATTAAAAGTCTGATGCTCTACCGACTGAGCTATCCGGGCTCCGAATTTGTCCATTCTCATGCACCTAACGTGCCGGGCAGTGGAACCTTTTGACAAGGGTGAATTGTCATATGGTACATTTCCCCAGATATCCAGGCCTCCATTCAAAATGTGGTATTTATGAAATCTGAACTATGCCTCTTCTCCAAATATGCCATTCCAAGCTATCCGGGCTCTGGGAGTGTTTTGTCCACTGGTGAACATGTCCAGGAAAGACACAGAAAATGCCTGGAACCAATATTTCTTTACACCAGCATTCACTTTTGCAAAGTCCACGGGAGACAGAAAATCGCTTAGACAGAGTATACTGTGTGCATGCCAAACTTAAATCAGTCATCCAAACAGGGAGATTCAACTTGTAGATTCAAATTAAAAGTCTAATGCTCTATCGACTGAGCTATCCAGGCTTTGACTTTGAACATTGATATGAGTGAATTGTCCACTGGTGAACATGTCCAGGAAAGTCACAGAAAATGCTTGGAACCAATTCTTCTTAACACCACCATTCTCTTTGGCAAAATCCTCAGAGATAGCAAATAGCTTAGTCAGAGGATACTGTGTGCATGCCAAACTTAAATCAGTCATCCAAACAGGGAGTTTAAACCAGTAGATTCAAATTAAAAGTCAGATGCTCTAAAGAATAAACTATCTAGGCTATGGGAGTGTATTGTCCTCTGAACATGCCTGGAACCAATACTTCTTTACACCAGCATTCTCTTTCGCAATGTAGATTCAGATTAAAAGTCAGATGCTCTAAAGAATAAGCTATCTAGGCTATGGGAGTGTATTGTCCACTGGTGAACAAGTCCAGGAAAGTCACAGAACATGCCTGGAACCAATACTTCTTTACACCACCATTCTCTTTCGCAATGTAGATTCAGATGAAAAGTCAGATGCTCTAAAGAATAAGCTATCTAGGCTATGGGAGTGTATTGTCCTCTGGTGAACATGTCCAGGAAAGTCACAGAAAATTCCTGGAACGAATGCTTCTTAAAGGAAGGTAAATATTCACCCGAACAGGGACTAGAACCCTGGACCCTCAGATTAAAAGTCTGATGCTCTACCGACTGAGCTATCCGGGCTCTGAATTTGTCCATTCTCATGCACCTAACGTGCCGGGCAGTGGAACCTTTTGACAAGGGTGAATTGTCATATGGTACATTTCCCCAGATATCCAGGCCTCCATTCAAAATGTGGTATTTATGAAATCTGAACTATGCCTCTTCTCCAAATATGCCATTCCAAGCTATCCGGGCTCTGGGAGTGTTTTGTCCACTGGTGAACATGTCCAGGAAAGACACAGAAAATGCCTGGAACCAATATTTCTTTACACCAGCATTCACTTTCGCAAAGTCCACGGGAGACAGAAAATCGCTTAGACAGAGTATACTGTGTGCATCCCAAACTTAAATCAGTCATCCAAACAGGGAGATTCAACTTGTAGATTCAAATTAAAAGTCTAATGCTCTATCGACTGAGCTATCCAGGCTTTGACTTTGAACATTGATATGAGTGAATTGTCCACTGGTGAACATGTCCAGGAAAGTCACAGAAAATGCTTGGAACCAATTCTTTTTAACACCACCATTCTCTTTGGCAAAATCCTCAGAGATAGCAAATAGCTTAGTCAGAGGATACTGTGTGCATGCCAAACTTAAATCAGTCATCCAAACAGGGAGTTTAAACCAGTAGATTCAAATTAAAAGTCAGATGCTCTAAAGAATAAGCTATCTAGGCTATGGGAGTGTATTGTCCACTGGTGAACAAGTCCAGGAAAGTCACAGAACATGCCTGGAACCAATACTTCTTTACACCACCATTCTCTTTCGCAATGTAGATTCAGATGAAAAGTCAGATGCTCTAAAGAATAAGCTATCTAGGCTATGGGAGTGTATTGTCCTCTGGTGAACATGTCCAGGAAAGTCACAGAAAATTCCTGGATCGAATGCTTCTTAAAGGAAGGTA
Organism: Thymallus thymallus; assembly: GCA_023634145.1. NCBI lineage: Eukaryota > Metazoa > Chordata > Actinopteri > Salmoniformes > Salmonidae > Thymallus > Thymallus thymallus. The sequence goes on along the minus strand of CM042409.1, from coordinate 31,624,642 downwards.
AATATTCGCCCGAACAGGGACTTGAACCCTGGACCCTCAGATTAAAAGTCTGATGCTCTACCGACTGAGCTATCCGGGCTCCGAATTTGTCCATTCTCATGCACCTAACGTGCCGGGCAGTGGAACCTTTTGACAAGGGTGAATTGTCATATGGTACATTTCCCCAGATATCCAGGCCTCCATTCAAAATGTGGTATTTATGAAATCTGAACTATGCCTCTTCTCCAAATATGCCATTCCAAGCTATCCGGGCTCTGGGAGTGTTTTGTCCACTGGTGAACATGTCCAGGAAAGACACAGAAAATGCCTGGAACCAATATTTCTTTACACCAGCATTCACTTTTGCAAAGTCCACGGGAGACAGAAAATCGCTTAGACAGAGTATACTGTGTGCATGCCAAACTTAAATCAGTCATCCAAACAGGGAGATTCAACTTGTAGATTCAAATTAAAAGTCTAATGCTCTATCGACTGAGCTATCCAGGCTTTGACTTTGAACATTGATATGAGTGAATTGTCCACTGGTGAACATGTCCAGGAAAGTCACAGAAAATGCTTGGAACCAATTCTTCTTAACACCACCATTCTCTTTGGCAAAATCCTCAGAGATAGCAAATAGCTTAGTCAGAGGATACTGTGTGCATGCCAAACTTAAATCAGTCATCCAAACAGGGAGTTTAAACCAGTAGATTCAAATTAAAAGTCAGATGCTCTAAAGAATAAACTATCTAGGCTATGGGAGTGTATTGTCCTCTGAACATGCCTGGAACCAATACTTCTTTACACCAGCATTCTCTTTCGCAATGTAGATTCAGATTAAAAGTCAGATGCTCTAAAGAATAAGCTATCTAGGCTATGGGAGTGTATTGTCCACTGGTGAACAAGTCCAGGAAAGTCACAGAACATGCCTGGAACCAATACTTCTTTACACCACCATTCTCTTTCGCAATGTAGATTCAGATGAAAAGTCAGATGCTCTAAAGAATAAGCTATCTAGGCTATGGGAGTGTATTGTCCTCTGGTGAACATGTCCAGGAAAGTCACAGAAAATTCCTGGAACGAATGCTTCTTAAAGGAAGGTAAATATTCACCCGAACAGGGACTAGAACCCTGGACCCTCAGATTAAAAGTCTGATGCTCTACCGACTGAGCTATCCGGGCTCTGAATTTGTCCATTCTCATGCACCTAACGTGCCGGGCAGTGGAACCTTTTGACAAGGGTGAATTGTCATATGGTACATTTCCCCAGATATCCAGGCCTCCATTCAAAATGAGGTGTTTATGAAATCTGAACTATGCCTCTTCTCCAAATATGCCATTCCAAGCTATCCGGGCTCTGGGAGTGTTTTGTCCACTGGTGAACATGTCCAGGAAAGACACAGAAAATGCCTGGAACCAATATTTCTTTACACCAGCATTCACTTTCGCAAAGTCCACGGGAGACAGAAAATCGCTTAGACAGAGTATACTGTGTGCATGCCAAACTTAAATCAGTCATCCAAAATGGGAGATTCAACTTGTAGATTCAAATTAAAAGTCTAATGCTCTATCGACTGAGCTATCCAGGCTTTGACTTTGAACATTGATATGAGTGAATTGTCCACTGGTGAACATGTCCAGGAAAGTCACAGAAAATGCTTGGAACCAATTCTTCTTAACACCACCATTCTCTTTGGCAAAATCCTCAGAGATAGCAAATAGCTTAGTCAGAGGATACTGTGTGCATGCCAAACTTAAATCAGTCATCCAAACAGGGAGTTTAAACCAGTAGATTCAAATTAAAAGTCAGATGCTCTAAAGAATAAACTATCTAGGCTATGGGAGTGTATTGTCCTCTGAACATGCCTGGAACCAATACTTCTTTACACCAGCATTCTCTTTCGCAATGTAGATTCAGATTAAAAGTCAGATGCTCTAAAGAATAAGCTATCTAGGCTATGGGAGTGTATTGTCCACTGGTGAACAAGTCCAGGAAAGTCACAGAACATGCCTGGAACCAATACTTCTTTACACCACCATTCTCTTTCGCAATGTAGATTCAGATGAAAAGTCAGATGCTCTAAAGAATAAGCTATCTAGGCTATGGGAGTGTATTGTCCTCTGGTGAACATGTCCAGGAAAGTCACAGAAAATTCCTGGAACGAATGCTTCTTAAAGGAAGGTAAATATTCACCCGAACAGGGACTTGAACCCTGGACCCTCAGATTAAAAGTCTGATGCTCTACCGACTGAGCTATCCGGGCTCTGAATTTGACCATTCTCATGCACCTAACGTGCCGGGCAGTGGAACCTTTTGACAAGGGTGAATTGTCATATGGTACATTTCCCCAGATATCCAGGCCTCCATTCAAAATGAGGTGTTTATGAAATCTGAACTATGCCTCTTCTCCAAATATGCCATTCCAAGCTATCCGGGCTCTGGGAGTGTTTTGTCCACTGGTGAACATGTCCAGGAAAGACACAGAAAATGCCTGGAACCAATATTTCTTTACACCAGCATTCACTTTCGCAAAGTCCACGGGAGACAGAAAATCGCTTAGACAGAGTATACTGTGTGCATGCCAAACTTAAATCAGTCATCCAAAATGGGAGATTCAACTTGTAGATTCAAATTAAAAGTCTAATGCTCTATCGACTGAGCTATCCAGGCTTTGACTTTGAACATTGATATGAGTGAATTGTCCACTGGTGAACATGTCCAGGAAAGTCACAGAAAATGCTTGGAACCAATTCTTCTTAACACCACCATTCTCTTTGGCAAAATCCTCAGAGATAGCAAATAGCTTAGTCAGAGGATACTGTGTGCATGCCAAACTTAAATCAGTCATCCAAACAGGGAGTTTAAACCAGTAGATTCAAATTAAAAGTCAGATGCTCTAAAGAATAAACTATCTAGGCTATGGGAGTGTATTGTCCTCTGAACATGCCTGGAACCAATACTTCTTTACACCAGCATTCTCTTTCGCAATGTAGATTCAGATTAAAAGTCAGATGCTCTAAAGAATAAGCTATCTAGGCTATGGGAGTGTATTGTCCACTGGTGAACAAGTCCAGGAAAGTCACAGAACATGCCTGGAACCAATACTTCTTTACACCACCATTCTCTTTCGCAATGTAGATTCAGATGAAAAGTCAGATGCTCTAAAGAATAAGCTATCTAGGCTATGGGAGTGTATTGTCCTCTGGTGAACATGTCCAGGAAAGTCACAGAAAATTCCTGGAACGAATGCTTCTTAAAGGAAGGTAAATATTCACCCGAACAGGGACTTGAACCCTGGACCCTCAGATTAAAAGTCTGATGCTCTACCGACTGAGCTATCCGGGCTCTGAATTTGACCATTCTCATGCACCTAACGTGCCGGGCAGTGGAACCTTTTGACAAGGGTGAATTGTCATATGGTACATTTCCCCAGATATCCAGGCCTCCATTCAAAATGTGGTATTTATGAAATCTGAACTATGCCTCTTCTCCAAATATGCCATTCCAAGCTATCCGGGCTCTGGGAGTGTTTTGTCCACTGGTGAACATGTCCAGGAAAGACACAGAAAATGCCTGGAACCAATATTTCTTTACACCAGCATTCACTTTTGCAAAGTCCACGGGAGACAGAAAATCGCTTAGACAGAGTATACTGTGTGCATGCCAAACTTAAATCAGTCATCCAAACAGGGAGATTCAACTTGTAGATTCAAATTAAAAGTCTAATGCTCTATCGACTGAGCTATCCAGGCTTTGACTTTGAACATTGATATGAGTGAATTGTCCACTGGTGAACATGTCCAGGAAAGTCACAGAAAATGCTTGGAACCAATTCTTCTTAACACCACCATTCTCTTTGGCAAAATCCTCAGAGATAGCAAATAGCTTAGTCAGAGGATACTGTGTGCATGCCAAACTTAAATCAGTCATCCAAACAGGGAGTTTAAACCAGTAGATTCAAATTAAAAGTCAGATGCTCTAAAGAATAAGCTATCTAGGCTATGGGAGTGTATTGTCCACTGGTGAACAAGTCCAGGAAAGTCACAGAACATGCCTGGAACCAATACTTCTTTACACCACCATTCTCTTTCGCAATGTAGATTCAGATGAAAAGTCAGATGCTCTAAAGAATAAGCTATCTAGGCTATGGGAGTGTATTGTCCTCTGGTGAACATGTCCAGGAAAGTCACAGAAAATTCCTGGAACGAATGCTTCTTAAAGGAAGGTAAATATTCGCCCGAACAGGGACTTGAACCCTGGACCCTCAGATTAAAAGTCTGATGCTCTACCGACTGAGCTATCCGGGCTCCGAATTTGTCCATTCTCATGCACCTAACGTGCCGGGCAGTGGAACCTTTTGACAAGGGTGAATTGTCATATGGTACATTTCCCCAGATATCCAGGCCTCCATTCAAAATGTGGTATTTATGAAATCTGAACTATGCCTCTTCTCCAAATATGCCATTCCAAGCTATCCGGGCTCTGGGAGTGTTTTGTCCACTGGTGAACATGTCCAGGAAAGACACAGAAAATGCCTGGAACCAATATTTCTTTACACCAGCATTCACTTTTGCAAAGTCCACGGGAGACAGAAAATCGCTTAGACAGAGTATACTGTGTGCATGCCAAACTTAAATCAGTCATCCAAACAGGGAGATTCAACTTGTAGATTCAAATTAAAAGTCTAATGCTCTATCGACTGAGCTATCCAGGCTTTGACTTTGAACATTGATATGAGTGAATTGTCCACTGGTGAACATGTCCAGGAAAGTCACAGAAAATGCTTGGAACCAATTCTTCTTAACACCACCATTCTCTTTGGCAAAATCCTCAGAGATAGCAAATAGCTTAGTCAGAGGATACTGTGTGCATGCCAAACTTAAATCAGTCATCCAAACAGGGAGTTTAAACCAGTAGATTCAAATTAAAAGTCAGATGCTCTAAAGAATAAACTATCTAGGCTATGGGAGTGTATTGTCCTCTGAACATGCCTGGAACCAATACTTCTTTACACCAGCATTCTCTTTCGCAATGTAGATTCAGATTAAAAGTCAGATGCTCTAAAGAATAAGCTATCTAGGCTATGGGAGTGTATTGTCCACTGGTGAACAAGTCCAGGAAAGTCACAGAACATGCCTGGAACCAATACTTCTTTACACCACCATTCTCTTTCGCAATGTAGATTCAGATGAAAAGTCAGATGCTCTAAAGAATAAGCTATCTAGGCTATGGGAGTGTATTGTCCTCTGGTGAACATGTCCAGGAAAGTCACAGAAAATTCCTGGAACGAATGCTTCTTAAAGGAAGGTAAATATTCACCCGAACAGGGACTAGAACCCTGGACCCTCAGATTAAAAGTCTGATGCTCTACCGACTGAGCTATCCGGGCTCTGAATTTGTCCATTCTCATGCACCTAACGTGCCGGGCAGTGGAACCTTTTGACAAGGGTGAATTGTCATATGGTACATTTCCCCAGATATCCAGGCCTCCATTCAAAATGAGGTGTTTATGAAATCTGAACTATGCCTCTTCTCCAAATATGCCATTCCAAGCTATCCGGGCTCTGGGAGTGTTTTGTCCACTGGTGAACATGTCCAGGAAAGACACAGAAAATGCCTGGAACCAATATTTCTTTACACCAGCATTCACTTTCGCAAAGTCCACGGGAGACAGAAAATCGCTTAGACAGAGTATACTGTGTGCATGCCAAACTTAAATCAGTCATCCAAAATGGGAGATTCAACTTGTAGATTCAAATTAAAAGTCTAATGCTCTATCGACTGAGCTATCCAGGCTTTGACTTTGAACATTGATATGAGTGAATTGTCCACTGGTGAACATGTCCAGGAAAGTCACAGAAAATGCTTGGAACCAATTCTTCTTAACACCACCATTCTCTTTGGCAAAATCCTCAGAGATAGCAAATAGCTTAGTCAGAGGATACTGTGTGCATGCCAAACTTAAATCAGTCATCCAAACAGGGAGTTTAAACCAGTAGATTCAAATTAAAAGTCAGATGCTCTAAAGAATAAACTATCTAGGCTATGGGAGTGTATTGTCCTCTGAACATGCCTGGAACCAATACTTCTTTACACCAGCATTCTCTTTCGCAATGTAGATTCAGATTAAAAGTCAGATGCTCTAAAGAATAAGCTATCTAGGCTATGGGAGTGTATTGTCCACTGGTGAACAAGTCCAGGAAAGTCACAGAACATGCCTGGAACCAATACTTCTTTACACCACCATTCTCTTTCGCAATGTAGATTCAGATGAAAAGTCAGATGCTCTAAAGAATAAGCTATCTAGGCTATGGGAGTGTATTGTCCTCTGGTGAACATGTCCAGGAAAGTCACAGAAAATTCCTGGAACGAATGCTTCTTAAAGGAAGGTAAATATTCACCCGAACAGGGACTTGAACCCTGGACCCTCAGATTAAAAGTCTGATGCTCTACCGACTGAGCTATCCGGGCTCTGAATTTGACCATTCTCATGCACCTAACGTGCCGGGCAGTGGAACCTTTTGACAAGGGTGAATTGTCATATGGTACATTTCCCCAGATATCCAGGCCTCCATTCAAAATGTGGTATTTATGAAATCTGAACTATGCCTCTTCTCCAAATATGCCATTCCAAGCTATCCGGGCTCTGGGAGTGTTTTGTCCACTGGTGAACATGTCCAGGAAAGACACAGAAAATGCCTGGAACCAATATTTCTTTACACCAGCATTCACTTTCGCAAAGTCCACGGGAGACAGAAAATCGCTTAGACAGAGTATACTGTGTGCATCCCAAACTTAAATCAGTCATCCAAACAGGGAGATTCAACTTGTAGATTCAAATTAAAAGTCTAATGCTCTATCGACTGAGCTATCCAGGCTTTGACTTTGAACATTGATATGAGTGAATTGTCCACTGGTGAACATGTCCAGGAAAGTCACAGAAAATGCTTGGAACCAATTCTTTTTAACACCACCATTCTCTTTGGCAAAATCCTCAGAGATAGCAAATAGCTTAGTCAGAGGATACTGTGTGCATGCCAAACTTAAATCAGTCATCCAAACAGGGAGTTTAAACCAGTAGATTCAAATTAAAAGTCAGATGCTCTAAAGAATAAGCTATCTAGGCTATGGGAGTGTATTGTCCACTGGTGAACAAGTCCAGGAAAGTCACAGAACATGCCTGGAACCAATACTTCTTTACACCACCATTCTCTTTCGCAATGTAGATTCAGATGAAAAGTCAGATGCTCTAAAGAATAAGCTATCTAGGCTATGGGAGTGTATTGTCCTCTGGTGAACATGTCCAGGAAAGTCACAGAAAATTCCTGGAACGAATGCTTCTTAAAGGAAGGTAAATATTCGCCCGAACAGGGACTTGAACCCTGGACCCTCAGATTAAAAGTCTGATGCTCTACCGACTGAGCTATCCGGGCTCCGAATTTGTCCATTCTCATGCACCTAACGTGCCGGGCAGTGGAACCTTTTGACAAGGGTGAATTGTCATATGGTACATTTCCCCAGATATCCAGGCCTCCATTCAAAATGTGGTATTTATGAAATCTGAACTATGCCTCTTCTCCAAATATGCCATTCCAAGCTATCCGGGCTCTGGGAGTGTTTTGTCCACTGGTGAACATGTCCAGGAAAGACACAGAAAATGCCTGGAACCAATATTTCTTTACACCAGCATTCACTTTTGCAAAGTCCACGGGAGACAGAAAATCGCTTAGACAGAGTATACTGTGTGCATGCCAAACTTAAATCAGTCATCCAAACAGGGAGATTCAACTTGTAGATTCAAATTAAAAGTCTAATGCTCTATCGACTGAGCTATCCAGGCTTTGACTTTGAACATTGATATGAGTGAATTGTCCACTGGTGAACATGTCCAGGAAAGTCACAGAAAATGCTTGGAACCAATTCTTCTTAACACCACCATTCTCTTTGGCAAAATCCTCAGAGATAGCAAATAGCTTAGTCAGAGGATACTGTGTGCATGCCAAACTTAAATCAGTCATCCAAACAGGGAGTTTAAACCAGTAGATTCAAATTAAAAGTCAGATGCTCTAAAGAATAAACTATCTAGGCTATGGGAGTGTATTGTCCTCTGAACATGCCTGGAACCAATACTTCTTTACACCACCATTCTCTTTCGCAATGTAGATTCAAATGAAAAGTCAGATGCTCTAAAGAATAAGATATCTAGGCTATGGGAGTGTATTGTCCTCTGGTGAACATGTCCAGGAAAGTCACAGAAAATTCCTGGAACGAATGCTTCTTAAAGGAAGGTAAATATTCGCCTGAACAGGGACTTGAACCCTGGACCCTCAGATTAAAAGTCTGATGCTCTACCGACTGAGCTATCCAGGCTCTAAATTTGCCCATTGTCATGCACCTAACGTGCCGGGCAGTGGAACATTTTGACAAGGGTGAATTGTCATATGGTACATTTCCCCAGATATCCAGGCCTCCATTCAAAATGTGGTATTTATGAAATCTGAACTATGCCTCTTCTCCAAATATGCCATTCCAAGCTATCCGGGCTCTGGGAGTGTTTTGTCCACTGGTGAACATGTCCAGGAAAGACACAGAAAATGCCTGGAACCAATATTTCTTTACACCAGCATTCACTTTCGCAAAGTCCACGGGAGACAGAAAATCGCTTAGACAGAGTATACTGTGTGCATGCCAAACTTAAATCAGTCATCCAAAATGGGAGATTCAACTTGTAGATTCAAATTAAAAGTCTAATGCTCTATCGACTGAGCTATCCAGGCTTTGACTTTGAACATTGATATGAGTGAATTGTCCACTGGTGAACATGTCCAGGAAAGTCACAGAAAATGCTTGGAACCAATTCTTCTTAACACCACCATTCTCTTTGGCAAAATCCTCAGAGATAGCAAATAGCTTAGTCAGAGGATACTGTGTGCATGCCAAACTTAAATCAGTCATCCAAACAGGGAGTTTAAACCAGTAGATTCAAATTAAAAGTCAGATGCTCTAAAGAATAAACTATCTAGGCTATGGGAGTGTATTGTCCTCTGAACATGCCTGGAACCAATACTTCTTTACACCAGCATTCTCTTTCGCAATGTAGATTCAGATTAAAAGTCAGATGCTCTAAAGAATAAGCTATCTAGGCTATGGGAGTGTATTGTCCACTGGTGAACAAGTCCAGGAAAGTCACAGAACATGCCTGGAACCAATACTTCTTTACACCAGCATTCTCTTTCGCAATGTAGATTCAGATGAAAAGTCAGATGCTCTAAAGAATAAGCTATCTAGGCTATGGGAGTGTATTGTCCTCTGGTGAACATGTCCAGGAAAGTCACAGAAAATTCCTGGAACGAATGCTTCTTAAAGGAAGGTAAATATTTGCCAGAACAGGGACTTGAACCCTGGACCCTCAGATTAAAAGTCTGATGCTCTACCGACTGAGCTATCCGGGCTCAGAATTTGTCCATTCTCATGCACCTAACGTGCCGGGCAGTGGAACCTTTTGACAAGGGTGAATTGTCATATGGTACATTTCCCCAGATATCCAGGCCTCCATTCAAAATGTGGTATTTATGAAATCTGAACTATGCCTCTTCTCCAAATATGCCATTCCAAGCTATCCGGGCTCTGGGAGTGTTTTGTCCACTGGTGAACATGTCCAGGAAAGACACAGAAAATGCCTGGAACCAATATTTCTTTACACCAGCATTCACTTTTGCAAAGTCCACGGGAGACAGAAAATCGCTTAGACAGAGTATACTGTGTGCATGCCAAACTTAAATCAGTCATCCAAACAGGGAGATTCAACTTGTAGATTCAAATTAAAAGTCTAATGCTCTATCGACTGAGCTATCCAGGCTTTGACTTTGAACATTGATATGAGTGAATTGTCCACTGGTGAACATGTCCAGGAAAGTCACAGAAAATGCTTGGAACCAATTCTTCTTAACACCACCATTCTCTTTGGCAAAATCCTCAGAGATAGCAAATAGCTTAGTCAGAGGATACTGTGTGCATGCCAAACTTAAATCAGTCATCCAAACAGGGAGTTTAAACCAGTAGATTCAAATTAAAAGTCAGATGCTCTAAAGAATAAGCTATCTAGGCTATGGGAGTGTATTGTCCACTGGTGAACAAGTCCAGGAAAGTCACAGAACATGCCTGGAACCAATACCTCTTTACACCACCATTCTCTTTCGCAATGTAGATTCAGATGAAAAGTCAGATGCTCTAAAGAATAAGCTATCTAGGCTATGGGAGTGTATTGTCCTCTGGTGAACATGTCCAGGAAAGTCACAGAAAATTCCTGGAACGAATGCTTCTTAAAGGAAGGTAAATATTCGCCCGAACAGGGACTTGAACCCTGGACCCTCAGATTAAAAGTCTGATGCTCTACCGACTGAGCTATCCGGGCTCAGAATTTGTCCATTCTCATGCACCTAACGTGCCGGGCAGTGGAACCTTTTGACAAGGGTGAATTGTCATATGGTACATTTCCCCAGATATCCAGGCCTCCATTCAAAATGTGGTATTTATGAAATCTGAACTATGCCTCTTCTCCAAATATGCCATTCCAAGCTATCCGGGCTCTGGGAGTGTTTTGTCCACTGGTGAACATGTCCAGGAAAGACACAGAAAATGCCTGGAACCAATATTTCTTTACACCAGCATTCACTTTTGCAAAGTCCACGGGAGACAGAAAATCGCTTAGACAGAGTATACTGTGTGCATGCCAAACTTAAATCAGTCATCCAAACAGGGAGATTCAACTTGTAGATTCAAATTAAAAGTCTAATGCTCTATCGACTGAGCTATCCAGGCTTTGACTTTGAACATTGATATGAGTGAATTGTCCACTGGTGAACATGTCCAGGAAAGTCACAGAAAATGCTTGGAACCAATTCTTCTTAACACCACCATTCTCTTTGGCAAAATCCTCAGAGATAGCAAATAGCTTAGTCAGAGGATACTGTGTGCATGCCAAACTTAAATCAGTCATCCAAACAGGGAGTTTAAACCAGTAGATTCAAATTAAAAGTCAGATGCTCTAAAGAATAAGCTATCTAGGCTATGGGAGTGTATTGTCCACTGGTGAACAAGTCCAGGAAAGTCACAGAACATGCCTGGAACCAATACTTCTTTACACCACCATTCTCTTTCGCAATGTAGATTCAGATGAAAAGTCAGATGCTCTAAAGAATAAGCTATCTAGGCTATGGGAGTGTATTGTCCTCTGGTGAACATGTCCAGGAAAGTCACAGAAAATTCCTGGAACGAATGCTTCTTAAAGGAAGGTAAATATTCGCCCGAACAGGGACTTGAACCCTGGACCCTCAGATTAAAAGTCTGATGCTCTACCGACTGAGCTATCCGGGCTCTGAATTTGTCCATTCTCATGCACCTAACGTGCCGGGCAGTGGAACCTTTTGACAAGGGTGAATTGTCATATGGTACATTTCCCCAGATATCCAGGCCTCCATTCAAAATGAGGTGTTTATGAAATCTGAACTATGCCTCTTCTCCAAATATGCCATTCCAAGCTATCCGGGCTCTGGGAGTGTTTTGTCCACTGGTGAACATGTCCAGGAAAGACACAGAAAATGCCTGGAACCAATATTTCTTTACACCAGCATTCACTTTTGCAAAGTCCACGGGAGACAGAAAATCGCTTAGACAGAGTATACTGTGTGCATGCCAAACTTAAATCAGTCATCCAAACAGGGAGATTCAACTTGTAGATTCAAATTAAAAGTCTAATGCTCTATCGACTGAGCTATCCAGGCTTTGACTTTGAACATTGATATGAGTGAATTGTCCACTGGTGAACATGTCCAGGAAAGTCACAGAAAATGCTTGGAACCAATTCTTCTTAACACCACCATTCTCTTTGGCAAAATCCTCAGAGATAGCAAATAGCTTAGTCAGAGGATACTGTGTGCATGCCAAACTTAAATCAGTCATCCAAACAGGGAGTTTAAACCAGTAGATTCAAATTAAAAGTCAGATGCTCTAAAGAATAAACTATCTAGGCTATGGGAGTGTATTGTCCTCTGAACATGCCTGGAACCAATACTTCTTTACACCAGCATTCTCTTTCGCAATGTAGATTCAGATTAAAAGTCAGATGCTCTAAAGAATAAGCTATCTAGGCTATGGGAGTGTATTGTCCACTGGTGAACAAGTCCAGGAAAGTCACAGAACATGCCTGGAACCAATACTTCTTTACACCACCATTCTCTTTCGCAATGTAGATTCAGATGAAAAGTCAGATGCTCTAAAGAATAAGCTATCTAGGCTATGGGAGTGTATTGTCCTCTGGTGAACATGTCCAGGAAAGTCACAGAAAATTCCTAGAACGAATGCTTCTTAAAGGAAGGTAAATATTCGCCCTAACAGGGACTTGAACCCTGGACCCTCAGATTAAAAGTCTGATGCTCTACTGACTGAGCTATCCGGGCTCTGAATTTGTCCATTCTCATGCACCTAACGTGCCGGGCAGTGGAACCTTTTGACAAGGGTGAATTGTCATATGGTACATTTCCCCAGATATCCAGGCCTCCATTCAAAATGTGGTATTTATGAAATCTGAACTATGCCTCTTCTCCAAATATGCCATTCCAAGCTATCCGGGCTCTGGGAGTGTTTTGTCCACTGGTGAACATGTCCAGGAAAGACACAGAAAATGCCTGGAACCAATATTTCTTTACACCAGCATTCACTTTTGCAAAGTCCACGGGAGACAGAAAATCGCTTAGACAGAGTATACTGTGTGCATGCCAAACTTAAATCAGTCATCCAAACAGGGAGATTCAACTTGTAGATTCAAATTAAAAGTCTAATGCTCTATCGACTGAGCTATCCAGGCTTTGACTTTGAACATTGATATGAGTGAATTGTCCACTGGTGAACATGTCCAGGAAAGTCACAGAAAATGCTTGGAACCAATTCTTCTTAACACCACCATTCTCTTTGGCAAAATCCTCAGAGATAGCAAATAGCTTAGTCAGAGGATACTGTGTGCATGCCAAACTTAAATCAGTCATCCAAACAGGGAGTTTAAACCAGTAGATTCAAATTAAAAGTCAGATGCTCTAAAGAATAAACTATCTAGGCTATGGGAGTGTATTGTCCTCTGAACATGCCTGGAACCAATACTTCTTTACACCAGCATTCTCTTTCGCAATGTAGATTCAGATTAAAAGTCAGATGCTCTAAAGAATAAGCTATCTAGGCTATGGGAGTGTATTGTCCACTGGTGAACAAGTCCAGGAAAGTCACAGAACATGCCTGGAACCAATACTTCTTTACACCACCATTCTCTTTCGCAATGTAGATTCAGATGAAAAGTCAGATGCTCTAAAGAATAAGCTATCTAGGCTATGGGAGTGTATTGTCCTCTGGTGAACATGTCCAGGAAAGTCACAGAAAATTCCTGGAACGAATGCTTCTTAAAGGAAGGTAAATATTCCCCCGAACAGGGACTTGAACCCTGGACCCTCAGATTAAAAGTCTGATGCTCTACCGACTGAGCTATCCGGGCTCTGAATTTGTCCATTCTCATGCACCTAACGTGCCGGGCAGTGGAACCTTTTGACAAGGGTGAATTGTCATATGGTACATTTCCCCAGATATCCAGGCCTCCATTCAAAATGAGGTGTTTATGAAATCTGAACTATGCCTCTTCTCCAAATATGCCATTCCAAGCTATCCGGGCTCTGGGAGTGTTTTGTCCACTGGTGAACATGTCCAGGAAAGACACAGAAAATGCCTGGAACCAATATTTCTTTACACCAGCATTCACTTTCGCAAAGTCCACGGGAGACAGAAAATCGCTTAGACAGAGTATACTGTGTGCATGCCAAACTTAAATCAGTCATCCAAAATGGGAGATTCAACTTGTAGATTCAAATTAAAAGTCTAATGCTCTATCGACTGAGCTATCCAGGCTTTGACTTTGAACATTGATATGAGTGAATTGTCCACTGGTGAACATGTCCAGGAAAGTCACAGAAAATGCTTGGAACCAATTCTTCTTAACACCACCATTCTCTTTGGCAAAATCCTCAGAGATAGCAAATAGCTTAGTCAGAGGATACTGTGTGCATGCCAAACTTAAATCAGTCATCCAAACAGGGAGTTTAAACCAGTAGATTCAAATTAAAAGTCAGATGCTCTAAAGAATAAACTATCTAGGCTATGGGAGTGTATTGTCCTCTGAACATGCCTGGAACCAATACTTCTTTACACCAGCATTCTCTTTCGCAATGTAGATTCAGATTAAAAGTCAGATGCTCTAAAGAATAAGCTATCTAGGCTATGGGAGTGTATTGTCCACTGGTGAACAAGTCCAGGAAAGTCACAGAACATGCCTGGAACCAATACTTCTTTACACCACCATTCTCTTTCGCAATGTAGATTCAGATGAAAAGTCAGATGCTCTAAAGAATAAGCTATCTAGGCTATGGGAGTGTATTGTCCTCTGGTGAACATGTCCAGGAAAGTCACAGAAAATTCCTGGAACGAATGCTTCTTAAAGGAAGGTAAATATTCACCCGAACAGGGACTTGAACCCTGGACCCTCAGATTAAAAGTCTGATGCTCTACCGACTGAGCTATCCGGGCTCTGAATTTGTCCATTCTCATGCACCTAACGTGCCGGGCAGTGGAACCTTTTGACAAGGGTGAATTGTCATATGGTACATTTCCCCAGATATCCAGGCCTCCATTCAAAATGTGGTATTTATGAAATCTGAACTATGCCTCTTCTCCAAATATGCCATTCCAAGCTATCCGGGCTCTGGGAGTGTTTTGTCCACTGGTGAACATGTCCAGGAAAGACACAGAAAATGCCTGGAACCAATATTTCTTTACACCAGCATTCACTTTTGCAAAGTCCACGGGAGACAGAAAATCGCTTAGACAGAGTATACTGTGTGCATGCCAAACTTAAATCAGTCATCCAAACAGGGAGATTCAACTTGTAGATTCAAATTAAAAGTCTAATGCTCTATCGACTGAGCTATCCAGGCTTTGACTTTGAACATTGATATGAGTGAATTGTCCACTGGTGAACATGTCCAGGAAAGTCACAGAAAATGCTTGGAACCAATTCTTCTTAACACCACCATTCTCTTTGGCAAAATCCTCAGAGATAGCAAATAGCTTAGTCAGAGGATACTGTGTGCATGCCAAACTTAAATCAGTCATCCAAACAGGGAGTTTAAACCAGTAGATTCAAATTAAAAGTCAGATGCTCTAAAGAATAAACTATCTAGGCTATGGGAGTGTATTGTCCTCTGAACATGCCTGGAACCAATACTTCTTTACACCAGCATTCTCTTTCGCAATGTAGATTCAGATTAAAAGTCAGATGCTCTAAAGAATAAGCTATCTAGGCTATGGGAGTGTATTGTCCACTGGTGAACAAGTCCAGGAAAGTCACAGAACATGCCTGGAACCAATACTTCTTTACACCACCATTCTCTTTCGCAATGTAGATTCAGATGAAAAGTCAGATGCTCTAAAGAATAAGCTATCTGGGCTATGGGAGTGTATTGTCCTCTGGTGAACATGTCCAGGAAAGTCACAGAAAATTCCTGGAACGAATGCTTCTTAAAGGAAGGTAAATATTCACCCGAACAGGGACTTGAACCCTGGACCCTCAGATTAAAAGTCTGATGCTCTACCGACTGAGCTATCCGGGCTCTGAATTTGTCCATTCTCATGCACCTAACGTGCCGGGCAGTGGAACCTTTTGACAAGGGTGAATTGTCATATGGTACATTTCCCCAGATATCCAGGCCTCCATTCAAAATGTGGTGTTTATGAAATCTGAACTATGCCTCTTCTCCAAATATGCCATTCCAAGCTATCCGGGCTCTGGGAGTGTTTTGTCCACTGGTGAACATGTCCAGGAAAGACACAGAAAATGCCTGGAACCAATATTTCTTTACACCAGCATTCACTTTCGCAAAGTCCACGGGAGACAGAAAATCGCTTAGACAGAGTATACTGTGTGCATGCCAAACTTAAATCAGTCATCCAAAATGGGAGATTCAACTTGTAGATTCAAATTAAAAGTCTAATGCTCTATCGACTGAGCTATCCAGGCTTTGACTTTGAACATTGATATGAGTGAATTGTCCACTGGTGAACATGTCCAGGAAAGTCACAGAAAATGCTTGAAACCAATTCTTCTTAACACCACCATTCTCTTTGGCAAAATCCTCAGAGATAGCAAATAGCTTAGTCAGAGGATACTGTGTGCATGCCAAACTTAAATCAGTCATCCAAACAGGGAGTTTAAACCAGTAGATTCAAATTAAAAGTCAGATGCTCTAAAGAATAAACTATCTAGGCTATGGGAGTGTATTGTCCTCTGAACATGCCTGGAACCAATACTTCTTTACACCAGCATTCTCTTTCGCAATGTAGATTCAGATTAAAAGTCAGATGCTCTAAAGAATAAGCTATCTAGGCTATGGGAGTGTATTGTCCACTGGTGAACAAGTCCAGGAAAGTCACAGAACATGCCTGGAACCAATACTTCTTTACACCACCATTCTCTTTCGCAATGTAGATTCAGATGAAAAGTCAGATGCTCTAAAGAATAAGCTATCTAGGCTATGGGAGTGTATTGTCCTCTGGTGAACATGTCCAGGAAAGTCACAGAAAATTCCTGGAACGAATGCTTCTTAAAGGAAGGTAAATATTCGCCCGAACAGGGACTTGAACCCTGGACCACCATTCTCTTTGGCAAAATCCTCAGAGATAGCAAATAGCTTAGTCAGAGGATACTGTGTGCATGCCAAACTTAAATCAGTCATCCAAACAGGGAGTTTAAACCAGTAGATTCAAATTAAAAGTCAGATGCTCTAAAGAATAAACTATCTAGGCTATGGGAGTGTATTGTCCTCTGAACATGCCTGGAACCAATACTTCTTTACACCAGCATTCTCTTTCGCAATGTAGATTCAGATTAAAAGTCAGATGCTCTAAAGAATAAGCTATCTAGGCTATGGGAGTGTATTGTCCACTGGTGAACAAGTCCAGGAAAGTCACAGAACATGCCTGGAACCAATACTTCTTTACACCACCATTCTCTTTCGCAATGTAGATTCAGATGAAAAGTCAGATGCTCTAAAGAATAAGCTATCTAGGCTATGGGAGTGTATTGTCCTCTGGTGAACATGTGCAGGAAAGTCACAGAAAATTCCTGGAACGAATGCTTCTTAAAGGAAGGTAAATATTCGCCCGAACAGGGACTTGAACCCTGGACCCTCAGATTAAAAGTCTGATGCTCTACCGACTGAGCTATCCGGGCTCAGAATTTGTCCATTCTCATGCACCTAACGTGCCGGGCAGTGGAACCTTTTGACAAGGGTGAATTGTCATATGGTACATTTCCCCAGATATCCAGGCCTCCATTCAAAATGTGGTATTTATGAAATCTGAACTATGCCTCTTCTCCAAATATGCCATTCCAAGCTATCCGGGCTCTGGGAGTGTTTTGTCCACTGGTGAACATGTCCAGGAAAGACACAGAAAATGCCTGGAACCAATATTTCTTTACACCAGCATTCACTTTTGCAAAGTCCACGGGAGACAGAAAATCGCTTAGACAGAGTATACTGTGTGCATGCCAAACTTAAATCAGTCATCCAAACAGGGAGATTCAACTTGTAGATTCAAATTAAAAGTCTAATGCTCTATCGACTGAGCTATCCAGGCTTTGACTTTGAACATTGATATGAGTGAATTGTCCACTGGTGAACATGTCCAGGAAAGTCACAGAAAATGCTTGGAACCAATTCTTCTTAACACCACCATTCTCTTTGGCAAAATCCTCAGAGATAGCAAATAGCTTAGTCAGAGGATACTGTGTGCATGCCAAACTTAAATCAGTCATCCAAACAGGGAGTTTAAACCAGTAGATTCAAATTAAAAGTCAGATGCTCTAAAGAATAAACTATCTAGGCTATGGGAGTGTATTGTCCTCTGAACATGCCTGGAACCAATACTTCTTTACACCAGCATTCTCTTTCGCAATGTAGATTCAGATTAAAAGTCAGATGCTCTAAAGAATAAGCTATCTAGGCTATGGGAGTGTATTGTCCACTGGTGAACAAGTCCAGGAAAGTCACAGAACATGCCTGGAACCAATACTTCTTTACACCACCATTCTCTTTCGCAATGTAGATTCAGATGAAAAGTCAGATGCTCTAAAGAATAAGCTATCTAGGCTATGGGAGTGTATTGTCCTCTGGTGAACATGTCCAGGAAAGTCACAGAAAATTCCTAGAACGAATGCTTCTTAAAGGAAGGTAAATATTCGCCCTAACAGGGACTTGAACCCTGGACCCTCAGATTAAAAGTCTGATGCTCTACTGACTGAGCTATCCGGGCTCTGAATTTGTCCATTCTCATGCACCTAACGTGCCGGGCAGTGGAACCTTTTGACAAGGGTGAATTGTCATATGGTACATTTCCCCAGATATCCAGGCCTCCATTCAAAATGTGGTATTTATGAAATCTGAACTATGCCTCTTCTCCAAATATGCCATTCCAAGCTATCCGGGCTCTGGGAGTGTTTTGTCCACTGGTGAACATGTCCAGGAAAGACACAGAAAATGCCTGGAACCAATATTTCTTTACACCAGCATTCACTTTTGCAAAGTCCACGGGAGACAGAAAATCGCTTAGACAGAGTATACTGTGTGCATGCCAAACTTAAATCAGTCATCCAAACAGGGAGATTCAACTTGTAGATTCAAATTAAAAGTCTAATGCTCTATCGACTGAGCTATCCAGGCTTTGACTTTGAACATTGATATGAGTGAATTGTCCACTGGTGAACATGTCCAGGAAAGTCACAGAAAATGCTTGGAACCAATTCTTCTTAACACCACCATTCTCTTTGGCAAAATCCTCAGAGATAGCAAATAGCTTAGTCAGAGGATACTGTGTGCATGCCAAACTTAAATCAGTCATCCAAACAGGGAGTTTAAACCAGTAGATTCAAATTAAAAGTCAGATGCTCTAAAGAATAAACTATCTAGGCTATGGGAGTGTATTGTCCTCTGAACATGCCTGGAACCAATACTTCTTTACACCAGCATTCTCTTTCGCAATGTAGATTCAGATTAAAAGTCAGATGCTCTAAAGAATAAGCTATCTAGGCTATGGGAGTGTATTGTCCACTGGTGAACAAGTCCAGGAAAGTCACAGAACATGCCTGGAACCAATACTTCTTTACACCACCATTCTCTTTCGCAATGTAGATTCAGATGAAAAGTCAGATGCTCTAAAGAACAAGCTATCTAGGCTATGGGAGTGTATTGTCCTCTGGTGAACATGTCCAGGAAAGTCACAGTAAATTCCTGGAACGAATGCTTATTAAAGGAAGGTTAATTTTCGCCTGAACAGGGACTTGAACCCTGGACCCTCAGATTAAAAGTCTGATGCTCTACCGACTGAGCTATCCGGGCTCTGAATTTGTCCATTCTCATGCACCTAACGTGCCGGGCAGTGGAACCTTTTGACAAGGGTGAATTGTCATATGGTACATTTCCCCAGATATCCAGGCCTCCATTCAAAATGTGGTATTTATGAAATCTGAACTATGCCTCTTCTCCAAATATGCCATTCCAAGCTATCCGGGCTCTGGGAGTGTTTTGTCCACTGGTGAACATGTCCAGGAAAGACACAGAAAATGCCTGGAACCAATATTTCTTTACACCAGCATTCACTTTTGCAAAGTCCACGGGAGACAGAAAATCGCTTAGACAGAGTATACTGTGTGCATGCCAAACTTAAATCAGTCATCCAAACAGGGAGATTCAACTTGTAGATTCAAATTAAAAGTCTAATGCTCTATCGACTGAGCTATCCAGGCTTTGACTTTGAACATTGATATGAGTGAATTGTCCACTGGTGAACATGTCCAGGAAAGTCACAGAAAATGCTTGGAACCAATTCTTCTTAACACCACCATTCTCTTTGGCAAAATCCTCAGAGATAGCAAATAGCTTAGTCAGAGGATACTGTGTGCATGCCAAACTTAAATCAGTCATCCAAACAGGGAGTTTAAACCAGTAGATTCAAATTAAAAGTCAGATGCTCTAAAGAATAAACTATCTAGGCTATGGGAGTGTATTGTCCTCTGAACATGCCTGGAACCAATACTTCTTTACACCAGCATTCTCTTTCGCAATGTAGATTCAGATTAAAAGTCAGATGCTCTAAAGAATAAGCTATCTAGGCTATGGGAGTGTATTGTCCACTGGTGAACAAGTACAGGAAAGTCACAGAACATGCCTGGAACCAATACTTCTTTACACCACCATTCTCTTTCGCAATGTAGATTCAGATGAAAAGTCAGATGCTCTAAAGAATAAGCTATCTAGGCTATGGGAGTGTATTGTCCTCTGGTGAACATGTCCAGGAAAGTCACAGAAAATTCCTGGAACGAATGCTTCTTAAAGGAAGGTAAATATTCGCCCAAACAGGGACTTGAACCCTGGACCCTCAGATTAAAAGTCTGATGCTCTACCGACTGAGCTATCCGGGCTCTGAATTTGTCCATTCTCATGCACCTAACGTGCCGGGCAGTGGAACCTTTTGACAAGGGTGAATTGTCATATGGTACATTTCCCCAGATATCCAGGCCTCCATTCAAAATGTGGTATTTATGAAATCTGAACTATGCCTCTTCTCCAAATATGCCATTCCAAGCTATCCGGGCTCTGGGAGTGTTTTGTCCACTGGTGAACATGTCCAGGAAAGACACAGAAAATGCCTGGAACCAATATTTCTTTACACCAGCATTCACTTTTGCAAAGTCCACGGGAGACAGAAAATCGCTTAGACAGAGTATACTGTGTGCATGCCAAACTTAAATCAGTCATCCAAACAGGGAGATTCAACTTGTAGATTCAAATTAAAAGTCTAATGCTCTATCGACTGAGCTATCCAGGCTTTGACTTTGAACATTGATATGAGTGAATTGTCCACTGGTGAACATGTCCAGGAAAGTCACAGAAAATGCTTGGAACCAATTCTTCTTAACACCACCATTCTCTTTGGCAAAATCCTCAGAGATAGCAAATAGCTTAGTCAGAGGATACTGTGTGCATGCCAAACTTAAATCAGTCATCCAAACAGGGAGTTTAAACCAGTAGATTCAAATTAAAAGTCAGATGCTCTAAAGAATAAACTATCTAGGCTATGGGAGTGTATTGTCCTCTGAACATGCCTGGAACCAATACTTCTTTACACCAGCATTCTCTTTCGCAATGTAGATTCAGATTAAAAGTCAGATGCTCTAAAGAATAAGCTATCTAGGCTATGGGAGTGTATTGTCCACTGGTGAACAAGTCCAGGAAAGTCACAGAACATGCCTGGAACCAATACTTCTTTACACCACCATTCTCTTTCGCAATGTAGATTCAGATGAAAAGTCAGATGCTCTAAAGAATAAGCTATCTAGGCTATGGGAGTGTATTGTCCTCTGGTGAACATGTCCAGGAAAGTCACAGAAAATTCCTGGAACGAATGCTTCTTAAAGGAAGGTAAATATTCGCCCGAACAGGGACTTGAACCCTGGACCCTCAGATTAAAAGTCTGATGCTCTACCGACTGAGCTATCCGGGCTCTGAATTTGTCCATTCTCATGCACCTAACGTGCCGGGCAGTGGAACCTTTTGACAAGGGTGAATTGTCATATGGTACATTTCCCCAGATATCCAGGCCTCCATTCAAAATGTGGTATTTATGAAATCTGAACTATGCCTCTTCTCCAAATATGCCATTCCAAGCTATCCGGGCTCTGGGAGTGTTTTGTCCACTGGTGAACATGTCCAGGAAAGACACAGAAAATGCCTGGAACCAATATTTCTTTACACCAGCATTCACTTTTGCAAAGTCCACGGGAGACAGAAAATCGCTTAGACAGAGTATACTGTGTGCATGCCAAACTTAAATCAGTCATCCAAACAGGGAGATTCAACTTGTAGATTCAAATTAAAAGTCTAATGCTCTATCGACTGAGCTATCCAGGCTTTGACTTTGAACATTGATATGAGTGAATTGTCCACTGGTGAACATGTCCAGGAAAGTCACAGAAAATGCTTGGAACCAATTCTTCTTAACACCACCATTCTCTTTGGCAAAATCCTCAGAGATAGCAAATAGCTTAGTCAGAGGATACTGTGTGCATGCCAAACTTAAATCAGTCATCCAAACAGGGAGTTTAAACCAGTAGATTCAAATTAAAAGTCAGATGCTCTAAAGAATAAGCTATCTAGGCTATGGGAGTGTATTGTCCACTGGTGAACAAGTCCAGGAAAGTCACAGAACATGCCTGGAACCAATACTTCTTTACACCACCATTCTCTTTCGCAATGTAGATTCAGATGAAAAGTCAGATGCTCTAAAGAATAAGCTATCTAGGCTATGGGAGTGTATTGTCCTCTGGTGAACATGTCCAGGAAAGTCACAGAAAATTCCTGGAACGAATGCTTCTTAAAGGAAGGTAAATATTCGCCCGAACAGGGACTTGAACCCTGGACCCTCAGATTAAAAGTCTGATGCTCTACCGACTGAGCTATCCGGGCTCTGAATTTGTCCATTCTCATGCACCTAACGTGCCGGGCAGTGGAACCTTTTGACAAGGGTGAATTGTCATATGGTACATTTCCCCAGATATCCAGGCCTCCATTCAAAATGAGGTGTTTATGAAATCTGAACTATGCCTCTTCTCCAAATATGCCATTCCAAGCTATCCGGGCTCTGGGAGTGTTTTGTCCACTGGTGAACATGTCCAGGAAAGACACAGAAAATGCCTGGAACCAATATTTCTTTACACCAGCATTCACTTTCGCAAAGTCCACGGGAGACAGAAAATCGCTTAGACAGAGTATACTGTGTGCATGCCAAACTTAAATCAGTCATCCAAAATGGGAGATTAAACTTGTAGATTCAAATTAAAAGTCTAATGCTCTATCGACTGAGCTATCCAGGCTTTGACTTTGAACATTGATATGAGTGAATTGTCCACTGGTGAACATGTCCAGGAAAGTCACAGAAAATGCTTGGAACCAATTCTTCTTAACACCACCATTCTCTTTGGCAAAATCCTCAGAGATAGCAAATAGCTTAGTCAGAGGATACTGTGTGCATGCCAAACTTAAATCAGTCATCCAAACAGGGAGTTTAAACCAGTAGATTCAAATTAAAAGTCAGATTCTCTAAAGAATAAACTATCTAGGCTATGGGAGTGTATTGTCCTCTGAACATGCCTGGAACCAATACTTCTTTACACCAGCATTCTCTTTCGCAATGTAGATTCAGATTAAAAGTCAGATGCTCTAAAGAATAAGCTATCTAGGCTATGGGAGTGTATTGTCCACTGGTGAACAAGTCCAGGAAAGTCACAGAACATGCCTGGAACCAATACTTCTTTACACCACCATTCTCTTTCGCAATGTAGATTCAGATGAAAAGTCAGATGCTCTAAAGAATAAGCTATCTAGGCTATGGGAGTGTATTGTCCTCTGGTGAACATGTCCAGGAAAGTCACAGAAAATTCCTGGAACGAATACTTCTTAAAGGAAGGTAAATTTTCGCCTGAACAGGGACTTGAACCCTGGACCCTCAGATTAAAAGTCTGATGCTCTACCGACTGAGCTATCCGGGCTCTGAATTTGTCCATTCTCATGCACCTAACGTGCCGGGCAGTGGAACCTTTTGACAAGGGTGAATTGTCATATGGTACATTTCCCCAGATATCCAGGCCTCCATTCAAAATGTGGTATTTATGAAATCTGAACTATGCCTCTTCTCCAAATATGCCATTCCAAGCTATCCGGGCTCTGGGAGTGTTTTGTCCACTGGTGAACATGTCCAGGAAAGACACAGAAAATGCCTGGAACCAATATTTCTTTACACCAGCATTCACTTTTGCAAAGTCCACGGGAGACAGAAAATCGCTTAGACAGAGTATACTGTGTGCATGCCAAACTTAAATCAGTCATCCAAACAGGGAGATTCAACTTGTAGATTCAAATTAAAAGTCTAATGCTCTATCGACTGAGCTATCCAGGCTTTGACTTTGAACATTGATATGAGTGAATTGTCCACTGGTGAACATGTCCAGGAAAGTCACAGAAAATGCTTGGAACCAATTCTTCTTAACACCACCATTCTCTTTGGCAAAATCCTCAGAGATAGCAAATAGCTTAGTCAGAGGATACTGTGTGCATGCCAAACTTAAATCAGTCATCCAAACAGGGAGTTTAAACCAGTAGATTCAAATTAAAAGTCAGATGCTCTAAAGAATAAGCTATCTAGGCTATGGGAGTGTATTGTCCACTGGTGAACAAGTCCAGGAAAGTCACAGAACATGCCTGGAACCAATACTTCTTTACACCACCATTCTCTTTCGCAATGTAGATTCAGATGAAAAGTCAGATGCTCTAAAGAATAAGCTATCTAGGCTATGGGAGTGTATTGTCCTCTGGTGAACATGTCCAGGAAAGTCACAGAAAATTCCTGGAACGAATGCTTCTTAAAGGAAGGTAAATATTCGCCCGAACAGGGACTTGAACCCTGGACCCTCAGATTAAAAGTCTGATGCTCTACCGACTGAGCTATCCGGGCTCTGAATTTGTCCATTCTCATGCACCTAACGTGCCGGGCAGTGGAACCTTTTGACAAGGGTGAATTGTCATATGGTACATTTCCCCAGATATCCAGGCCTCCATTCAAAATGAGGTGTTTATGAAATCTGAACTATGCCTCTTCTCCAAATATGCCATTCCAAGCTATCCGGGCTCTGGGAGTGTTTTGTCCACTGGTGAACATGTCCAGGAAAGACACAGAAAATGCCTGGAACCAATATTTCTTTACACCAGCATTCACTTTCGCAAAGTCCACGGGAGACAGAAAATCGCTTAGACAGAGTATACTGTGTGCATGCCAAACTTAAATCAGTCATCCAAAATGGGAGATTAAACTTGTAGATTCAAATTAAAAGTCTAATGCTCTATCGACTGAGCTATCCAGGCTTTGACTTTGAACATTGATATGAGTGAATTGTCCACTGGTGAACATGTCCAGGAAAGTCACAGAAAATGCTTGGAACCAATTCTTCTTAACACCACCATTCTCTTTGGCAAAATCCTCAGAGATAGCAAATAGCTTAGTCAGAGGATACTGTGTGCATGCCAAACTTAAATCAGTCATCCAAACAGGGAGTTTAAACCAGTAGATTCAAATTAAAAGTCAGATTCTCTAAAGAATAAACTATCTAGGCTATGGGAGTGTATTGTCCTCTGAACATGCCTGGAACCAATACTTCTTTACACCAGCATTCTCTTTCGCAATGTAGATTCAGATTAAAAGTCAGATGCTCTAAAGAATAAGCTATCTAGGCTATGGGAGTGTATTGTCCACTGGTGAACAAGTCCAGGAAAGTCACAGAACATGCCTGGAACCAATACTTCTTTACACCACCATTCTCTTTCGCAATGTAGATTCAGATGAAAAGTCAGATGCTCTAAAGAATAAGCTATCTAGGCTATGGGAGTGTATTGTCCTCTGGTGAACATGTCCAGGAAAGTCACAGAAAATTCCTGGAACGAATACTTCTTAAAGGAAGGTAAATTTTCGCCTGAACAGGGACTTGAACCCTGGACCCTCAGATTAAAAGTCTGATGCTCTACCGACTGAGCTATCCGGGCTCTGAATTTGTCCATTCTCATGCACCTAACGTGCCGGGCAGTGGAACCTTTTGACAAGGGTGAATTGTCATATGGTACATTTCCCCAGATATCCAGGCCTCCATTCAAAATGTGGTATTTATGAAATCTGAACTATGCCTCTTCTCCAAATATGCCATTCCAAGCTATCCGGGCTCTGGGAGTGTTTTGTCCACTGGTGAACATGTCCAGGAAAGACACAGAAAATGCCTGGAACCAATATTTCTTTACACCAGCATTCACTTTTGCAAAGTCCACGGGAGACAGAAAATCGCTTAGACAGAGTATACTGTGTGCATGCCAAACTTAAATCAGTCATCCAAACAGGGAGATTCAACTTGTAGATTCAAATTAAAAGTCTAATGCTCTATCGACTGAGCTATCCAGGCTTTGACTTTGAACATTGATATGAGTGAATTGTCCACTGGTGAACATGTCCAGGAAAGTCACAGAAAATGCTTGGAACCAATTCTTCTTAACACCACCATTCTCTTTGGCAAAATCCTCAGAGATAGCAAATAGCTTAGTCAGAGGATACTGTGTGCATGCCAAACTTAAATCAGTCATCCAAACAGGGAGTTTAAACCAGTAGATTCAAATTAAAAGTCAGATGCTCTAAAGAATAAACTATCTAGGCTATGGGAGTGTATTGTCCTCTGAACATGCCTGGAACCAATACTTCTTTACACCAGCATTCTCTTTCGCAATGTAGATTCAGATTAAAAGTCAGATGCTCTAAAGAATAAGCTATCTAGGCTATGGGAGTGTATTGTCCACTGGTGAACAAGTCCAGGAAAGTCACAGAACATGCCTGGAACCAATACTTCTTTACACCACCATTCTCTTTCGCAATGTAGATTCAGATGAAAAGTCAGATGCTCTAAAGAATAAGCTATCTAGGCTATGGGAGTGTATTGTCCTCTGGTGAACATGTCCAGGAAAGTCACAGAAAATTCCTGGAACGAATACTTCTTAAAGGAAGGTAAATTTTCGCCTGAACAGGGACTTGAACCCTGGACCCTCAGATTAAAAGTCTGATGCTCTACCGACTGAGCTATCCGGGCTCTGAATTTGTCCATTCTCATGCACCTAACGTGCCGGGCAGTGGAACCTTTTGACAAGGGTGAATTGTCATATGGTACATTTCCCCAGATATCCAGGCCTCCATTCAAAATGTGGTATTTATGAAATCTGAACTATGCCTCTTCTCCAAATATGCCATTCCAAGCTATCCGGGCTCTGGGAGTGTTTTGTCCACTGGTGAACATGTCCAGGAAAGACACAGAAAATGCCTGGAACCAATATTTCTTTACACCAGCATTCACTTTTGCAAAGTCCACGGGAGACAGAAAATCGCTTAGACAGAGTATACTGTGTGCATGCCAAACTTAAATCAGTCATCCAAACAGGGAGATTCAACTTGTAGATTCAAATTAAAAGTCTAATGCTCTATCGACTGAGCTATCCAGGCTTTGACTTTGAACATTGATATGAGTGAATTGTCCACTGGTGAACATGTCCAGGAAAGTCACAGAAAATGCTTGGAACCAATTCTTCTTAACACCACCATTCTCTTTGGCAAAATCCTCAGAGATAGCAAATAGCTTAGTCAGAGGATACTGTGTGCATGCCAAACTTAAATCAGTCATCCAAACAGGGAGTTTAAACCAGTAGATTCAAATTAAAAGTCAGATGCTCTAAAGAATAAACTATCTAGGCTATGGGAGTGTATTGTCCTCTGAACATGCCTGGAACCAATACTTCTTTACACCAGCATTCTCTTTCGCAATGTAGATTCAGATTAAAAGTCAGATGCTCTAAAGAATAAGCTATCTAGGCTATGGGAGTGTATTGTCCACTGGTGAACAAGTACAGGAAAGTCACAGAACATGCCTGGAACCAATACTTCTTTACACCACCATTCTCTTTCGCAATGTAGATTCAGATGAAAAGTCAGATGCTCTAAAGAATAAGCTATCTAGGCTATGGGAGTGTATTGTCCTCTGGTGAACATGTCCAGGAAAGTCACAGAAAATTCCTGGAACGAATGCTTCTTAAAGGAAGGTAAACATTCGCCCAAACAGGGACTTGAACCCTGGACCCTCAGATTAAAAGTCTGATGCTCTACCGACTGAGCTATCCGGGCTCTGAATTTGTCCATTCTCATGCACCTAACGTGCCGGGCAGTGGAACCTTTTGACAAGGGTGAATTGTCATATGGTACATTTCCCCAGATATCCAGGCCTCCATTCAAAATGTGGTATTTATGAAATCTGAACTATGCCTCTTCTCCAAATATGCCATTCCAAGCTATCCGGGCTCTGGGAGTGTTTTGTCCACTGGTGAACATGTCCAGGAAAGACACAGAAAATGCCTGGAACCAATATTTCTTTACACCAGCATTCACTTTTGCAAAGTCCACGGGAGACAGAAAATCGCTTAGACAGAGTATACTGTGTGCATGCCAAACTTAAATCAGTCATCCAAACAGGGAGATTCAACTTGTAGATTCAAATTAAAAGTCTAATGCTCTATCGACTGAGCTATCCAGGCTTTGACTTTGAACATTGATATGAGTGAATTGTCCACTGGTGAACATGTCCAGGAAAGTCACAGAAAATGCTTGGAACCAATTCTTCTTAACACCACCATTCTCTTTGGCAAAATCCTCAGAGATAGCAAATAGCTTAGTCAGAGGATACTGTGTGCATGCCAAACTTAAATCAGTCATCCAAACAGGGAGTTTAAACCAGTAGATTCAAATTAAAAGTCAGATGCTCTAAAGAATAAACTATCTAGGCTATGGGAGTGTATTGTCCTCTGAACATGCCTGGAACCAATACTTCTTTACACCAGCATTCTCTTTCGCAATGTAGATTCAGATTAAAAGTCAGATGCTCTAAAGAATAAGCTATCTAGGCTATGGGAGTGTATTGTCCACTGGTGAACAAGTCCAGGAAAGTCACAGAACATGCCTGGAACCAATACTTCTTTACACCACCATTCTCTTTCGCAATGTAGATTCAGATGAAAAGTCAGATGCTCTAAAGAATAAGCTATCTAGGCTATGGGAGTGTATTGTCCTCTGGTGAACATGTCCAGGAAAGTCACAGAAAATTCCTGGAACGAATGCTTCTTAAAGGAAGGTAAATATTCGCCCGAACAGGGACTTGAACCCTGGACCCTCAGATTAAAAGTCTGATGCTCTACCGACTGAGCTATCCGGGCTCTGAATTTGTCCATTCTCATGCACCTAACGTGCCGGGCAGTGGAACCTTTTGACAAGGGTGAATTGTCATATGGTACATTTCCCCAGATATCCAGGCCTCCATTCAAAATGTGGTATTTATGAAATCTGAACTATGCCTCTTCTCCAAATATGCCATTCCAAGCTATCCGGGCTCTGGGAGTGTTTTGTCCACTGGTGAACATGTCCAGGAAAGACACAGAAAATGCCTGGAACCAATATTTCTTTACACCAGCATTCACTTTTGCAAAGTCCACGGGAGACAGAAAATCGCTTAGACAGAGTATACTGTGTGCATGCCAAACTTAAATCAGTCATCCAAACAGGGAGATTCAACTTGTAGATTCAAATTAAAAGTCTAATGCTCTATCGACTGAGCTATCCAGGCTTTGACTTTGAACATTGATATGAGTGAATTGTCCACTGGTGAACATGTCCAGGAAAGTCACAGAAAATGCTTGGAACCAATTCTTCTTAACACCACCATTCTCTTTGGCAAAATCCTCAGAGATAGCAAATAGCTTAGTCAGAGGATACTGTGTGCATGCCAAACTTAAATCAGTCATCCAAACAGGGAGTTTAAACCAGTAGATTCAAATTAAAAGTCAGATGCTCTAAAGAATAAACTATCTAGGCTATGGGAGTGTATTGTCCTCTGAACATGCCTGGAACCAATACTTCTTTACACCAGCATTCTCTTTCGCAATGTAGATTCAGATTAAAAGTCAGATGCTCTAAAGAATAAGCTATCTAGGCTATGGGAGTGTATTGTCCACTGGTGAACAAGTCCAGGAAAGTCACAGAACATGCCTGGAACCAATACTTCTTTACACCACCATTCTCTTTCGCAATGTAGATTCAGATGAAAAGTCAGATGCTCTAAAGAATAAGCTATCTAGGCTATGGGAGTGTATTGTCCTCTGGTGAACATGTCCAGGAAAGTCACAGAAAATTCCTGGAACGAATGCTTCTTAAAGGAAGGTAAATATTCGCCCGAACAGGGACTTGAACCCTGGACCCTCAGATTAAAAGTCTGATGCTCTACCGACTGAGCTATCCGGGCTCTGAATTTGTCCATTCTCATGCACCTAACGTGCCGGGCAGTGGAACCTTTTGACAAGGGTGAATTGTCATATGGTACATTTCCCCAGATATCCAGGCCTCCATTCAAAATGTGGTATTTATGAAATCTGAACTATGCCTCTTCTCCAAATATGCCATTCCAAGCTATCCGGGCTCTGGGAGTGTTTTGTCCACTGGTGAACATGTCCAGGAAAGACACAGAAAATGCCTGGAACCAATATTTCTTTACACCAGCATTCACTTTTGCAAAGTCCACGGGAGACAGAAAATCGCTTAGACAGAGTATACTGTGTGCATGCCAAACTTAAATCAGTCATCCAAACAGGGAGATTCAACTTGTAGATTCAAATTAAAAGTCTAATGCTCTATCGACTGAGCTATCCAGGCTTTGACTTTGAACATTGATATGAGTGAATTGTCCACTGGTGAACATGTCCAGGAAAGTCACAGAAAATGCTTGGAACCAATTCTTCTTAACACCACCATTCTCTTTGGCAAAATCCTCAGAGATAGCAAATAGCTTAGTCAGAGGATACTGTGTGCATGCCAAACTTAAATCAGTCATCCAAACAGGGAGTTTAAACCAGTAGATTCAAATTAAAAGTCAGATGCTCTAAAGAATAAACTATCTAGGCTATGGGAGTGTATTGTCCTCTGAACATGCCTGGAACCAATACTTCTTTACACCAGCATTCTCTTTCGCAATGTAGATTCAGATTAAAAGTCAGATGCTCTAAAGAATAAGCTATCTAGGCTATGGGAGTGTATTGTCCACTGGTGAACAAGTCCAGGAAAGTCACAGAACATGCCTGGAACCAATACTTCTTTACACCACCATTCTCTTTCGCAATGTAGATTCAGATGAAAAGTCAGATGCTCTAAAGAATAAGCTATCTAGGCTATGGGAGTGTATTGTCCTCTGGTGAACATGTCCAGGAAAGTCACAGAAAATTCCTGGAACGAATGCTTCTTAAAGGAAGGTAAATATTCGCCCGAACAGGGACTTGAACCCTGGACCCTCAGATTAAAAGTCTGATGCTCTACCGACTGAGCTATCCGGGCTCTGAATTTGTCCATTCTCATGCACCTAACGTGCCGGGCAGTGGAACCTTTTGACAAGGGTGAATTGTCATATGGTACATTTCCCCAGATATCCAGGCCTCCATTCAAAATGTGGTATTTATGAAATCTGAACTATGCCTCTTCTCCAAATATGCCATTCCAAGCTATCCGGGCTCTGGGAGTGTTTTGTCCACTGGTGAACATGTCCAGGAAAGACACAGAAAATGCCTGGAACCAATATTTCTTTACACCAGCATTCACTTTTGCAAAGTCCACGGGAGACAGAAAATCGCTTAGACAGAGTATACTGTGTGCATGCCAAACTTAAATCAGTCATCCAAACAGGGAGATTCAACTTGTAGATTCAAATTAAAAGTCTAATGCTCTATCGACTGAGCTATCCAGGCTTTGACTTTGAACATTGATATGAGTGAATTGTCCACTGGTGAACATGTCCAGGAAAGTCACAGAAAATGCTTGGAACCAATTCTTCTTAACACCACCATTCTCTTTGGCAAAATCCTCAGAGATAGCAAATAGCTTAGTCAGAGGATACTGTGTGCATGCCAAACTTAAATCAGTCATCCAAACAGGGAGTTTAAACCAGTAGATTCAAATTAAAAGTCAGATGCTCTAAAGAATAAGCTATCTAGGCTATGGGAGTGTATTGTCCACTGGTGAACAAGTCCAGGAAAGTCACAGAACATGCCTGGAACCAATACTTCTTTACACCACCATTCTCTTTCGCAATGTAGATTCAGATGAAAAGTCAGATGCTCTAAAGAATAAGCTATCTAGGCTATGGGAGTGTATTGTCCTCTGGTGAACATGTCCAGGAAAGTCACAGAAAATTCCTGGAACGAATGCTTCTTAAAGGAAGGTAAATATTCGCCCGAACAGGGACTTGAACCCTGGACCCTCAGATTAAAAGTCTGATGCTCTACCGACTGAGCTATCCGGGCTCTGAATTTGTCCATTCTCATGCACCTAACGTGCCGGGCAGTGGAACCTTTTGACAAGGGTGAATTGTCATATGGTACATTTCCCCAGATATCCAGGCCTCCATTCAAAATGAGGTGTTTATGAAATCTGAACTATGCCTCTTCTCCAAATATGCCATTCCAAGCTATCCGGGCTCTGGGAGTGTTTTGTCCACTGGTGAACATGTCCAGGAAAGACACAGAAAATGCCTGGAACCAATATTTCTTTACACCAGCATTCACTTTCGCAAAGTCCACGGGAGACAGAAAATCGCTTAGACAGAGTATACTGTGTGCATGCCAAACTTAAATCAGTCATCCAAAATGGGAGATTCAACTTGTAGATTCAAATTAAAAGTCTAATGCTCTATCGACTGAGCTATCCAGGCTTTGACTTTGAACATTGATATGAGTGAATTGTCCACTGGTGAACATGTCCAGGAAAGTCACAGAAAATGCTTGGAACCAATTCTTCTTAACACCACCATTCTCTTTGGCAAAATCCTCAGAGATAGCAAATAGCTTAGTCAGAGGATACTGTGTGCATGCCAAACTTAAATCAGTCATCCAAACAGGGAGTTTAAACCAGTAGATTCAAATTAAAAGTCAGATGCTCTAAAGAATAAACTATCTAGGCTATGGGAGTGTATTGTCCTCTGAACATGCCTGGAACCAATACTTCTTTACACCAGCATTCTCTTTCGCAATGTAGATTCAGATTAAAAGTCAGATGCTCTAAAGAATAAGCTATCTAGGCTATGGGAGTGTATTGTCCACTGGTGAACAAGTCCAGGAAAGTCACAGAACATGCCTGGAACCAATACTTCTTTACACCACCATTCTCTTTCGCAATGTAGATTCAGATGAAAAGTCAGATGCTCTAAAGAATAAGCTATCTAGGCTATGGGAGTGTATTGTCCTCTGGTGAACATGTCCAGGAAAGTCACAGAAAATTCCTGGAACGAATGCTTCTTAAAGGAAGGTAAATATTCGCCCGAACAGGGACTTGAACCCTGGACCCTCAGATTAAAAGTCTGATGCTCTACCGACTGAGCTATCCGGGCTCTGAATTTGTCCATTCTCATGCACCTAACGTGCCGGGCAGTGGAACCTTTTGACAAGGGTGAATTGTCATATGGTACATTTCCCCAGATATCCAGGCCTCCATTCAAAATGTGGTATTTATGAAATCTGAACTATGCCTCTTCTCCAAATATGCCATTCCAAGCTATCCGGGCTCTGGGAGTGTTTTGTCCACTGGTGAACATGTCCAGGAAAGACACAGAAAATGCCTGGAACCAATATTTCTTTACACCAGCATTCACTTTTGCAAAGTCCACGGGAGACAGAAAATCGCTTAGACAGAGTATACTGTGTGCATGCCAAACTTAAATCAGTCATCCAAACAGGGAGATTCAACTTGTAGATTCAAATTAAAAGTCTAATGCTCTATCGACTGAGCTATCCAGGCTTTGACTTTGAACATTGATATGAGTGAATTGTCCACTGGTGAACATGTCCAGGAAAGTCACAGAAAATGCTTGGAACCAATTCTTCTTAACACCACCATTCTCTTTGGCAAAATCCTCAGAGATAGCAAATAGCTTAGTCAGAGGATACTGTGTGCATGCCAAACTTAAATCAGTCATCCAAACAGGGAGTTTAAACCAGTAGATTCAAATTAAAAGTCAGATGCTCTAAAGAATAAGCTATCTAGGCTATGGGAGTGTATTGTCCACTGGTGAACAAGTCCAGGAAAGTCACAGAACATGCCTGGAACCAATACTTCTTTACACCACCATTCTCTTTCGCAATGTAGATTCAGATGAAAAGTCAGATGCTCTAAAGAATAAGCTATCTAGGCTATGGGAGTGTATTGTCCTCTGGTGAACATGTCCAGGAAAGTCACAGAAAATTCCTGGAACGAATGCTTCTTAAAGGAAGGTAAATATTCGCCCGAACAGGGACTTGAACCCTGGACCCTCAGATTAAAAGTCTGATGCTCTACCGACTGAGCTATCCGGGCTCTGAATTTGTCCATTCTCATGCACCTAACGTGCCGGGCAGTGGAACCTTTTGACAAGGGTGAATTGTCATATGGTACATTTCCCCAGATATCCAGGCCTCCATTCAAAATGAGGTGTTTATGAAATCTGAACTATGCCTCTTCTCCAAATATGCCATTCCAAGCTATCCGGGCTCTGGGAGTGTTTTGTCCACTGGTGAACATGTCCAGGAAAGACACAGAAAATGCCTGGAACCAATATTTCTTTACACCAGCATTCACTTTCGCAAAGTCCACGGGAGACAGAAAATCGCTTAGACAGAGTATACTGTGTGCATGCCAAACTTAAATCAGTCATCCAAAATGGGAGATTAAACTTGTAGATTCAAATTAAAAGTCTAATGCTCTATCGACTGAGCTATCCAGGCTTTGACTTTGAACATTGATATGAGTGAATTGTCCACTGGTGAACATGTCCAGGAAAGTCACAGAAAATGCTTGGAACCAATTCTTCTTAACACCACCATTCTCTTTGGCAAAATCCTCAGAGATAGCAAATAGCTTAGTCAGAGGATACTGTGTGCATGCCAAACTTAAATCAGTCATCCAAACAGGGAGTTTAAACCAGTAGATTCAAATTAAAAGTCAGATTCTCTAAAGAATAAACTATCTAGGCTATGGGAGTGTATTGTCCTCTGAACATGCCTGGAACCAATACTTCTTTACACCAGCATTCTCTTTCGCAATGTAGATTCAGATTAAAAGTCAGATGCTCTAAAGAATAAGCTATCTAGGCTATGGGAGTGTATTGTCCACTGGTGAACAAGTCCAGGAAAGTCACAGAACATGCCTGGAACCAATACTTCTTTACACCACCATTCTCTTTCGCAATGTAGATTCAGATGAAAAGTCAGATGCTCTAAAGAATAAGCTATCTAGGCTATGGGAGTGTATTGTCCTCTGGTGAACATGTCCAGGAAAGTCACAGAAAATTCCTGGAACGAATACTTCTTAAAGGAAGGTAAATTTTCGCCTGAACAGGGACTTGAACCCTGGACCCTCAGATTAAAAGTCTGATGCTCTACCGACTGAGCTATCCGGGCTCTGAATTTGTCCATTCTCATGCACCTAACGTGCCGGGCAGTGGAACCTTTTGACAAGGGTGAATTGTCATATGGTACATTTCCCCAGATATCCAGGCCTCCATTCAAAATGTGGTATTTATGAAATCTGAACTATGCCTCTTCTCCAAATATGCCATTCCAAGCTATCCGGGCTCTGGGAGTGTTTTGTCCACTGGTGAACATGTCCAGGAAAGACACAGAAAATGCCTGGAACCAATATTTCTTTACACCAGCATTCACTTTTGCAAAGTCCACGGGAGACAGAAAATCGCTTAGACAGAGTATACTGTGTGCATGCCAAACTTAAATCAGTCATCCAAACAGGGAGATTCAACTTGTAGATTCAAATTAAAAGTCTAATGCTCTATCGACTGAGCTATCCAGGCTTTGACTTTGAACATTGATATGAGTGAATTGTCCACTGGTGAACATGTCCAGGAAAGTCACAGAAAATGCTTGGAACCAATTCTTCTTAACACCACCATTCTCTTTGGCAAAATCCTCAGAGATAGCAAATAGCTTAGTCAGAGGATACTGTGTGCATGCCAAACTTAAATCAGTCATCCAAACAGGGAGTTTAAACCAGTAGATTCAAATTAAAAGTCAGATGCTCTAAAGAATAAACTATCTAGGCTATGGGAGTGTATTGTCCTCTGAACATGCCTGGAACCAATACTTCTTTACACCAGCATTCTCTTTCGCAATGTAGATTCAGATTAAAAGTCAGATGCTCTAAAGAATAAGCTATCTAGGCTATGGGAGTGTATTGTCCACTGGTGAACAAGTACAGGAAAGTCACAGAACATGCCTGGAACCAATACTTCTTTACACCACCATTCTCTTTCGCAATGTAGATTCAGATGAAAAGTCAGATGCTCTAAAGAATAAGCTATCTAGGCTATGGGAGTGTATTGTCCTCTGGTGAACATGTCCAGGAAAGTCACAGAAAATTCCTGGAACGAATGCTTCTTAAAGGAAGGTAAACATTCGCCCAAACAGGGACTTGAACCCTGGACCCTCAGATTAAAAGTCTGATGCTCTACCGACTGAGCTATCCGGGCTCTGAATTTGTCCATTCTCATGCACCTAACGTGCCGGGCAGTGGAACCTTTTGACAAGGGTGAATTGTCATATGGTACATTTCCCCAGATATCCAGGCCTCCATTCAAAATGTGGTATTTATGAAATCTGAACTATGCCTCTTCTCCAAATATGCCATTCCAAGCTATCCGGGCTCTGGGAGTGTTTTGTCCACTGGTGAACATGTCCAGGAAAGACACAGAAAATGCCTGGAACCAATATTTCTTTACACCAGCATTCACTTTTGCAAAGTCCACGGGAGACAGAAAATCGCTTAGACAGAGTATACTGTGTGCATGCCAAACTTAAATCAGTCATCCAAACAGGGAGATTCAACTTGTAGATTCAAATTAAAAGTCTAATGCTCTATCGACTGAGCTATCCAGGCTTTGACTTTGAACATTGATATGAGTGAATTGTCCACTGGTGAACATGTCCAGGAAAGTCACAGAAAATGCTTGGAACCAATTCTTCTTAACACCACCATTCTCTTTGGCAAAATCCTCAGAGATAGCAAATAGCTTAGTCAGAGGATACTGTGTGCATGCCAAACTTAAATCAGTCATCCAAACAGGGAGTTTAAACCAGTAGATTCAAATTAAAAGTCAGATGCTCTAAAGAATAAACTATCTAGGCTATGGGAGTGTATTGTCCTCTGAACATGCCTGGAACCAATACTTCTTTACACCAGCATTCTCTTTCGCAATGTAGATTCAGATTAAAAGTCAGATGCTCTAAAGAATAAGCTATCTAGGCTATGGGAGTGTATTGTCCACTGGTGAACAAGTCCAGGAAAGTCACAGAACATGCCTGGAACCAATACTTCTTTACACCACCATTCTCTTTCGCAATGTAGATTCAGATGAAAAGTCAGATGCTCTAAAGAATAAGCTATCTAGGCTATGGGAGTGTATTGTCCTCTGGTGAACATGTCCAGGAAAGTCACAGAAAATTCCTGGAACGAATGCTTCTTAAAGGAAGGTAAATATTCGCCCGAACAGGGACTTGAACCCTGGACCCTCAGATTAAAAGTCTGATGCTCTACCGACTGAGCTATCCGGGCTCTGAATTTGTCCATTCTCATGCACCTAACGTGCCGGGCAGTGGAACCTTTTGACAAGGGTGAATTGTCATATGGTACATTTCCCCAGATATCCAGGCCTCCATTCAAAATGTGGTATTTATGAAATCTGAACTATGCCTCTTCTCCAAATATGCCATTCCAAGCTATCCGGGCTCTGGGAGTGTTTTGTCCACTGGTGAACATGTCCAGGAAAGACACAGAAAATGCCTGGAACCAATATTTCTTTACACCAGCATTCACTTTTGCAAAGTCCACGGGAGACAGAAAATCGCTTAGACAGAGTATACTGTGTGCATGCCAAACTTAAATCAGTCATCCAAACAGGGAGATTCAACTTGTAGATTCAAATTAAAAGTCTAATGCTCTATCGACTGAGCTATCCAGGCTTTGACTTTGAACATTGATATGAGTGAATTGTCCACTGGTGAACATGTCCAGGAAAGTCACAGAAAATGCTTGGAACCAATTCTTCTTAACACCACCATTCTCTTTGGCAAAATCCTCAGAGATAGCAAATAGCTTAGTCAGAGGATACTGTGTGCATGCCAAACTTAAATCAGTCATCCAAACAGGGAGTTTAAACCAGTAGATTCAAATTAAAAGTCAGATGCTCTAAAGAATAAACTATCTAGGCTATGGGAGTGTATTGTCCTCTGAACATGCCTGGAACCAATACTTCTTTACACCAGCATTCTCTTTCGCAATGTAGATTCAGATTAAAAGTCAGATGCTCTAAAGAATAAGCTATCTAGGCTATGGGAGTGTATTGTCCACTGGTGAACAAGTCCAGGAAAGTCACAGAACATGCCTGGAACCAATACTTCTTTACACCACCATTCTCTTTCGCAATGTAGATTCAGATGAAAAGTCAGATGCTCTAAAGAATAAGCTATCTAGGCTATGGGAGTGTATTGTCCTCTGGTGAACATGTCCAGGAAAGTCACAGAAAATTCCTGGAACGAATGCTTCTTAAAGGAAGGTAAATATTCGCCCGAACAGGGACTTGAACCCTGGACCCTCAGATTAAAAGTCTGATGCTCTACCGACTGAGCTATCCGGGCTCTGAATTTGTCCATTCTCATGCACCTAACGTGCCGGGCAGTGGAACCTTTTGACAAGGGTGAATTGTCATATGGTACATTTCCCCAGATATCCAGGCCTCCATTCAAAATGTGGTATTTATGAAATCTGAACTATGCCTCTTCTCCAAATATGCCATTCCAAGCTATCCGGGCTCTGGGAGTGTTTTGTCCACTGGTGAACATGTCCAGGAAAGACACAGAAAATGCCTGGAACCAATATTTCTTTACACCAGCATTCACTTTTGCAAAGTCCACGGGAGACAGAAAATCGCTTAGACAGAGTATACTGTGTGCATGCCAAACTTAAATCAGTCATCCAAACAGGGAGATTCAACTTGTAGATTCAAATTAAAAGTCTAATGCTCTATCGACTGAGCTATCCAGGCTTTGACTTTGAACATTGATATGAGTGAATTGTCCACTGGTGAACATGTCCAGGAAAGTCACAGAAAATGCTTGGAACCAATTCTTCTTAACACCACCATTCTCTTTGGCAAAATCCTCAGAGATAGCAAATAGCTTAGTCAGAGGATACTGTGTGCATGCCAAACTTAAATCAGTCATCCAAACAGGGAGTTTAAACCAGTAGATTCAAATTAAAAGTCAGATGCTCTAAAGAATAAACTATCTAGGCTATGGGAGTGTATTGTCCTCTGAACATGCCTGGAACCAATACTTCTTTACACCAGCATTCTCTTTCGCAATGTAGATTCAGATTAAAAGTCAGATGCTCTAAAGAATAAGCTATCTAGGCTATGGGAGTGTATTGTCCACTGGTGAACAAGTCCAGGAAAGTCACAGAACATGCCTGGAACCAATACTTCTTTACACCACCATTCTCTTTCGCAATGTAGATTCAGATGAAAAGTCAGATGCTCTAAAGAATAAGCTATCTAGGCTATGGGAGTGTATTGTCCTCTGGTGAACATGTCCAGGAAAGTCACAGAAAATTCCTGGAACGAATGCTTCTTAAAGGAAGGTAAATATTCGCCCGAACAGGGACTTGAACCCTGGACCCTCAGATTAAAAGTCTGATGCTCTACCGACTGAGCTATCCGGGCTCTGAATTTGTCCATTCTCATGCACCTAACGTGCCGGGCAGTGGAACCTTTTGACAAGGGTGAATTGTCATATGGTACATTTCCCCAGATATCCAGGCCTCCATTCAAAATGTGGTATTTATGAAATCTGAACTATGCCTCTTCTCCAAATATGCCATTCCAAGCTATCCGGGCTCTGGGAGTGTTTTGTCCACTGGTGAACATGTCCAGGAAAGACACAGAAAATGCCTGGAACCAATATTTCTTTACACCAGCATTCACTTTTGCAAAGTCCACGGGAGACAGAAAATCGCTTAGACAGAGTATACTGTGTGCATGCCAAACTTAAATCAGTCATCCAAACAGGGAGATTCAACTTGTAGATTCAAATTAAAAGTCTAATGCTCTATCGACTGAGCTATCCAGGCTTTGACTTTGAACATTGATATGAGTGAATTGTCCACTGGTGAACATGTCCAGGAAAGTCACAGAAAATGCTTGGAACCAATTCTTCTTAACACCACCATTCTCTTTGGCAAAATCCTCAGAGATAGCAAATAGCTTAGTCAGAGGATACTGTGTGCATGCCAAACTTAAATCAGTCATCCAAACAGGGAGTTTAAACCAGTAGATTCAAATTAAAAGTCAGATGCTCTAAAGAATAAGCTATCTAGGCTATGGGAGTGTATTGTCCACTGGTGAACAAGTCCAGGAAAGTCACAGAACATGCCTGGAACCAATACTTCTTTACACCACCATTCTCTTTCGCAATGTAGATTCAGATGAAAAGTCAGATGCTCTAAAGAATAAGCTATCTAGGCTATGGGAGTGTATTGTCCTCTGGTGAACATGTCCAGGAAAGTCACAGAAAATTCCTGGAACGAATGCTTCTTAAAGGAAGGTAAATATTCGCCCGAACAGGGACTTGAACCCTGGACCCTCAGATTAAAAGTCTGATGCTCTACCGACTGAGCTATCCGGGCTCTGAATTTGTCCATTCTCATGCACCTAACGTGCCGGGCAGTGGAACCTTTTGACAAGGGTGAATTGTCATATGGTACATTTCCCCAGATATCCAGGCCTCCATTCAAAATGAGGTGTTTATGAAATCTGAACTATGCCTCTTCTCCAAATATGCCATTCCAAGCTATCCGGGCTCTGGGAGTGTTTTGTCCACTGGTGAACATGTCCAGGAAAGACACAGAAAATGCCTGGAACCAATATTTCTTTACACCAGCATTCACTTTCGCAAAGTCCACGGGAGACAGAAAATCGCTTAGACAGAGTATACTGTGTGCATGCCAAACTTAAATCAGTCATCCAAAATGGGAGATTCAACTTGTAGATTCAAATTAAAAGTCTAATGCTCTATCGACTGAGCTATCCAGGCTTTGACTTTGAACATTGATATGAGTGAATTGTCCACTGGTGAACATGTCCAGGAAAGTCACAGAAAATGCTTGGAACCAATTCTTCTTAACACCACCATTCTCTTTGGCAAAATCCTCAGAGATAGCAAATAGCTTAGTCAGAGGATACTGTGTGCATGCCAAACTTAAATCAGTCATCCAAACAGGGAGTTTAAACCAGTAGATTCAAATTAAAAGTCAGATGCTCTAAAGAATAAACTATCTAGGCTATGGGAGTGTATTGTCCTCTGAACATGCCTGGAACCAATACTTCTTTACACCAGCATTCTCTTTCGCAATGTAGATTCAGATTAAAAGTCAGATGCTCTAAAGAATAAGCTATCTAGGCTATGGGAGTGTATTGTCCACTGGTGAACAAGTCCAGGAAAGTCACAGAACATGCCTGGAACCAATACTTCTTTACACCACCATTCTCTTTCGCAATGTAGATTCAGATGAAAAGTCAGATGCTCTAAAGAATAAGCTATCTAGGCTATGGGAGTGTATTGTCCTCTGGTGAACATGTCCAGGAAAGTCACAGAAAATTCCTGGAACGAATGCTTCTTAAAGGAAGGTAAATATTCGCCCGAACAGGGACTTGAACCCTGGACCCTCAGATTAAAAGTCTGATGCTCTACCGACTGAGCTATCCGGGCTCTGAATTTGTCCATTCTCATGCACCTAACGTGCCGGGCAGTGGAACCTTTTGACAAGGGTGAATTGTCATATGGTACATTTCCCCAGATATCCAGGCCTCCATTCAAAATGTGGTATTTATGAAATCTGAACTATGCCTCTTCTCCAAATATGCCATTCCAAGCTATCCGGGCTCTGGGAGTGTTTTGTCCACTGGTGAACATGTCCAGGAAAGACACAGAAAATGCCTGGAACCAATATTTCTTTACACCAGCATTCACTTTTGCAAAGTCCACGGGAGACAGAAAATCGCTTAGACAGAGTATACTGTGTGCATGCCAAACTTAAATCAGTCATCCAAACAGGGAGATTCAACTTGTAGATTCAAATTAAAAGTCTAATGCTCTATCGACTGAGCTATCCAGGCTTTGACTTTGAACATTGATATGAGTGAATTGTCCACTGGTGAACATGTCCAGGAAAGTCACAGAAAATGCTTGGAACCAATTCTTCTTAACACCACCATTCTCTTTGGCAAAATCCTCAGAGATAGCAAATAGCTTAGTCAGAGGATACTGTGTGCATGCCAAACTTAAATCAGTCATCCAAACAGGGAGTTTAAACCAGTAGATTCAAATTAAAAGTCAGATGCTCTAAAGAATAAGCTATCTAGGCTATGGGAGTGTATTGTCCACTGGTGAACAAGTCCAGGAAAGTCACAGAACATGCCTGGAACCAATACTTCTTTACACCACCATTCTCTTTCGCAATGTAGATTCAGATGAAAAGTCAGATGCTCTAAAGAATAAGCTATCTAGGCTATGGGAGTGTATTGTCCTCTGGTGAACATGTCCAGGAAAGTCACAGAAAATTCCTGGAACGAATGCTTCTTAAAGGAAGGTAAATATTCGCCCGAACAGGGACTTGAACCCTGGACCCTCAGATTAAAAGTCTGATGCTCTACCAACTGAGCTATCCGGGCTCTGAATTTGTCCATTCTCATGCACCTAACGTGCCGGGCAGTGGAACCTTTTGACAAGGGTGAATTGTCATATGGTACATTTCCCCAGATATCCAGGCCTCCATTCAAAATGAGGTGTTTATGAAATCTGAACTATGCCTCTTCTCCAAATATGCCATTCCAAGCTATCCGGGCTCTGGGAGTGTTTTGTCCACTGGTGAACATGTCCAGGAAAGACACAGAAAATGCCTGGAACCAATATTTCTTTACACCAGCATTCACTTTCGCAAAGTCCACGGGAGACAGAAAATCGCTTAGACAGAGTATACTGTGTGCATGCCAAACTTAAATCAGTCATCCAAAATGGGAGATTAAACTTGTAGATTCAAATTAAAAGTCTAATGCTCTATCGACTGAGCTATCCAGGCTTTGACTTTGAACATTGATATGAGTGAATTGTCCACTGGTGAACATGTCCAGGAAAGTCACAGAAAATGCTTGGAACCAATTCTTCTTAACACCACCATTCTCTTTGGCAAAATCCTCAGAGATAGCAAATAGCTTAGTCAGAGGATACTGTGTGCATGCCAAACTTAAATCAGTCATCCAAACAGGGAGTTTAAACCAGTAGATTCAAATTAAAAGTCAGATGCTCTAAAGAATAAACTATCTAGGCTATGGGAGTGTATTGTCCTCTGAACATGCCTGGAACCAATACTTCTTTACACCAGCATTCTCTTTCGCAATGTAGATTCAGATTAAAAGTCAGATGCTCTAAAGAATAAGCTATCTAGGCTATGGGAGTGTATTGTCCACTGGTGAACAAGTCCAGGAAAGTCACAGAACATGCCTGGAACCAATACTTCTTTACACCACCATTCTCTTTCGCAATGTAGATTCAGATGAAAAGTCAGATGCTCTAAAGAATAAGCTATCTAGGCTATGGGAGTGTATTGTCCTCTGGTGAACATGTCCAGGAAAGTCACAGAAAATTCCTGGAACGAATGCTTCTTAAAGGAAGGTAAATATTCACCCGAACAGGGACTTGAACCCTGGACCCTCAGATTAAAAGTCTGATGCTCTACCGACTGAGCTATCCGGGCTCTGAATTTGTCCATTCTCATGCACCTAACGTGCCGGGCAGTGGAACCTTTTGACAAGGGTGAATTGTCATATGGTACATTTCCCCAGATATCCAGGCCTCCATTCAAAATGTGGTATTTATGAAATCTGAACTATGCCTCTTCTCCAAATATGCCATTCCAAGCTATCCGGGCTCTGGGAGTGTTTTGTCCACTGGTGAACATGTCCAGGAAAGACACAGAAAATGCCTGGAACCAATATTTCTTTACACCAGCATTCACTTTTGCAAAGTCCACGGGAGACAGAAAATCGCTTAGACAGAGTATACTGTGTGCATGCCAAACTTAAATCAGTCATCCAAACAGGGAGATTCAACTTGTAGATTCAAATTAAAAGTCTAATGCTCTATCGACTGAGCTATCCAGGCTTTGACTTTGAACATTGATATGAGTGAATTGTCCACTGGTGAACATGTCCAGGAAAGTCACAGAAAATGCTTGGAACCAATTCTTCTTAACACCACCATTCTCTTTGGCAAAATCCTCAGAGATAGCAAATAGCTTAGTCAGAGGATACTGTGTGCATGCCAAACTTAAATCAGTCATCCAAACAGGGAGTTTAAACCAGTAGATTCAAATTAAAAGTCAGATGCTCTAAAGAATAAACTATCTAGGCTATGGGAGTGTATTGTCCTCTGAACATGCCTGGAACCAATACTTCTTTACACCAGCATTCTCTTTCGCAATGTAGATTCAGATTAAAAGTCAGATGCTCTAAAGAATAAGCTATCTAGGCTATGGGAGTGTATTGTCCACTGGTGAACAAGTCCAGGAAAGTCACAGAACATGCCTGGAACCAATACTTCTTTACACCAACATTCTCTTTCGCAATGTAGATTCAG
Source organism: Thymallus thymallus (assembly GCA_023634145.1). Lineage (NCBI taxonomy): Eukaryota > Metazoa > Chordata > Actinopteri > Salmoniformes > Salmonidae > Thymallus > Thymallus thymallus. The sequence goes on along the minus strand of CM042409.1, from coordinate 31,580,128 downwards.
ATGAAAAGTCAGATGCTCTAAAGAATAAGCTATCTAGGCTATGGGAGTGTATTGTCCTCTGGTGAACATGTCCAGGAAAGTCACAGAAAATTCCTGGAACGAATGCTTCTTAAAGGAAGGTAAATATTCACCCGAACAGGGACTTGAACCCTGGACCCTCAGATTAAAAGTCTGATGCTCTACCGACTGAGCTATCCGGGCTCTGAATTTGTCCATTCTCATGCACCTAACGTGCCGGGCAGTGGAACCTTTTGACAAGGGTGAATTGTCATATGGTACATTTCCCCAGATATCCAGGCCTCCATTCAAAATGAGGTGTTTATGAAATCTGAACTATGCCTCTTCTCCAAATATGCCATTCCAAGCTATCCGGGCTCTGGGAGTGTTTTGTCCACTGGTGAACATGTCCAGGAAAGACACAGAAAATGCCTGGAACCAATATTTCTTTACACCGCATTCACTTTCGCAAAGTCCACGGGAGACAGAAAATCGCTTAGACAGAGTATACTGTGTGCATGCCAAACTTAAATCAGTCATCCAAAATGGGAGATTCAACTTGTAGATTCAAATTAAAAGTCTAATGCTCTATCGACTGAGCTATCCAGGCTTTGACTTTGAACATTGATATGAGTGAATTGTCCACTGGTGAACATGTCCAGGAAAGTCACAGAAAATGCTTGGAACCAATTCTTCTTAACACCACCATTCTCTTTGGCAAAATCCTCAGAGATAGCAAATAGCTTAGTCAGAGGATACTGTGTGCATGCCAAACTTAAATCAGTCATCCAAACAGGGAGTTTAAACCAGTAGATTCAAATTAAAAGTCAGATGCTCTAAAGAATAAACTATCTAGGCTATGGGAGTGTATTGTCCTCTGAACATGCCTGGAACCAATACTTCTTTACACCAGCATTCTCTTTCGCAATGTAGATTCAGATTAAAAGTCAGATGCTCTAAAGAATAAGCTATCTAGGCTATGGGAGTGTATTGTCCACTGGTGAACAAGTCCAGGAAAGTCACAGAACATGCCTGGAACCAATACTTCTTTACACCACCATTCTCTTTCGCAATGTAGATTCAGATGAAAAGTCAGATGCTCTAAAGAATAAGCTATCTAGGCTATGGGAGTGTATTGTCCTCTGGTGAACATGTCCAGGAAAGTCACAGAAAATTCCTGGAACGAATGCTTCTTAAAGGAAGGTAAATATTCACCCGAACAGGGACTTGAACCCTGGACCCTCAGATTAAAAGTCTGATGCTCTACCGACTGAGCTATCCGGGCTCTGAATTTGTCCATTCTCATGCACCTAACGTGCCGGGCAGTGGAACCTTTTGACAAGGGTGAATTGTCATATGGTACATTTCCCCAGATATCCAGGCCTCCATTCAAAATGTGGTATTTATGAAATCTGAACTATGCCTCTTCTCCAAATATGCCATTCCAAGCTATCCGGGCTCTGGGAGTGTTTTGTCCACTGGTGAACATGTCCAGGAAAGACACAGAAAATGCCTGGAACCAATATTTCTTTACACCAGCATTCACTTTTGCAAAGTCCACGGGAGACAGAAAATCGCTTAGACAGAGTATACTGTGTGCATGCCAAACTTAAATCAGTCATCCAAACAGGGAGATTCAACTTGTAGATTCAAATTAAAAGTCTAATGCTCTATCGACTGAGCTATCCAGGCTTTGACTTTGAACATTGATATGAGTGAATTGTCCACTGGTGAACATGTCCAGGAAAGTCACAGAAAATGCTTGGAACCAATTCTTCTTAACACCACCATTCTCTTTGGCAAAATCCTCAGAGATAGCAAATAGCTTAGTCAGAGGATACTGTGTGCATGCCAAACTTAAATCAGTCATCCAAACAGGGAGTTTAAACCAGTAGATTCAAATTAAAAGTCAGATGCTCTAAAGAATAAACTATCTAGGCTATGGGAGTGTATTGTCCTCTGAACATGCCTGGAACCAATACTTCTTTACACCAGCATTCTCTTTCGCAATGTAGATTCAGATTAAAAGTCAGATGCTCTAAAGAATAAGCTATCTAGGCTATGGGAGTGTATTGTCCACTGGTGAACAAGTCCAGGAAAGTCACAGAACATGCCTGGAACCAATACTTCTTTACACCACCATTCTCTTTCGCAATGTAGATTCAGATGAAAAGTCAGATGCTCTAAAGAATAAGCTATCTAGGCTATGGGAGTGTATTGTCCTCTGGTGAACATGTCCAGGAAAGTCACAGAAAATTCCTGGAACGAATGCTTCTTAAAGGAAGGTAAATATTCGCCCGAACAGGGACTTGAACCCTGGACCCTCAGATTAAAAGTCTGATGCTCTACCAACTGAGCTATCCGGGCTCTGAATTTGTCCATTCTCATGCACCTAACGTGCCGGGCAGTGGAACCTTTTGACAAGGGTGAATTGTCATATGGTACATTTCCCCAGATATCCAGGCCTCCATTCAAAATGAGGTGTTTATGAAATCTGAACTATGCCTCTTCTCCAAATATGCCATTCCAAGCTATCCGGGCTCTGGGAGTGTTTTGTCCACTGGTGAACATGTCCAGGAAAGACACAGAAAATGCCTGGAACCAATATTTCTTTACACCAGCATTCACTTTCGCAAAGTCCACGGGAGACAGAAAATCGCTTAGACAGAGTATACTGTGTGCATGCCAAACTTAAATCAGTCATCCAAAATGGGAGATTAAACTTGTAGATTCAAATTAAAAGTCTAATGCTCTATCGACTGAGCTATCCAGGCTTTGACTTTGAACATTGATATGAGTGAATTGTCCACTGGTGAACATGTCCAGGAAAGTCACAGAAAATGCTTGGAACCAATTCTTCTTAACACCACCATTCTCTTTGGCAAAATCCTCAGAGATAGCAAATAGCTTAGTCAGAGGATACTGTGTGCATGCCAAACTTAAATCAGTCATCCAAACAGGGAGTTTAAACCAGTAGATTCAAATTAAAAGTCAGATGCTCTAAAGAATAAACTATCTAGGCTATGGGAGTGTATTGTCCTCTGAACATGCCTGGAACCAATACTTCTTTACACCAGCATTCTCTTTCGCAATGTAGATTCAGATTAAAAGTCAGATGCTCTAAAGAATAAGCTATCTAGGCTATGGGAGTGTATTGTCCACTGGTGAACAAGTCCAGGAAAGTCACAGAACATGCCTGGAACCAATACTTCTTTACACCACCATTCTCTTTCGCAATGTAGATTCAGATGAAAAGTCAGATGCTCTAAAGAATAAGCTATCTAGGCTATGGGAGTGTATTGTCCTCTGGTGAACATGTCCAGGAAAGTCACAGAAAATTCCTGGAACGAATGCTTCTTAAAGGAAGGTAAATATTCACCCGAACAGGGACTTGAACCCTGGACCCTCAGATTAAAAGTCTGATGCTCTACCGACTGAGCTATCCGGGCTCTGAATTTGTCCATTCTCATGCACCTAACGTGCCGGGCAGTGGAACCTTTTGACAAGGGTGAATTGTCATATGGTACATTTCCCCAGATATCCAGGCCTCCATTCAAAATGTGGTATTTATGAAATCTGAACTATGCCTCTTCTCCAAATATGCCATTCCAAGCTATCCGGGCTCTGGGAGTGTTTTGTCCACTGGTGAACATGTCCAGGAAAGACACAGAAAATGCCTGGAACCAATATTTCTTTACACCAGCATTCACTTTTGCAAAGTCCACGGGAGACAGAAAATCGCTTAGACAGAGTATACTGTGTGCATGCCAAACTTAAATCAGTCATCCAAACAGGGAGATTCAACTTGTAGATTCAAATTAAAAGTCTAATGCTCTATCGACTGAGCTATCCAGGCTTTGACTTTGAACATTGATATGAGTGAATTGTCCACTGGTGAACATGTCCAGGAAAGTCACAGAAAATGCTTGGAACCAATTCTTCTTAACACCACCATTCTCTTTGGCAAAATCCTCAGAGATAGCAAATAGCTTAGTCAGAGGATACTGTGTGCATGCCAAACTTAAATCAGTCATCCAAACAGGGAGTTTAAACCAGTAGATTCAAATTAAAAGTCAGATGCTCTAAAGAATAAACTATCTAGGCTATGGGAGTGTATTGTCCTCTGAACATGCCTGGAACCAATACTTCTTTACACCAGCATTCTCTTTCGCAATGTAGATTCAGATTAAAAGTCAGATGCTCTAAAGAATAAGCTATCTAGGCTATGGGAGTGTATTGTCCACTGGTGAACAAGTCCAGGAAAGTCACAGAACATGCCTGGAACCAATACTTCTTTACACCAACATTCTCTTTCGCAATGTAGATTCAGATGAAAAGTCAGATGCTCTAAAGAATAAGCTATCTAGGCTATGGGAGTGTATTGTCCTCTGGTGAACATGTCCAGGAAAGTCACAGAAAATTCCTGGAACGAATGCTTCTTAAAGGAAGGTAAATATTCACCCGAACAGGGACTTGAACCCTGGACCCTCAGATTAAAAGTCTGATGCTCTACCGACTGAGCTATCCGGGCTCTGAATTTGTCCATTCTCATGCACCTAACGTGCCGGGCAGTGGAACCTTTTGACAAGGGTGAATTGTCATATGGTACATTTCCCCAGATATCCAGGCCTCCATTCAAAATGAGGTGTTTATGAAATCTGAACTATGCCTCTTCTCCAAATATGCCATTCCAAGCTATCCGGGCTCTGGGAGTGTTTTGTCCACTGGTGAACATGTCCAGGAAAGACACAGAAAATGCCTGGAACCAATATTTCTTTACACCGCATTCACTTTCGCAAAGTCCACGGGAGACAGAAAATCGCTTAGACAGAGTATACTGTGTGCATGCCAAACTTAAATCAGTCATCCAAAATGGGAGATTCAACTTGTAGATTCAAATTAAAAGTCTAATGCTCTATCGACTGAGCTATCCAGGCTTTGACTTTGAACATTGATATGAGTGAATTGTCCACTGGTGAACATGTCCAGGAAAGTCACAGAAAATGCTTGGAACCAATTCTTCTTAACACCACCATTCTCTTTGGCAAAATCCTCAGAGATAGCAAATAGCTTAGTCAGAGGATACTGTGTGCATGCCAAACTTAAATCAGTCATCCAAACAGGGAGTTTAAACCAGTAGATTCAAATTAAAAGTCAGATGCTCTAAAGAATAAACTATCTAGGCTATGGGAGTGTATTGTCCTCTGAACATGCCTGGAACCAATACTTCTTTACACCAGCATTCTCTTTCGCAATGTAGATTCAGATTAAAAGTCAGATGCTCTAAAGAATAAGCTATCTAGGCTATGGGAGTGTATTGTCCACTGGTGAACAAGTCCAGGAAAGTCACAGAACATGCCTGGAACCAATACTTCTTTACACCACCATTCTCTTTCGCAATGTAGATTCAGATGAAAAGTCAGATGCTCTAAAGAATAAGCTATCTAGGCTATGGGAGTGTATTGTCCTCTGGTGAACATGTCCAGGAAAGTCACAGAAAATTCCTGGAACGAATGCTTCTTAAAGGAAGGTAAATATTCACCCGAACAGGGACTTGAACCCTGGACCCTCAGATTAAAAGTCTGATGCTCTACCGACTGAGCTATCCGGGCTCTGAATTTGTCCATTCTCATGCACCTAACGTGCCGGGCAGTGGAACCTTTTGACAAGGGTGAATTGTCATATGGTACATTTCCCCAGATATCCAGGCCTCCATTCAAAATGTGGTATTTATGAAATCTGAACTATGCCTCTTCTCCAAATATGCCATTCCAAGCTATCCGGGCTCTGGGAGTGTTTTGTCCACTGGTGAACATGTCCAGGAAAGACACAGAAAATGCCTGGAACCAATATTTCTTTACACCAGCATTCACTTTTGCAAAGTCCACGGGAGACAGAAAATCGCTTAGACAGAGTATACTGTGTGCATGCCAAACTTAAATCAGTCATCCAAACAGGGAGATTCAACTTGTAGATTCAAATTAAAAGTCTAATGCTCTATCGACTGAGCTATCCAGGCTTTGACTTTGAACATTGATATGAGTGAATTGTCCACTGGTGAACATGTCCAGGAAAGTCACAGAAAATGCTTGGAACCAATTCTTCTTAACACCACCATTCTCTTTGGCAAAATCCTCAGAGATAGCAAATAGCTTAGTCAGAGGATACTGTGTGCATGCCAAACTTAAATCAGTCATCCAAACAGGGAGTTTAAACCAGTAGATTCAAATTAAAAGTCAGATGCTCTAAAGAATAAACTATCTAGGCTATGGGAGTGTATTGTCCTCTGAACATGCCTGGAACCAATACTTCTTTACACCAGCATTCTCTTTCGCAATGTAGATTCAGATTAAAAGTCAGATGCTCTAAAGAATAAGCTATCTAGGCTATGGGAGTGTATTGTCCACTGGTGAACAAGTCCAGGAAAGTCACAGAACATGCCTGGAACCAATACTTCTTTACACCACCATTCTCTTTCGCAATGTAGATTCAGATGAAAAGTCAGATGCTCTAAAGAATAAGCTATCTAGGCTATGGGAGTGTATTGTCCTCTGGTGAACATGTCCAGGAAAGTCACAGAAAATTCCTGGAACGAATGCTTCTTAAAGGAAGGTAAATATTCCCCCGAACAGGGACTTGAACCCTGGACCCTCAGATTAAAAGTCTGATGCTCTACCGACTGAGCTATCCGGGCTCTGAATTTGTCCATTCTCATGCACCTAACGTGCCGGGCAGTGGAACCTTTTGACAAGGGTGAATTGTCATATGGTACATTTCCCCAGATATCCAGGCCTCCATTCAAAATGTGGTATTTATGAAATCTGAACTATGCCTCTTCTCCAAATATGCCATTCCAAGCTATCCGGGCTCTGGGAGTGTTTTGTCCACTGGTGAACATGTCCAGGAAAGACACAGAAAATGCCTGGAACCAATATTTCTTTACACCAGCATTCACTTTTGCAAAGTCCACGGGAGACAGAAAATCGCTTAGACAGAGTATACTGTATGCATGCCAAACTTAAATCAGTCATCCAAACAGGGAGATTCAACTTGTAGATTCAAATTAAATGTCTAATGCTCTATCGACTGAGCTATCCAGGCTTTGACTTTGAACATTGATATGAGTGAATTGTCCACTGGTGAACATGTCCAGGAAAGTCACAGAAAATGCTTGGAACCAATTCTTCTTAACACCACCATTCTCTTTGGCAAAATCCTCAGAGATAGCAAATAGCTTAGTCAGAGGATACTGTGTGCATGCCAAACTTAAATCAGTCATCCAAACAGGGAGTTTAAACCAGTAGATTCAAATTAAAAGTCAGATGCTCTAAAGAATAAACTATCTAGGCTATGGGAGTGTATTGTCCTCTGAACATGCCTGGAACCAATACTTCTTTACACCAGCATTCTCTTTCGCAATGTAGATTCAGATTAAAAGTCAGATGCTCTAAAGAATAAGCTATCTAGGCTATGGGAGTGTATTGTCCACTGGTGAACAAGTCCAGGAAAGTCACAGAACATGCCTGGAACCAATACTTCTTTACACCACCATTCTCTTTCGCAATGTAGATTCAGATGAAAAGTCAGATGCTCTAAAGAATAAGCTATCTAGGCTATGGGAGTGTATTGTCCTCTGGTGAACATGTCCAGGAAAGTCACAGAAAATTCCTGGAACGAATGCTTCTTAAAGGAAGGTAAATTTTTGCCCGAACAGGGACTTGAACCCTGGACCCTCAGATTAAAAGTCTGATGCTCTACCGACTGAGCTATCCGGGCTCTGAATTTGTCCATTCTCATGCACCTAACGTGCCGGGCAGTGGAACCTTTTGACAAGGGTGAATTGTCATATGGTACATTTCCCCAGATATCCAGGCCTCCATTCAAAATGTGGTATTTATGAAATCTGAACTATGCCTCTTCTCCAAATATGCCATTCCAAGCTATCCGGGCTCTGGGAGTGTTTTGTCCACTGGTGAACATGTCCAGGAAAGACACAGAAAATGCCTGGAACCAATATTTCTTTACACCAGCATTCACTTTTGCAAAGTCCACGGGAGACAGAAAATCGCTTAGACAGAGTATACTGTGTGCATGCCAAACTTAAATCAGTCATCCAAACAGGGAGATTCAACTTGTAGATTCAAATTAAAAGTCTAATGCTCTATCGACTGAGCTATCCAGGCTTTGACTTTGAACATTGATATGAGTGAATTGTCCACTGGTGAACATGTCCAGGAAAGTCACAGAAAATGCTTGGAACCAATTCTTCTTAACACCACCATTCTCTTTGGCAAAATCCTCAGAGATAGCAAATAGCTTAGTCAGAGGATACTGTGTGCATGCCAAACTTAAATCAGTCATCCAAACAGGGAGTTTAAACCAGTAGATTCAAATTAAAAGTCAGATGCTCTAAAGAATAAACTATCTAGGCTATGGGAGTGTATTGTCCTCTGAACATGCCTGGAACCAATACTTCTTTACACCAGCATTCTTTTTCGCAATGTAGATTCAGATTAAAAGTCAGATGCTCTAAAGAATAAGCTATCTAGGCTATGGGAGTGTATTGTCCACTGGTGAACAAGTCCAGGAAAGTCACAGAACATGCCTGGAACCAATACTTCTTTACACCACCATTCTCTTTCGCAATGTAGATTCAGATGAAAAGTCAGATGCTCTAAAGAATAAGCTATCTAGGCTATGGGAGTGTATTGTCCTCTGGTGAACATGTCCAGGAAAGTCACAGAAAATTCCTGGAAGGAATGCTTCTTAAAGGAAGGTAAATATTCACCCGAACAGGGACTTGAACCCTGGACCCTCAGATTAAAAGTCTGATGCTCTACCGACTGAGCTATCCAGGCTCTGAATTTGTCCATTCTCATGCACCTAACGTGCCGGGCAGTGGAACCTTTTGACAAGGGTGAATTGTCATATGGTACATTTCCCCAGATATCCAGGCCTCCATTCAAAATGTGGTATTTATGAAATCTGAACTATGCCTCTTCTCCAAATATGCCATTCCAAGCTATCCGGGCTCTGGGAGTGTTTTGTCCACTGGTGAACATGTCCAGGAAAGACACAGAAAATGCCTGGAACCAATATTTCTTTACACCAGCATTCACTTTTGCAAAGTCCACGGGAGACAGAAAATCGCTTAGACAGAGTATACTGTTTGCATGCCAAACTTAAATCAGTCATCCAAACAGGGAGATTCAACTTGTAGATTCAAATTAAAAGTCTAATGCTCTATCGACTGAGCTATCCAGGCTTTGACTTTGAACATTGATATGAGTGAATTGTCCACTGGTGAACATGTCCAGGAAAGTCACAGAAAATGCTTGGAACCAATTCTTCTTAACACCACCATTCTCTTTGGCAAAATCCTCAGAGATAGCAAATAGCTTAGTCAGAGGATACTGTGTGCATGCCAAACTTAAATCAGTCATCCAAACAGGGAGTTTAAACCAGTAGATTCAAATTAAAAGTCAGATGCTCTAAAGAATAAACTATCTAGGCTATGGGAGTGTATTGTCCTCTGAACATGCCTGGAACCAATACTTCTTTACACCACCATTCTCTTTCGCAATGTAGATTCAAATGAAAAGTCAGATGCTCTAAAGAATAAGATATCTAGGCTATGGGAGTGTATTGTCCTCTGGTGAACATGTCCAGGAAAGTCACAGAAAATTCCTGGAACGAATGCTTCTTAAAGGAAGGTAAATATTCGCCCGAACAGGGACTTGAACCCTGGACCCTCAGATTAAAAGTCTGATGCTCTACCGACTGAGCTATCCGGGCTCTGAATTTGACCATTCTCATGCACCTAACGTGCCGGGCAGTGGAACCTTTTGACAAGGGTGAATTGTCATATGGTACATTTCCCCAGATATCCAGGCCTCCATTCAAAATGTGGTATTTATGAAATCTGAACTATGCCTCTTCTCCAAATATGCCATTCCAAGCTATCCGGGCTCTGGGAGTGTTTTGTCCACTGGTGAACATGTCCAGGAAAGACACAGAAAATGCCTGGAACCAATATTTCTTTACACCAGCATTCACTTTCGCAAAGTCCACGGGAGACAGAAAATCGCTTAGACAGAGTATACTGTGTGCATCCCAAACTTAAATCAGTCATCCAAACAGGGAGATTCAACTTGTAGATTTAAATTAAAAGTCTAATGCTCTATCGACTGAGCTATCCAGGCTTTGACTTTGAACATTGATATGAGTGAATTGTCCACTGGTGAACATGTCCAGGAAAGTCACAGAAAATGCTTGGAACCAATTCTTCTTAACACCACCATTCTCTTTGGCAAAATCCTCAGAGATAGCAAATAGCTTAGTCAGAGGATACTGTGTGCATGCCAAACTTAAATCAGTCATCCAAACAGGGAGTTTAAACCAGTAGATTCAAATTAAAAGTCAGATGCTCTAAAGAATAAGCTATCTAGGCTATGGGAGTGTATTGTCCACTGGTGAACAAGTCCAGGAAAGTCACAGAACATGCCTGGAACCAATACTTCTTTACACCACCATTCTCTTTCGCAATGTAGATTCAGATGAAAAGTCAGATGCTCTAAAGAATAAGCTATCTGGGCTATGGGAGTGTATTGTCCTCTGGTGAACATGTCCAGGAAAGTCACAGAAAATTCCTGGAACGAATGCTTCTTAAAGGAAAGTAAATATTCACCCGAACATGGACTTGAACCCTGGACCCTCAGATTAAAAGTCTGATGCTCTACCGACTGAGCTATCCGGGCTCTGAATTTGTCCATTCTCATGCACCTAACGTGCCGGGCAGTGGAACCTTTTGACAAGGGTGAATTGTCATATGGTACATTTCCCCAGATATCCAGGCCTCCATTCAAAATGTGGTATTTATGAAATCTGAACTATGCCTCTTCTCCAAATATGCCATTCCAAGCTATCCGGGCTCTGGGAGTGTTTTGTCCACTGGTGAACATGTCCAGGAAAGACACAGAAAATGCCTGGAACCAATATTTCTTTATACCAGCATTCACTTTCGCAAAGTCCACGGGAGACAGAAAATCGCTTAGACAGAGTATACTGTGTGCATGCCAAACTTAAAACAGTCATCCAAAATGGGAGATTCAACTTGTAGATTCAAATTAAAAGTCTAATGCTCTATCGACTGAGCTATCCAGGCTTTGACTTTGAACATTGATATGAGTGAATTGTCCACTGGTGAACATGTCCAGGAAAGTCACAGAAAATGCTTGGAACCAATTCTTCTTAACACCACCATTCTCTTTGGCAAAATCCTCAGAGATAGCAAATAGCTTAGTCAGAGGATACTGTGTGCATGCCAAACTTAAATCAGTCATCCAAACAGGGAGTTTAAACCAGTAGATTCAAATTAAAAGTCAGATGCTCTAAAGAATAAACTATCTAGGCTATGGGAGTGTATTGTCCTCTGAACATGCCTGGAACCAATACTTCTTTACACCAGCATTCTCTTTCGCAATGTAGATTCAGATTAAAAGTCAGATGCTCTAAAGAATAAGCTATCTAGGCTATGGGAGTGTATTGTCCACTGGTGAACAAGTCCAGGAAAGTCACAGAACATGCCTGGAACCAATACTTCTTTACACCACCATTCTCTTTCGCAATGTAGATTCAGATGAAAAGTCAGATGCTCTAAAGAATAAGCTATCTGGGCTATGGGAGTGTATTGTCCTCTGGTGAACATGTCCAGGAAAGTCACAGAAAATTCCTGGAACGAATGCTTCTTAAAGGAAGGTAAATATTCACCCGAACAGGGACTTGAACCCTGGACCCTCAGATTAAAAGTCTGATGCTCTACCGACTGAGCTATCCGGGCTCTGAATTTGTCCATTCTCATGCACCTAACGTGCCGGGCAGTGGAACCTTTTGACAAGGGTGAATTGTCATATGGTACATTTCCCCAGATATCCAGGCCTCCATTCAAAATGTGGTATTTATGAAATCTGAACTATGCCTCTTCTCCAAATATGCCATTCCAAGCTATCCGGGCTCTGGGAGTGTTTTGTCCACTGGTGAACATGTCCAGGAAAGACACAGAAAATGCCTGGAACCAATATTTCTTTATACCAGCATTCACTTTCGCAAAGTCCACGGGAGACAGAAAATCGCTTAGACAGAGTATACTGTGTGCATGCCAAACTTAAAACAGTCATCCAAAATGGGAGATTCAACTTGTAGATTCAAATTAAAAGTCTAATGCTCTATCGACTGAGCTATCCAGGCTTTGACTTTGAACATTGATATGAGTGAATTGTCCACTGGTGAACATGTCCAGGAAAGTCACAGAAAATGCTTGGAACCAATTCTTCTTAACACCACCATTCTCTTTGGCAAAATCCTCAGAGATAGCAAATAGCTTAGTCAGAGGATACTGTGTGCATGCCAAACTTAAATCAGTCATCCAAACAGGGAGTTTAAACCAGTAGATTCAAATTAAAAGTCAGATGCTCTAAAGAATAAACTATCTAGGCTATGGGAGTGTATTGTCCTCTGAACATGCCTGGAACCAATACTTCTTTACACCAGCATTCTCTTTCGCAATGTAGATTCAGATTAAAAGTCAGATGCTCTAAAGAATAAGCTATCTAGGCTATGGGAGTGTATTGTCCACTGGTGAACAAGTCCAGGAAAGTCACAGAACATGCCTGGAACCAATACTTCTTTACACCACCATTCTCTTTCGCAATGTAGATTCAGATGAAAAGTCAGATGCTCTAAAGAATAAGCTATCTAGGCTATGGGAGTGTATTGTCCTCTGGTGAACATGTCCAGGAAAGTCACAGAAAATTCCTGGAACGAATGCTTCTTAAAGGAAGGTAAATATTCGCCCGAACAGGGACTTGAACCCTGGACCCTCAGATTAAAAGTCTGATGCTCTACCGACTGAGCTATCCGGGCTCTGAATTTGTCCATTCTCATGCACCTAACGTGCCGGGCAGTGGAACCTTTTGACAAGGGTGAATTGTCATATGGTACATTTCCCCAGATATCCAGGCCTCCATTCAAAATGTGGTATTTATGAAATCTGAACTATGCCTCTTCTCCAAATATGCCATTCCAAGCTATCCGGGCTCTGGGAGTGTTTTGTCCACTGGTGAACATGTCCAGGAAAGACACAGAAAATGCCTGGAACCAATATTTCTTTACACCAGCATTCACTTTTGCAAAGTCCACGGGAGACAGAAAATCGCTTAGACAGAGTATACTGTGTGCATGCCAAACTTAAATCAGTCATCCAAACAGGGAGATTCAACTTGTAGATTCAAATTAAAAGTCTAATGCTCTATCGACTGAGCTATCCAGGCTTTGACTTTGAACATTGATATGAGTGAATTGTCCACTGGTGAACATGTCCAGGAAAGTCACAGAAAATGCTTGGAACCAATTCTTCTTAACACCACCATTCTCTTTGGCAAAATCCTCAGAGATAGCAAATAGCTTAGTCAGAGGATACTGTGTGCATGCCAAACTTAAATCAGTCATCCAAACAGGGAGTTTAAACCAGTAGATTCAAATTAAAAGTCAGATGCTCTAAAGAATAAGCTATCTAGGCTATGGGAGTGTATTGTCCACTGGTGAACAAGTCCAGGAAAGTCACAGAACATGCCTGGAACCAATACTTCTTTACACCACCATTCTCTTTCGCAATGTAGATTCAGATGAAAAGTCAGATGCTCTAAAGAATAAGCTATCTAGGCTATGGGAGTGTATTGTCCTCTGGTGAACATGTCCAGGAAAGTCACAGAAAATTCCTGGAACGAATGCTTCTTAAAGGAAGGTAAATATTCGCCCGAACAGGGACTTGAACCCTGGACCCTCAGATTAAAAGTCTGATGCTCTACCGACTGAGCTATCCGGGCTCTGAATTTGTCCATTCTCATGCACCTAACGTGCCGGGCAGTGGAACCTTTTGACAAGGGTGAATTGTCATATGGTACATTTCCCCAGATATCCAGGCCTCCATTCAAAATGAGGTGTTTATGAAATCTGAACTATGCCTCTTCTCCAAATATGCCATTCCAAGCTATCCGGGCTCTGGGAGTGTTTTGTCCACTGGTGAACATGTCCAGGAAAGACACAGAAAATGCCTGGAACCAATATTTCTTTACACCAGCATTCACTTTCGCAAAGTCCACGGGAGACAGAAAATCGCTTAGACAGAGTATACTGTGTGCATGCCAAACTTAAATCAGTCATCCAAAATGGGAGATTCAACTTGTAGATTCAAATTAAAAGTCTAATGCTCTATCGACTGAGCTATCCAGGCTTTGACTTTGAACATTGATATGAGTGAATTGTCCACTGGTGAACATGTCCAGGAAAGTCACAGAAAATGCTTGGAACCAATTCTTCTTAACACCACCATTCTCTTTGGCAAAATCCTCAGAGATAGCAAATAGCTTAGTCAGAGGATACTGTGTGCATGCCAAACTTAAATCAGTCATCCAAACAGGGAGTTTAAACCAGTAGATTCAAATTAAAAGTCAGATGCTCTAAAGAATAAACTATCTAGGCTATGGGAGTGTATTGTCCTCTGAACATGCCTGGAACCAATACTTCTTTACACCAGCATTCTCTTTCGCAATGTAGATTCAGATTAAAAGTCAGATGCTCTAAAGAATAAGCTATCTAGGCTATGGGAGTGTATTGTCCACTGGTGAACAAGTCCAGGAAAGTCACAGAACATGCCTGGAACCAATACTTCTTTACACCACCATTCTCTTTCGCAATGTAGATTCAGATGAAAAGTCAGATGCTCTAAAGAATAAGCTATCTAGGCTATGGGAGTGTATTGTCCTCTGGTGAACATGTCCAGGAAAGTCACAGAAAATTCCTGGAACGAATGCTTCTTAAAGGAAGGTAAATATTCGCCCGAACAGGGACTTGAACCCTGGACCCTCAGATTAAAAGTCTGATGCTCTACCGACTGAGCTATCCGGGCTCTGAATTTGTCCATTCTCATGCACCTAACGTGCCGGGCAGTGGAACCTTTTGACAAGGGTGAATTGTCATATGGTACATTTCCCCAGATATCCAGGCCTCCATTCAAAATGTGGTATTTATGAAATCTGAACTATGCCTCTTCTCCAAATATGCCATTCCAAGCTATCCGGGCTCTGGGAGTGTTTTGTCCACTGGTGAACATGTCCAGGAAAGACACAGAAAATGCCTGGAACCAATATTTCTTTACACCAGCATTCACTTTTGCAAAGTCCACGGGAGACAGAAAATCGCTTAGACAGAGTATACTGTGTGCATGCCAAACTTAAATCAGTCATCCAAACAGGGAGATTCAACTTGTAGATTCAAATTAAAAGTCTAATGCTCTATCGACTGAGCTATCCAGGCTTTGACTTTGAACATTGATATGAGTGAATTGTCCACTGGTGAACATGTCCAGGAAAGTCACAGAAAATGCTTGGAACCAATTCTTCTTAACACCACCATTCTCTTTGGCAAAATCCTCAGAGATAGCAAATAGCTTAGTCAGAGGATACTGTGTGCATGCCAAACTTAAATCAGTCATCCAAACAGGGAGTTTAAACCAGTAGATTCAAATTAAAAGTCAGATGCTCTAAAGAATAAGCTATCTAGGCTATGGGAGTGTATTGTCCACTGGTGAACAAGTCCAGGAAAGTCACAGAACATGCCTGGAACCAATACTTCTTTACACCACCATTCTCTTTCGCAATGTAGATTCAGATGAAAAGTCAGATGCTCTAAAGAATAAGCTATCTAGGCTATGGGAGTGTATTGTCCTCTGGTGAACATGTCCAGGAAAGTCACAGAAAATTCCTGGAACGAATGCTTCTTAAAGGAAGGTAAATATTCGCCCGAACAGGGACTTGAACCCTGGACCCTCAGATTAAAAGTCTGATGCTCTACCGACTGAGCTATCCGGGCTCTGAATTTGTCCATTCTCATGCACCTAACGTGCCGGGCAGTGGAACCTTTTGACAAGGGTGAATTGTCATATGGTACATTTCCCCAGATATCCAGGCCTCCATTCAAAATGAGGTGTTTATGAAATCTGAACTATGCCTCTTCTCCAAATATGCCATTCCAAGCTATCCGGGCTCTGGGAGTGTTTTGTCCACTGGTGAACATGTCCAGGAAAGACACAGAAAATGCCTGGAACCAATATTTCTTTACACCAGCATTCACTTTCGCAAAGTCCACGGGAGACAGAAAATCGCTTAGACAGAGTATACTGTGTGCATGCCAAACTTAAATCAGTCATCCAAAATGGGAGATTAAACTTGTAGATTCAAATTAAAAGTCTAATGCTCTATCGACTGAGCTATCCAGGCTTTGACTTTGAACATTGATATGAGTGAATTGTCCACTGGTGAACATGTCCAGGAAAGTCACAGAAAATGCTTGGAACCAATTCTTCTTAACACCACCATTCTCTTTGGCAAAATCCTCAGAGATAGCAAATAGCTTAGTCAGAGGATACTGTGTGCATGCCAAACTTAAATCAGTCATCCAAACAGGGAGTTTAAACCAGTAGATTCAAATTAAAAGTCAGATTCTCTAAAGAATAAACTATCTAGGCTATGGGAGTGTATTGTCCTCTGAACATGCCTGGAACCAATACTTCTTTACACCAGCATTCTCTTTCGCAATGTAGATTCAGATTAAAAGTCAGATGCTCTAAAGAATAAGCTATCTAGGCTATGGGAGTGTATTGTCCACTGGTGAACAAGTCCAGGAAAGTCACAGAACATGCCTGGAACCAATACTTCTTTACACCACCATTCTCTTTCGCAATGTAGATTCAGATGAAAAGTCAGATGCTCTAAAGAATAAGCTATCTAGGCTATGGGAGTGTATTGTCCTCTGGTGAACATGTCCAGGAAAGTCACAGAAAATTCCTGGAACGAATACTTCTTAAAGGAAGGTAAATTTTCGCCTGAACAGGGACTTGAACCCTGGACCCTCAGATTAAAAGTCTGATGCTCTACCGACTGAGCTATCCGGGCTCTGAATTTGTCCATTCTCATGCACCTAACGTGCCGGGCAGTGGAACCTTTTGACAAGGGTGAATTGTCATATGGTACATTTCCCCAGATATCCAGGCCTCCATTCAAAATGTGGTATTTATGAAATCTGAACTATGCCTCTTCTCCAAATATGCCATTCCAAGCTATCCGGGCTCTGGGAGTGTTTTGTCCACTGGTGAACATGTCCAGGAAAGACACAGAAAATGCCTGGAACCAATATTTCTTTACACCAGCATTCACTTTTGCAAAGTCCACGGGAGACAGAAAATCGCTTAGACAGAGTATACTGTGTGCATGCCAAACTTAAATCAGTCATCCAAACAGGGAGATTCAACTTGTAGATTCAAATTAAAAGTCTAATGCTCTATCGACTGAGCTATCCAGGCTTTGACTTTGAACATTGATATGAGTGAATTGTCCACTGGTGAACATGTCCAGGAAAGTCACAGAAAATGCTTGGAACCAATTCTTCTTAACACCACCATTCTCTTTGGCAAAATCCTCAGAGATAGCAAATAGCTTAGTCAGAGGATACTGTGTGCATGCCAAACTTAAATCAGTCATCCAAACAGGGAGTTTAAACCAGTAGATTCAAATTAAAAGTCAGATGCTCTAAAGAATAAACTATCTAGGCTATGGGAGTGTATTGTCCTCTGAACATGCCTGGAACCAATACTTCTTTACACCAGCATTCTCTTTCGCAATGTAGATTCAGATTAAAAGTCAGATGCTCTAAAGAATAAGCTATCTAGGCTATGGGAGTGTATTGTCCACTGGTGAACAAGTACAGGAAAGTCACAGAACATGCCTGGAACCAATACTTCTTTACACCACCATTCTCTTTCGCAATGTAGATTCAGATGAAAAGTCAGATGCTCTAAAGAATAAGCTATCTAGGCTATGGGAGTGTATTGTCCTCTGGTGAACATGTCCAGGAAAGTCACAGAAAATTCCTGGAACGAATGCTTCTTAAAGGAAGGTAAACATTCGCCCAAACAGGGACTTGAACCCTGGACCCTCAGATTAAAAGTCTGATGCTCTACCGACTGAGCTATCCGGGCTCTGAATTTGTCCATTCTCATGCACCTAACGTGCCGGGCAGTGGAACCTTTTGACAAGGGTGAATTGTCATATGGTACATTTCCCCAGATATCCAGGCCTCCATTCAAAATGTGGTATTTATGAAATCTGAACTATGCCTCTTCTCCAAATATGCCATTCCAAGCTATCCGGGCTCTGGGAGTGTTTTGTCCACTGGTGAACATGTCCAGGAAAGACACAGAAAATGCCTGGAACCAATATTTCTTTACACCAGCATTCACTTTTGCAAAGTCCACGGGAGACAGAAAATCGCTTAGACAGAGTATACTGTGTGCATGCCAAACTTAAATCAGTCATCCAAACAGGGAGATTCAACTTGTAGATTCAAATTAAAAGTCTAATGCTCTATCGACTGAGCTATCCAGGCTTTGACTTTGAACATTGATATGAGTGAATTGTCCACTGGTGAACATGTCCAGGAAAGTCACAGAAAATGCTTGGAACCAATTCTTCTTAACACCACCATTCTCTTTGGCAAAATCCTCAGAGATAGCAAATAGCTTAGTCAGAGGATACTGTGTGCATGCCAAACTTAAATCAGTCATCCAAACAGGGAGTTTAAACCAGTAGATTCAAATTAAAAGTCAGATGCTCTAAAGAATAAACTATCTAGGCTATGGGAGTGTATTGTCCTCTGAACATGCCTGGAACCAATACTTCTTTACACCAGCATTCTCTTTCGCAATGTAGATTCAGATTAAAAGTCAGATGCTCTAAAGAATAAGCTATCTAGGCTATGGGAGTGTATTGTCCACTGGTGAACAAGTCCAGGAAAGTCACAGAACATGCCTGGAACCAATACTTCTTTACACCACCATTCTCTTTCGCAATGTAGATTCAGATGAAAAGTCAGATGCTCTAAAGAATAAGCTATCTAGGCTATGGGAGTGTATTGTCCTCTGGTGAACATGTCCAGGAAAGTCACAGAAAATTCCTGGAACGAATGCTTCTTAAAGGAAGGTAAATATTCGCCCGAACAGGGACTTGAACCCTGGACCCTCAGATTAAAAGTCTGATGCTCTACCGACTGAGCTATCCGGGCTCTGAATTTGTCCATTCTCATGCACCTAACGTGCCGGGCAGTGGAACCTTTTGACAAGGGTGAATTGTCATATGGTACATTTCCCCAGATATCCAGGCCTCCATTCAAAATGTGGTATTTATGAAATCTGAACTATGCCTCTTCTCCAAATATGCCATTCCAAGCTATCCGGGCTCTGGGAGTGTTTTGTCCACTGGTGAACATGTCCAGGAAAGACACAGAAAATGCCTGGAACCAATATTTCTTTACACCAGCATTCACTTTTGCAAAGTCCACGGGAGACAGAAAATCGCTTAGACAGAGTATACTGTGTGCATGCCAAACTTAAATCAGTCATCCAAACAGGGAGATTCAACTTGTAGATTCAAATTAAAAGTCTAATGCTCTATCGACTGAGCTATCCAGGCTTTGACTTTGAACATTGATATGAGTGAATTGTCCACTGGTGAACATGTCCAGGAAAGTCACAGAAAATGCTTGGAACCAATTCTTCTTAACACCACCATTCTCTTTGGCAAAATCCTCAGAGATAGCAAATAGCTTAGTCAGAGGATACTGTGTGCATGCCAAACTTAAATCAGTCATCCAAACAGGGAGTTTAAACCAGTAGATTCAAATTAAAAGTCAGATGCTCTAAAGAATAAACTATCTAGGCTATGGGAGTGTATTGTCCTCTGAACATGCCTGGAACCAATACTTCTTTACACCAGCATTCTCTTTCGCAATGTAGATTCAGATTAAAAGTCAGATGCTCTAAAGAATAAGCTATCTAGGCTATGGGAGTGTATTGTCCACTGGTGAACAAGTCCAGGAAAGTCACAGAACATGCCTGGAACCAATACTTCTTTACACCACCATTCTCTTTCGCAATGTAGATTCAGATGAAAAGTCAGATGCTCTAAAGAATAAGCTATCTAGGCTATGGGAGTGTATTGTCCTCTGGTGAACATGTCCAGGAAAGTCACAGAAAATTCCTGGAACGAATGCTTCTTAAAGGAAGGTAAATATTCGCCCGAACAGGGACTTGAACCCTGGACCCTCAGATTAAAAGTCTGATGCTCTACCGACTGAGCTATCCGGGCTCTGAATTTGTCCATTCTCATGCACCTAACGTGCCGGGCAGTGGAACCTTTTGACAAGGGTGAATTGTCATATGGTACATTTCCCCAGATATCCAGGCCTCCATTCAAAATGTGGTATTTATGAAATCTGAACTATGCCTCTTCTCCAAATATGCCATTCCAAGCTATCCGGGCTCTGGGAGTGTTTTGTCCACTGGTGAACATGTCCAGGAAAGACACAGAAAATGCCTGGAACCAATATTTCTTTACACCAGCATTCACTTTTGCAAAGTCCACGGGAGACAGAAAATCGCTTAGACAGAGTATACTGTGTGCATGCCAAACTTAAATCAGTCATCCAAACAGGGAGATTCAACTTGTAGATTCAAATTAAAAGTCTAATGCTCTATCGACTGAGCTATCCAGGCTTTGACTTTGAACATTGATATGAGTGAATTGTCCACTGGTGAACATGTCCAGGAAAGTCACAGAAAATGCTTGGAACCAATTCTTCTTAACACCACCATTCTCTTTGGCAAAATCCTCAGAGATAGCAAATAGCTTAGTCAGAGGATACTGTGTGCATGCCAAACTTAAATCAGTCATCCAAACAGGGAGTTTAAACCAGTAGATTCAAATTAAAAGTCAGATGCTCTAAAGAATAAACTATCTAGGCTATGGGAGTGTATTGTCCTCTGAACATGCCTGGAACCAATACTTCTTTACACCAGCATTCTCTTTCGCAATGTAGATTCAGATTAAAAGTCAGATGCTCTAAAGAATAAGCTATCTAGGCTATGGGAGTGTATTGTCCACTGGTGAACAAGTCCAGGAAAGTCACAGAACATGCCTGGAACCAATACTTCTTTACACCACCATTCTCTTTCGCAATGTAGATTCAGATGAAAAGTCAGATGCTCTAAAGAATAAGCTATCTAGGCTATGGGAGTGTATTGTCCTCTGGTGAACATGTCCAGGAAAGTCACAGAAAATTCCTGGAACGAATGCTTCTTAAAGGAAGGTAAATATTCGCCCGAACAGGGACTTGAACCCTGGACCCTCAGATTAAAAGTCTGATGCTCTACCGACTGAGCTATCCGGGCTCTGAATTTGTCCATTCTCATGCACCTAACGTGCCGGGCAGTGGAACCTTTTGACAAGGGTGAATTGTCATATGGTACATTTCCCCAGATATCCAGGCCTCCATTCAAAATGTGGTATTTATGAAATCTGAACTATGCCTCTTCTCCAAATATGCCATTCCAAGCTATCCGGGCTCTGGGAGTGTTTTGTCCACTGGTGAACATGTCCAGGAAAGACACAGAAAATGCCTGGAACCAATATTTCTTTACACCAGCATTCACTTTTGCAAAGTCCACGGGAGACAGAAAATCGCTTAGACAGAGTATACTGTGTGCATGCCAAACTTAAATCAGTCATCCAAACAGGGAGATTCAACTTGTAGATTCAAATTAAAAGTCTAATGCTCTATCGACTGAGCTATCCAGGCTTTGACTTTGAACATTGATATGAGTGAATTGTCCACTGGTGAACATGTCCAGGAAAGTCACAGAAAATGCTTGGAACCAATTCTTCTTAACACCACCATTCTCTTTGGCAAAATCCTCAGAGATAGCAAATAGCTTAGTCAGAGGATACTGTGTGCATGCCAAACTTAAATCAGTCATCCAAACAGGGAGTTTAAACCAGTAGATTCAAATTAAAAGTCAGATGCTCTAAAGAATAAGCTATCTAGGCTATGGGAGTGTATTGTCCACTGGTGAACAAGTCCAGGAAAGTCACAGAACATGCCTGGAACCAATACTTCTTTACACCACCATTCTCTTTCGCAATGTAGATTCAGATGAAAAGTCAGATGCTCTAAAGAATAAGCTATCTAGGCTATGGGAGTGTATTGTCCTCTGGTGAACATGTCCAGGAAAGTCACAGAAAATTCCTGGAACGAATGCTTCTTAAAGGAAGGTAAATATTCGCCCGAACAGGGACTTGAACCCTGGACCCTCAGATTAAAAGTCTGATGCTCTACCGACTGAGCTATCCGGGCTCTGAATTTGTCCATTCTCATGCACCTAACGTGCCGGGCAGTGGAACCTTTTGACAAGGGTGAATTGTCATATGGTACATTTCCCCAGATATCCAGGCCTCCATTCAAAATGAGGTGTTTATGAAATCTGAACTATGCCTCTTCTCCAAATATGCCATTCCAAGCTATCCGGGCTCTGGGAGTGTTTTGTCCACTGGTGAACATGTCCAGGAAAGACACAGAAAATGCCTGGAACCAATATTTCTTTACACCAGCATTCACTTTCGCAAAGTCCACGGGAGACAGAAAATCGCTTAGACAGAGTATACTGTGTGCATGCCAAACTTAAATCAGTCATCCAAAATGGGAGATTCAACTTGTAGATTCAAATTAAAAGTCTAATGCTCTATCGACTGAGCTATCCAGGCTTTGACTTTGAACATTGATATGAGTGAATTGTCCACTGGTGAACATGTCCAGGAAAGTCACAGAAAATGCTTGGAACCAATTCTTCTTAACACCACCATTCTCTTTGGCAAAATCCTCAGAGATAGCAAATAGCTTAGTCAGAGGATACTGTGTGCATGCCAAACTTAAATCAGTCATCCAAACAGGGAGTTTAAACCAGTAGATTCAAATTAAAAGTCAGATGCTCTAAAGAATAAACTATCTAGGCTATGGGAGTGTATTGTCCTCTGAACATGCCTGGAACCAATACTTCTTTACACCAGCATTCTCTTTCGCAATGTAGATTCAGATTAAAAGTCAGATGCTCTAAAGAATAAGCTATCTAGGCTATGGGAGTGTATTGTCCACTGGTGAACAAGTCCAGGAAAGTCACAGAACATGCCTGGAACCAATACTTCTTTACACCACCATTCTCTTTCGCAATGTAGATTCAGATGAAAAGTCAGATGCTCTAAAGAATAAGCTATCTAGGCTATGGGAGTGTATTGTCCTCTGGTGAACATGTCCAGGAAAGTCACAGAAAATTCCTGGAACGAATGCTTCTTAAAGGAAGGTAAATATTCGCCCGAACAGGGACTTGAACCCTGGACCCTCAGATTAAAAGTCTGATGCTCTACCGACTGAGCTATCCGGGCTCTGAATTTGTCCATTCTCATGCACCTAACGTGCCGGGCAGTGGAACCTTTTGACAAGGGTGAATTGTCATATGGTACATTTCCCCAGATATCCAGGCCTCCATTCAAAATGTGGTATTTATGAAATCTGAACTATGCCTCTTCTCCAAATATGCCATTCCAAGCTATCCGGGCTCTGGGAGTGTTTTGTCCACTGGTGAACATGTCCAGGAAAGACACAGAAAATGCCTGGAACCAATATTTCTTTACACCAGCATTCACTTTTGCAAAGTCCACGGGAGACAGAAAATCGCTTAGACAGAGTATACTGTGTGCATGCCAAACTTAAATCAGTCATCCAAACAGGGAGATTCAACTTGTAGATTCAAATTAAAAGTCTAATGCTCTATCGACTGAGCTATCCAGGCTTTGACTTTGAACATTGATATGAGTGAATTGTCCACTGGTGAACATGTCCAGGAAAGTCACAGAAAATGCTTGGAACCAATTCTTCTTAACACCACCATTCTCTTTGGCAAAATCCTCAGAGATAGCAAATAGCTTAGTCAGAGGATACTGTGTGCATGCCAAACTTAAATCAGTCATCCAAACAGGGAGTTTAAACCAGTAGATTCAAATTAAAAGTCAGATGCTCTAAAGAATAAGCTATCTAGGCTATGGGAGTGTATTGTCCACTGGTGAACAAGTCCAGGAAAGTCACAGAACATGCCTGGAACCAATACTTCTTTACACCACCATTCTCTTTCGCAATGTAGATTCAGATGAAAAGTCAGATGCTCTAAAGAATAAGCTATCTAGGCTATGGGAGTGTATTGTCCTCTGGTGAACATGTCCAGGAAAGTCACAGAAAATTCCTGGAACGAATGCTTCTTAAAGGAAGGTAAATATTCGCCCGAACAGGGACTTGAACCCTGGACCCTCAGATTAAAAGTCTGATGCTCTACCAACTGAGCTATCCGGGCTCTGAATTTGTCCATTCTCATGCACCTAACGTGCCGGGCAGTGGAACCTTTTGACAAGGGTGAATTGTCATATGGTACATTTCCCCAGATATCCAGGCCTCCATTCAAAATGAGGTGTTTATGAAATCTGAACTATGCCTCTTCTCCAAATATGCCATTCCAAGCTATCCGGGCTCTGGGAGTGTTTTGTCCACTGGTGAACATGTCCAGGAAAGACACAGAAAATGCCTGGAACCAATATTTCTTTACACCAGCATTCACTTTCGCAAAGTCCACGGGAGACAGAAAATCGCTTAGACAGAGTATACTGTGTGCATGCCAAACTTAAATCAGTCATCCAAAATGGGAGATTAAACTTGTAGATTCAAATTAAAAGTCTAATGCTCTATCGACTGAGCTATCCAGGCTTTGACTTTGAACATTGATATGAGTGAATTGTCCACTGGTGAACATGTCCAGGAAAGTCACAGAAAATGCTTGGAACCAATTCTTCTTAACACCACCATTCTCTTTGGCAAAATCCTCAGAGATAGCAAATAGCTTAGTCAGAGGATACTGTGTGCATGCCAAACTTAAATCAGTCATCCAAACAGGGAGTTTAAACCAGTAGATTCAAATTAAAAGTCAGATGCTCTAAAGAATAAACTATCTAGGCTATGGGAGTGTATTGTCCTCTGAACATGCCTGGAACCAATACTTCTTTACACCAGCATTCTCTTTCGCAATGTAGATTCAGATTAAAAGTCAGATGCTCTAAAGAATAAGCTATCTAGGCTATGGGAGTGTATTGTCCACTGGTGAACAAGTCCAGGAAAGTCACAGAACATGCCTGGAACCAATACTTCTTTACACCACCATTCTCTTTCGCAATGTAGATTCAGATGAAAAGTCAGATGCTCTAAAGAATAAGCTATCTAGGCTATGGGAGTGTATTGTCCTCTGGTGAACATGTCCAGGAAAGTCACAGAAAATTCCTGGAACGAATGCTTCTTAAAGGAAGGTAAATATTCACCCGAACAGGGACTTGAACCCTGGACCCTCAGATTAAAAGTCTGATGCTCTACCGACTGAGCTATCCGGGCTCTGAATTTGTCCATTCTCATGCACCTAACGTGCCGGGCAGTGGAACCTTTTGACAAGGGTGAATTGTCATATGGTACATTTCCCCAGATATCCAGGCCTCCATTCAAAATGAGGTGTTTATGAAATCTGAACTATGCCTCTTCTCCAAATATGCCATTCCAAGCTATCCGGGCTCTGGGAGTGTTTTGTCCACTGGTGAACATGTCCAGGAAAGACACAGAAAATGCCTGGAACCAATATTTCTTTACACCGCATTCACTTTCGCAAAGTCCACGGGAGACAGAAAATCGCTTAGACAGAGTATACTGTGTGCATGCCAAACTTAAATCAGTCATCCAAAATGGGAGATTCAACTTGTAGATTCAAATTAAAAGTCTAATGCTCTATCGACTGAGCTATCCAGGCTTTGACTTTGAACATTGATATGAGTGAATTGTCCACTGGTGAACATGTCCAGGAAAGTCACAGAAAATGCTTGGAACCAATTCTTCTTAACACCACCATTCTCTTTGGCAAAATCCTCAGAGATAGCAAATAGCTTAGTCAGAGGATACTGTGTGCATGCCAAACTTAAATCAGTCATCCAAACAGGGAGTTTAAACCAGTAGATTCAAATTAAAAGTCAGATGCTCTAAAGAATAAACTATCTAGGCTATGGGAGTGTATTGTCCTCTGAACATGCCTGGAACCAATACTTCTTTACACCAGCATTCTCTTTCGCAATGTAGATTCAGATTAAAAGTCAGATGCTCTAAAGAATAAGCTATCTAGGCTATGGGAGTGTATTGTCCACTGGTGAACAAGTCCAGGAAAGTCACAGAACATGCCTGGAACCAATACTTCTTTACACCACCATTCTCTTTCGCAATGTAGATTCAGATGAAAAGTCAGATGCTCTAAAGAATAAGCTATCTAGGCTATGGGAGTGTATTGTCCTCTGGTGAACATGTCCAGGAAAGTCACAGAAAATTCCTGGAACGAATGCTTCTTAAAGGAAGGTAAATATTCACCCGAACAGGGACTTGAACCCTGGACCCTCAGATTAAAAGTCTGATGCTCTACCGACTGAGCTATCCGGGCTCTGAATTTGTCCATTCTCATGCACCTAACGTGCCGGGCAGTGGAACCTTTTGACAAGGGTGAATTGTCATATGGTACATTTCCCCAGATATCCAGGCCTCCATTCAAAATGTGGTATTTATGAAATCTGAACTATGCCTCTTCTCCAAATATGCCATTCCAAGCTATCCGGGCTCTGGGAGTGTTTTGTCCACTGGTGAACATGTCCAGGAAAGACACAGAAAATGCCTGGAACCAATATTTCTTTACACCAGCATTCACTTTTGCAAAGTCCACGGGAGACAGAAAATCGCTTAGACAGAGTATACTGTGTGCATGCCAAACTTAAATCAGTCATCCAAACAGGGAGATTCAACTTGTAGATTCAAATTAAAAGTCTAATGCTCTATCGACTGAGCTATCCAGGCTTTGACTTTGAACATTGATATGAGTGAATTGTCCACTGGTGAACATGTCCAGGAAAGTCACAGAAAATGCTTGGAACCAATTCTTCTTAACACCACCATTCTCTTTGGCAAAATCCTCAGAGATAGCAAATAGCTTAGTCAGAGGATACTGTGTGCATGCCAAACTTAAATCAGTCATCCAAACAGGGAGTTTAAACCAGTAGATTCAAATTAAAAGTCAGATGCTCTAAAGAATAAACTATCTAGGCTATGGGAGTGTATTGTCCTCTGAACATGCCTGGAACCAATACTTCTTTACACCAGCATTCTCTTTCGCAATGTAGATTCAGATTAAAAGTCAGATGCTCTAAAGAATAAGCTATCTAGGCTATGGGAGTGTATTGTCCACTGGTGAACAAGTCCAGGAAAGTCACAGAACATGCCTGGAACCAATACTTCTTTACACCACCATTCTCTTTCGCAATGTAGATTCAGATGAAAAGTCAGATGCTCTAAAGAATAAGCTATCTAGGCTATGGGAGTGTATTGTCCTCTGGTGAACATGTCCAGGAAAGTCACAGAAAATTCCTGGAACGAATGCTTCTTAAAGGAAGGTAAATATTCACCCGAACAGGGACTTGAACCCTGGACCCTCAGATTAAAAGTCTGATGCTCTACCGACTGAGCTATCCGGGCTCTGAATTTGTCCATTCTCATGCACCTAACGTGCCGGGCAGTGGAACCTTTTGACAAGGGTGAATTGTCATATGGTACATTTCCCCAGATATCCAGGCCTCCATTCAAAATGAGGTGTTTATGAAATCTGAACTATGCCTCTTCTCCAAATATGCCATTCCAAGCTATCCGGGCTCTGGGAGTGTTTTGTCCACTGGTGAACATGTCCAGGAAAGACACAGAAAATGCCTGGAACCAATATTTCTTTACACCAGCATTCACTTTCGCAAAGTCCACGGGAGACAGAAAATCGCTTAGACAGAGTATACTGTGTGCATGCCAAACTTAAATCAGTCATCCAAAATGGGAGATTCAACTTGTAGATTCAAATTAAAAGTCTAATGCTCTATCGACTGAGCTATCCAGGCTTTGACTTTGAACATTGATATGAGTGAATTGTCCACTGGTGAACATGTCCAGGAAAGTCACAGAAAATGCTTGGAACCAATTCTTCTTAACACCACCATTCTCTTTGGCAAAATCCTCAGAGATAGCAAATAGCTTAGTCAGAGGATACTGTGTGCATGCCAAACTTAAATCAGTCATCCAAACAGGGAGTTTAAACCAGTAGATTCAAATTAAAAGTCAGATGCTCTAAAGAATAAACTATCTAGGCTATGGGAGTGTATTGTCCTCTGAACATGCCTGGAACCAATACTTCTTTACACCAGCATTCTCTTTCGCAATGTAGATTCAGATTAAAAGTCAGATGCTCTAAAGAATAAGCTATCTAGGCTATGGGAGTGTATTGTCCACTGGTGAACAAGTCCAGGAAAGTCACAGAACATGCCTGGAACCAATACTTCTTTACACCACCATTCTCTTTCGCAATGTAGATTCAGATGAAAAGTCAGATGCTCTAAAGAATAAGCTATCTAGGCTATGGGAGTGTATTGTCCTCTGGTGAACATGTCCAGGAAAGTCACAGAAAATTCCTGGAACGAATGCTTCTTAAAGGAAGGTAAATATTCACCCGAACAGGGACTTGAACCCTGGACCCTCAGATTAAAAGTCTGATGCTCTACCGACTGAGCTATCCGGGCTCTGAATTTGTCCATTCTCATGCACCTAACGTGCCGGGCAGTGGAACCTTTTGACAAGGGTGAATTGTCATATGGTACATTTCCCCAGATATCCAGGCCTCCATTCAAAATGTGGTATTTATGAAATCTGAACTATGCCTCTTCTCCAAATATGCCATTCCAAGCTATCCGGGCTCTGGGAGTGTTTTGTCCACTGGTGAACATGTCCAGGAAAGACACAGAAAATGCCTGGAACCAATATTTCTTTACACCAGCATTCACTTTTGCAAAGTCCACGGGAGACAGAAAATCGCTTAGACAGAGTATACTGTGTGCATGCCAAACTTAAATCAGTCATCCAAACAGGGAGATTCAACTTGTAGATTCAAATTAAAAGTCTAATGCTCTATCGACTGAGCTATCCAGGCTTTGACTTTGAACATTGATATGAGTGAATTGTCCACTGGTGAACATGTCCAGGAAAGTCACAGAAAATGCTTGGAACCAATTCTTCTTAACACCACCATTCTCTTTGGCAAAATCCTCAGAGATAGCAAATAGCTTAGTCAGAGGATACTGTGTGCATGCCAAACTTAAATCAGTCATCCAAACAGGGAGTTTAAACCAGTAGATTCAAATTAAAAGTCAGATGCTCTAAAGAATAAACTATCTAGGCTATGGGAGTGTATTGTCCTCTGAACATGCCTGGAACCAATACTTCTTTACACCAGCATTCTCTTTCGCAATGTAGATTCAGATTAAAAGTCAGATGCTCTAAAGAATAAGCTATCTAGGCTATGGGAGTGTATTGTCCACTGGTGAACAAGTCCAGGAAAGTCACAGAACATGCCTGGAACCAATACTTCTTTACACCACCATTCTCTTTCGCAATGTAGATTCAGATGAAAAGTCAGATGCTCTAAAGAATAAGCTATCTAGGCTATGGGAGTGTATTGTCCTCTGGTGAACATGTCCAGGAAAGTCACAGAAAATTCCTGGAACGAATGCTTCTTAAAGGAAGGTAAATATTCCCCCGAACAGGGACTTGAACCCTGGACCCTCAGATTAAAAGTCTGATGCTCTACCGACTGAGCTATCCGGGCTCTGAATTTGTCCATTCTCATGCACCTAACGTGCCGGGCAGTGGAACCTTTTGACAAGGGTGAATTGTCATATGGTACATTTCCCCAGATATCCAGGCCTCCATTCAAAATGTGGTATTTATGAAATCTGAACTATGCCTCTTCTCCAAATATGCCATTCCAAGCTATCCGGGCTCTGGGAGTGTTTTGTCCACTGGTGAACATGTCCAGGAAAGACACAGAAAATGCCTGGAACCAATATTTCTTTACACCAGCATTCACTTTTGCAAAGTCCACGGGAGACAGAAAATCGCTTAGACAGAGTATACTGTATGCATGCCAAACTTAAATCAGTCATCCAAACAGGGAGATTCAACTTGTAGATTCAAATTAAATGTCTAATGCTCTATCGACTGAGCTATCCAGGCTTTGACTTTGAACATTGATATGAGTGAATTGTCCACTGGTGAACATGTCCAGGAAAGTCACAGAAAATGCTTGGAACCAATTCTTCTTAACACCACCATTCTCTTTGGCAAAATCCTCAGAGATAGCAAATAGCTTAGTCAGAGGATACTGTGTGCATGCCAAACTTAAATCAGTCATCCAAACAGGGAGTTTAAACCAGTAGATTCAAATTAAAAGTCAGATGCTCTAAAGAATAAACTATCTAGGCTATGGGAGTGTATTGTCCTCTGAACATGCCTGGAACCAATACTTCTTTACACCAGCATTCTCTTTCGCAATGTAGATTCAGATTAAAAGTCAGATGCTCTAAAGAATAAGCTATCTAGGCTATGGGAGTGTATTGTCCACTGGTGAACAAGTCCAGGAAAGTCACAGAACATGCCTGGAACCAATACTTCTTTACACCACCATTCTCTTTCGCAATGTAGATTCAGATGAAAAGTCAGATGCTCTAAAGAATAAGCTATCTAGGCTATGGGAGTGTATTGTCCTCTGGTGAACATGTCCAGGAAAGTCACAGAAAATTCCTGGAACGAATGCTTCTTAAAGGAAGGTAAATTTTTGCCCGAACAGGGACTTGAACCCTGGACCCTCAGATTAAAAGTCTGATGCTCTACCGACTGAGCTATCCGGGCTCTGAATTTGTCCATTCTCATGCACCTAACGTGCCGGGCAGTGGAACCTTTTGACAAGGGTGAATTGTCATATGGTACATTTCCCCAGATATCCAGGCCTCCATTCAAAATGTGGTATTTATGAAATCTGAACTATGCCTCTTCTCCAAATATGCCATTCCAAGCTATCCGGGCTCTGGGAGTGTTTTGTCCACTGGTGAACATGTCCAGGAAAGACACAGAAAATGCCTGGAACCAATATTTCTTTACACCAGCATTCACTTTTGCAAAGTCCACGGGAGACAGAAAATCGCTTAGACAGAGTATACTGTGTGCATGCCAAACTTAAATCAGTCATCCAAACAGGGAGATTCAACTTGTAGATTCAAATTAAAAGTCTAATGCTCTATCGACTGAGCTATCCAGGCTTTGACTTTGAACATTGATATGAGTGAATTGTCCACTGGTGAACATGTCCAGGAAA
This sequence comes from Thymallus thymallus, assembly GCA_023634145.1. NCBI lineage: Eukaryota > Metazoa > Chordata > Actinopteri > Salmoniformes > Salmonidae > Thymallus > Thymallus thymallus. The sequence continues at coordinate 31,548,834 of CM042409.1, read as the reverse complement.
GTCACAGAAAATGCTTGGAACCAATTCTTCTTAACACCACCATTCTCTTTGGCAAAATCCTCAGAGATAGCAAATAGCTTAGTCAGAGGATACTGTGTGCATGCCAAACTTAAATCAGTCATCCAAACAGGGAGTTTAAACCAGTAGATTCAAATTAAAAGTCAGATGCTCTAAAGAATAAACTATCTAGGCTATGGGAGTGTATTGTCCTCTGAACATGCCTGGAACCAATACTTCTTTACACCAGCATTCTTTTTCGCAATGTAGATTCAGATTAAAAGTCAGATGCTCTAAAGAATAAGCTATCTAGGCTATGGGAGTGTATTGTCCACTGGTGAACAAGTCCAGGAAAGTCACAGAACATGCCTGGAACCAATACTTCTTTACACCACCATTCTCTTTCGCAATGTAGATTCAGATGAAAAGTCAGATGCTCTAAAGAATAAGCTATCTAGGCTATGGGAGTGTATTGTCCTCTGGTGAACATGTCCAGGAAAGTCACAGAAAATTCCTGGAAGGAATGCTTCTTAAAGGAAGGTAAATATTCACCCGAACAGGGACTTGAACCCTGGACCCTCAGATTAAAAGTCTGATGCTCTACCGACTGAGCTATCCAGGCTCTGAATTTGTCCATTCTCATGCACCTAACGTGCCGGGCAGTGGAACCTTTTGACAAGGGTGAATTGTCATATGGTACATTTCCCCAGATATCCAGGCCTCCATTCAAAATGTGGTATTTATGAAATCTGAACTATGCCTCTTCTCCAAATATGCCATTCCAAGCTATCCGGGCTCTGGGAGTGTTTTGTCCACTGGTGAACATGTCCAGGAAAGACACAGAAAATGCCTGGAACCAATATTTCTTTACACCAGCATTCACTTTTGCAAAGTCCACGGGAGACAGAAAATCGCTTAGACAGAGTATACTGTTTGCATGCCAAACTTAAATCAGTCATCCAAACAGGGAGATTCAACTTGTAGATTCAAATTAAAAGTCTAATGCTCTATCGACTGAGCTATCCAGGCTTTGACTTTGAACATTGATATGAGTGAATTGTCCACTGGTGAACATGTCCAGGAAAGTCACAGAAAATGCTTGGAACCAATTCTTCTTAACACCACCATTCTCTTTGGCAAAATCCTCAGAGATAGCAAATAGCTTAGTCAGAGGATACTGTGTGCATGCCAAACTTAAATCAGTCATCCAAACAGGGAGTTTAAACCAGTAGATTCAAATTAAAAGTCAGATGCTCTAAAGAATAAACTATCTAGGCTATGGGAGTGTATTGTCCTCTGAACATGCCTGGAACCAATACTTCTTTACACCACCATTCTCTTTCGCAATGTAGATTCAAATGAAAAGTCAGATGCTCTAAAGAATAAGATATCTAGGCTATGGGAGTGTATTGTCCTCTGGTGAACATGTCCAGGAAAGTCACAGAAAATTCCTGGAACGAATGCTTCTTAAAGGAAGGTAAATATTCGCCTGAACAGGGACTTGAACCCTGGACCCTCAGATTAAAAGTCTGATGCTCTACCGACTGAGCTATCCGGGCTCTGAATTTGACCATTCTCATGCACCTAACGTGCCGGGCAGTGGAACCTTTTGACAAGGGTGAATTGTCATATGGTACATTTCCCCAGATATCCAGGCCTCCATTCAAAATGTGGTATTTATGAAATCTGAACTATGCCTCTTCTCCAAATATGCCATTCCAAGCTATCCGGGCTCTGGGAGTGTTTTGTCCACTGGTGAACATGTCCAGGAAAGACACAGAAAATGCCTGGAACCAATATTTCTTTACACCAGCATTCACTTTCGCAAAGTCCACGGGAGACAGAAAATCGCTTAGACAGAGTATACTGTGTGCATCCCAAACTTAAATCAGTCATCCAAACAGGGAGATTCAACTTGTAGATTTAAATTAAAAGTCTAATGCTCTATCGACTGAGCTATCCAGGCTTTGACTTTGAACATTGATATGAGTGAATTGTCCACTGGTGAACATGTCCAGGAAAGTCACAGAAAATGCTTGGAACCAATTCTTCTTAACACCACCATTCTCTTTGGCAAAATCCTCAGAGATAGCAAATAGCTTAGTCAGAGGATACTGTGTGCATGCCAAACTTAAATCAGTCATCCAAACAGGGAGTTTAAACCAGTAGATTCAAATTAAAAGTCAGATGCTCTAAAGAATAAGCTATCTAGGCTATGGGAGTGTATTGTCCACTGGTGAACAAGTCCAGGAAAGTCACAGAACATGCCTGGAACCAATACTTCTTTACACCACCATTCTCTTTCGCAATGTAGATTCAGATGAAAAGTCAGATGCTCTAAAGAATAAGCTATCTGGGCTATGGGAGTGTATTGTCCTCTGGTGAACATGTCCAGGAAAGTCACAGAAAATTCCTGGAACGAATGCTTCTTAAAGGAAGGTAAATATTCACCCGAACATGGACTTGAACCCTGGACCCTCAGATTAAAAGTCTGATGCTCTACCGACTGAGCTATCCGGGCTCTGAATTTGTCCATTCTCATGCACCTAACGTGCCGGGCAGTGGAACCTTTTGACAAGGGTGAATTGTCATATGGTACATTTCCCCAGATATCCAGGCCTCCATTCAAAATGTGGTATTTATGAAATCTGAACTATGCCTCTTCTCCAAATATGCCATTCCAAGCTATCCGGGCTCTGGGAGTGTTTTGTCCACTGGTGAACATGTCCAGGAAAGACACAGAAAATGCCTGGAACCAATATTTCTTTATACCAGCATTCACTTTCGCAAAGTCCACGGGAGACAGAAAATCGCTTAGACAGAGTATACTGTGTGCATGCCAAACTTAAAACAGTCATCCAAAATGGGAGATTCAACTTGTAGATTCAAATTAAAAGTCTAATGCTCTATCGACTGAGCTATCCAGGCTTTGACTTTGAACATTGATATGAGTGAATTGTCCACTGGTGAACATGTCCAGGAAAGTCACAGAAAATGCTTGGAACCAATTCTTCTTAACACCACCATTCTCTTTGGCAAAATCCTCAGAGATAGCAAATAGCTTAGTCAGAGGATACTGTGTGCATGCCAAACTTAAATCAGTCATCCAAACAGGGAGTTTAAACCAGTAGATTCAAATTAAAAGTCAGATGCTCTAAAGAATAAACTATCTAGGCTATGGGAGTGTATTGTCCTCTGAACATGCCTGGAACCAATACTTCTTTACACCAGCATTCTCTTTCGCAATGTAGATTCAGATTAAAAGTCAGATGCTCTAAAGAATAAGCTATCTAGGCTATGGGAGTGTATTGTCCACTGGTGAACAAGTCCAGGAAAGTCACAGAACATGCCTGGAACCAATACTTCTTTACACCACCATTCTCTTTCGCAATGTAGATTCAGATGAAAAGTCAGATGCTCTAAAGAATAAGCTATCTGGGCTATGGGAGTGTATTGTCCTCTGGTGAACATGTCCAGGAAAGTCACAGAAAATTCCTGGAACGAATGCTTCTTAAAGGAAGGTAAATATTCACCCGAACAGGGACTTGAACCCTGGACCCTCAGATTAAAAGTCTGATGCTCTACCGACTGAGCTATCCGGGCTCTGAATTTGTCCATTCTCATGCACCTAACGTGCCGGGCAGTGGAACCTTTTGACAAGGGTGAATTGTCATATGGTACATTTCCCCAGATATCCAGGCCTCCATTCAAAATGTGGTATTTATGAAATCTGAACTATGCCTCTTCTCCAAATATGCCATTCCAAGCTATCCGGGCTCTGGGAGTGTTTTGTCCACTGGTGAACATGTCCAGGAAAGACACAGAAAATGCCTGGAACCAATATTTCTTTATACCAGCATTCACTTTCGCAAAGTCCACGGGAGACAGAAAATCGCTTAGACAGAGTATACTGTGTGCATGCCAAACTTAAAACAGTCATCCAAAATGGGAGATTCAACTTGTAGATTCAAATTAAAAGTCTAATGCTCTATCGACTGAGCTATCCAGGCTTTGACTTTGAACATTGATATGAGTGAATTGTCCACTGGTGAACATGTCCAGGAAAGTCACAGAAAATGCTTGGAACCAATTCTTCTTAACACCACCATTCTCTTTGGCAAAATCCTCAGAGATAGCAAATAGCTTAGTCAGAGGATACTGTGTGCATGCCAAACTTAAATCAGTCATCCAAACAGGGAGTTTAAACCAGTAGATTCAAATTAAAAGTCAGATGCTCTAAAGAATAAACTATCTAGGCTATGGGAGTGTATTGTCCTCTGAACATGCCTGGAACCAATACTTCTTTACACCAGCATTCTCTTTCGCAATGTAGATTCAGATTAAAAGTCAGATGCTCTAAAGAATAAGCTATCTAGGCTATGGGAGTGTATTGTCCACTGGTGAACAAGTCCAGGAAAGTCACAGAACATGCCTGGAACCAATACTTCTTTACACCACCATTCTCTTTCGCAATGTAGATTCAGATGAAAAGTCAGATGCTCTAAAGAATAAGCTATCTAGGCTATGGGAGTGTATTGTCCTCTGGTGAACATGTCCAGGAAAGTCACAGAAAATTCCTGGAACGAATGCTTCTTAAAGGAAGGTAAATATTCGCCCGAACAGGGACTTGAACCCTGGACCCTCAGATTAAAAGTCTGATGCTCTACCGACTGAGCTATCCGGGCTCTGAATTTGTCCATTCTCATGCACCTAACAGTGGAACCTTTTGACAAGGGTGAATTGTCATATGGTACATTTCCCCAGATATCCAGGCCTCCATTCAAAATGAGGTGTTTATGAAATCTGAACTATGCCTCTTCTCCAAATATGCCATTCCAAGCTATCCGGGCTCTGGGAGTGTTTTGTCCACTGGTGAACATGTCCAGGAAAGACACAGAAAATGCCTGGAACCAATATTTCTTTACACCAGCATTCACTTTCGCAAAGTCCACGGGAGACAGAAAATCGCTTAGACAGAGTATACTGTGTGCATGCCAAACTTAAATCAGTCATCCAAAATGGGAGATTAAACTTGTAGATTCAAATTAAAAGTCTAATGCTCTATCGACTGAGCTATCCAGGCTTTGACTTTGAACATTGATATGAGTGAATTGTCCACTGGTGAACATGTCCAGGAAAGTCACAGAAAATGCTTGGAACCAATTCTTCTTAACACCACCATTCTCTTTGGCAAAATCCTCAGAGATAGCAAATAGCTTAGTCAGAGGATACTGTGTGCATGCCAAACTTAAATCAGTCATCCAAACAGGGAGTTTAAACCAGTAGATTCAAATTAAAAGTCAGATGCTCTAAAGAATAAACTATCTAGGCTATGGGAGTGTATTGTCCTCTGAACATGCCTGGAACCAATACTTCTTTACACCAGCATTCTCTTTCGCAATGTAGATTCAGATTAAAAGTCAGATGCTCTAAAGAATAAGCTATCTAGGCTATGGGAGTGTATTGTCCACTGGTGAACAAGTCCAGGAAAGTCACAGAACATGCCTGGAACCAATACTTCTTTACACCACCATTCTCTTTCGCAATGTAGATTCAGATGAAAAGTCAGATGCTCTAAAGAATAAGCTATCTAGGCTATGGGAGTGTATTGTCCTCTGGTGAACATGTCCAGGAAAGTCACAGAAAATTCCTGGAACGAATACTTCTTAAAGGAAGGTAAATTTTCGCCTGAACAGGGACTTGAACCCTGGACCCTCAGATTAAAAGTCTGATGCTCTACCGACTGAGCTATCCGGGCTCTGAATTTGTCCATTCTCATGCACCTAACGTGCCGGGCAGTGGAACCTTTTGACAAGGGTGAATTGTCATATGGTACATTTCCCCAGATATCCAGGCCTCCATTCAAAATGTGGTATTTATGAAATCTGAACTATGCCTCTTCTCCAAATATGCCATTCCAAGCTATCCGGGCTCTGGGAGTGTTTTGTCCACTGGTGAACATGTCCAGGAAAGACACAGAAAATGCCTGGAACCAATATTTCTTTACACCAGCATTCACTTTTGCAAAGTCCACGGGAGACAGAAAATCGCTTAGACAGAGTATACTGTGTGCATGCCAAACTTAAATCAGTCATCCAAACAGGGAGATTCAACTTGTAGATTCAAATTAAAAGTCTAATGCTCTATCGACTGAGCTATCCAGGCTTTGACTTTGAACATTGATATGAGTGAATTGTCCACTGGTGAACATGTCCAGGAAAGTCACAGAAAATGCTTGGAACCAATTCTTCTTAACACCACCATTCTCTTTGGCAAAATCCTCAGAGATAGCAAATAGCTTAGTCAGAGGATACTGTGTGCATGCCAAACTTAAATCAGTCATCCAAACAGGGAGTTTAAACCAGTAGATTCAAATTAAAAGTCAGATGCTCTAAAGAATAAACTATCTAGGCTATGGGAGTGTATTGTCCTCTGAACATGCCTGGAACCAATACTTCTTTACACCAGCATTCTCTTTCGCAATGTAGATTCAGATTAAAAGTCAGATGCTCTAAAGAATAAGCTATCTAGGCTATGGGAGTGTATTGTCCACTGGTGAACAAGTACAGGAAAGTCACAGAACATGCCTGGAACCAATACTTCTTTACACCACCATTCTCTTTCGCAATGTAGATTCAGATGAAAAGTCAGATGCTCTAAAGAATAAGCTATCTAGGCTATGGGAGTGTATTGTCCTCTGGTGAACATGTCCAGGAAAGTCACAGAAAATTCCTGGAACGAATGCTTCTTAAAGGAAGGTAAATATTCGCCCAAACAGGGACTTGAACCCTGGACCCTCAGATTAAAAGTCTGATGCTCTACCGACTGAGCTATCCGGGCTCTGAATTTGTCCATTCTCATGCACCTAACGTGCCGGGCAGTGGAACCTTTTGACAAGGGTGAATTGTCATATGGTACATTTCCCCAGATATCCAGGCCTCCATTCAAAATGTGGTATTTATGAAATCTGAACTATGCCTCTTCTCCAAATATGCCATTCCAAGCTATCCGGGCTCTGGGAGTGTTTTGTCCACTGGTGAACATGTCCAGGAAAGACACAGAAAATGCCTGGAACCAATATTTCTTTACACCAGCATTCACTTTTGCAAAGTCCACGGGAGACAGAAAATCGCTTAGACAGAGTATACTGTGTGCATGCCAAACTTAAATCAGTCATCCAAACAGGGAGATTCAACTTGTAGATTCAAATTAAAAGTCTAATGCTCTATCGACTGAGCTATCCAGGCTTTGACTTTGAACATTGATATGAGTGAATTGTCCACTGGTGAACATGTCCAGGAAAGTCACAGAAAATGCTTGGAACCAATTCTTCTTAACACCACCATTCTCTTTGGCAAAATCCTCAGAGATAGCAAATAGCTTAGTCAGAGGATACTGTGTGCATGCCAAACTTAAATCAGTCATCCAAACAGGGAGTTTAAACCAGTAGATTCAAATTAAAAGTCAGATGCTCTAAAGAATAAACTATCTAGGCTATGGGAGTGTATTGTCCTCTGAACATGCCTGGAACCAATACTTCTTTACACCAGCATTCTCTTTCGCAATGTAGATTCAGATTAAAAGTCAGATGCTCTAAAGAATAAGCTATCTAGGCTATGGGAGTGTATTGTCCACTGGTGAACAAGTCCAGGAAAGTCACAGAACATGCCTGGAACCAATACTTCTTTACACCACCATTCTCTTTCGCAATGTAGATTCAGATGAAAAGTCAGATGCTCTAAAGAATAAGCTATCTAGGCTATGGGAGTGTATTGTCCTCTGGTGAACATGTCCAGGAAAGTCACAGAAAATTCCTGGAACGAATGCTTCTTAAAGGAAGGTAAATATTCGCCCGAACAGGGACTTGAACCCTGGACCCTCAGATTAAAAGTCTGATGCTCTACCGACTGAGCTATCCGGGCTCTGAATTTGTCCATTCTCATGCACCTAACGTGCCGGGCAGTGGAACCTTTTGACAAGGGTGAATTGTCATATGGTACATTTCCCCAGATATCCAGGCCTCCATTCAAAATGTGGTATTTATGAAATCTGAACTATGCCTCTTCTCCAAATATGCCATTCCAAGCTATCCGGGCTCTGGGAGTGTTTTGTCCACTGGTGAACATGTCCAGGAAAGACACAGAAAATGCCTGGAACCAATATTTCTTTACACCAGCATTCACTTTTGCAAAGTCCACGGGAGACAGAAAATCGCTTAGACAGAGTATACTGTGTGCATGCCAAACTTAAATCAGTCATCCAAACAGGGAGATTCAACTTGTAGATTCAAATTAAAAGTCTAATGCTCTATCGACTGAGCTATCCAGGCTTTGACTTTGAACATTGATATGAGTGAATTGTCCACTGGTGAACATGTCCAGGAAAGTCACAGAAAATGCTTGGAACCAATTCTTCTTAACACCACCATTCTCTTTGGCAAAATCCTCAGAGATAGCAAATAGCTTAGTCAGAGGATACTGTGTGCATGCCAAACTTAAATCAGTCATCCAAACAGGGAGTTTAAACCAGTAGATTCAAATTAAAAGTCAGATGCTCTAAAGAATAAGCTATCTAGGCTATGGGAGTGTATTGTCCACTGGTGAACAAGTCCAGGAAAGTCACAGAACATGCCTGGAACCAATACTTCTTTACACCACCATTCTCTTTCGCAATGTAGATTCAGATGAAAAGTCAGATGCTCTAAAGAATAAGCTATCTAGGCTATGGGAGTGTATTGTCCTCTGGTGAACATGTCCAGGAAAGTCACAGAAAATTCCTGGAACGAATGCTTCTTAAAGGAAGGTAAATATTCGCCCGAACAGGGACTTGAACCCTGGACCCTCAGATTAAAAGTCTGATGCTCTACCGACTGAGCTATCCGGGCTCTGAATTTGTCCATTCTCATGCACCTAACGTGCCGGGCAGTGGAACCTTTTGACAAGGGTGAATTGTCATATGGTACATTTCCCCAGATATCCAGGCCTCCATTCAAAATGAGGTGTTTATGAAATCTGAACTATGCCTCTTCTCCAAATATGCCATTCCAAGCTATCCGGGCTCTGGGAGTGTTTTGTCCACTGGTGAACATGTCCAGGAAAGACACAGAAAATGCCTGGAACCAATATTTCTTTACACCAGCATTCACTTTCGCAAAGTCCACGGGAGACAGAAAATCGCTTAGACAGAGTATACTGTGTGCATGCCAAACTTAAATCAGTCATCCAAAATGGGAGATTCAACTTGTAGATTCAAATTAAAAGTCTAATGCTCTATCGACTGAGCTATCCAGGCTTTGACTTTGAACATTGATATGAGTGAATTGTCCACTGGTGAACATGTCCAGGAAAGTCACAGAAAATGCTTGGAACCAATTCTTCTTAACACCACCATTCTCTTTGGCAAAATCCTCAGAGATAGCAAATAGCTTAGTCAGAGGATACTGTGTGCATGCCAAACTTAAATCAGTCATCCAAACAGGGAGTTTAAACCAGTAGATTCAAATTAAAAGTCAGATGCTCTAAAGAATAAACTATCTAGGCTATGGGAGTGTATTGTCCTCTGAACATGCCTGGAACCAATACTTCTTTACACCAGCATTCTCTTTCGCAATGTAGATTCAGATTAAAAGTCAGATGCTCTAAAGAATAAGCTATCTAGGCTATGGGAGTGTATTGTCCACTGGTGAACAAGTCCAGGAAAGTCACAGAACATGCCTGGAACCAATACTTCTTTACACCACCATTCTCTTTCGCAATGTAGATTCAGATGAAAAGTCAGATGCTCTAAAGAATAAGCTATCTAGGCTATGGGAGTGTATTGTCCTCTGGTGAACATGTCCAGGAAAGTCACAGAAAATTCCTGGAACGAATGCTTCTTAAAGGAAGGTAAATATTCACCCGAACAGGGACTTGAACCCTGGACCCTCAGATTAAAAGTCTGATGCTCTACCGACTGAGCTATCCGGGCTCTGAATTTGTCCATTCTCATGCACCTAACGTGCCGGGCAGTGGAACCTTTTGACAAGGGTGAATTGTCATATGGTACATTTCCCCAGATATCCAGGCCTCCATTCAAAATGTGGTATTTATGAAATCTGAACTATGCCTCTTCTCCAAATATGCCATTCCAAGCTATCCGGGCTCTGGGAGTGTTTTGTCCACTGGTGAACATGTCCAGGAAAGACTCAGAAAATGCCTGGAACCAATATTTCTTTACACCAGCATTCACTTTTGCAAAGTCCACGGGAGACAGAAAATCGCTTAGACAGAGTATACTGTGTGCATGCCAAACTTAAATCAGTCATCCAAACAGGGAGATTCAACTTGTAGATTCAAATTAAAAGTCTAATGCTCTATCGACTGAGCTATCCAGGCTTTGACTTTGAACATTGATATGAGTGAATTGTCCACTGGTGAACATGTCCAGGAAAGTCACAGAAAATGCTTGGAACCAATTCTTCTTAACACCACCATTCTCTTTGGCAAAATCCTCAGAGATAGCAAATAGCTTAGTCAGAGGATACTGTGTGCATGCCAAACTTAAATCAGTCATCCAAACAGGGAGTTTAAACCAGTAGATTCAAATTAAAAGTCAGATGCTCTAAAGAATAAACTATCTAGGCTATGGGAGTGTATTGTCCTCTGAACATGCCTGGAACCAATACTTCTTTACACCAGCATTCTCTTTCGCAATGTAGATTCAGATTAAAAGTCAGATGCTCTAAAGAATAAGCTATCTAGGCTATGGGAGTGTATTGTCCACTGGTGAACAAGTCCAGGAAAGTCACAGAACATGCCTGGAACCAATACTTCTTTACACCACCATTCTCTTTCGCAATGTAGATTCAGATGAAAAGTCAGATGCTCTAAAGAATAAGCTATCTAGGCTATGGGAGTGTATTGTCCTCTGGTGAACATGTCCAGGAAAGTCACAGAAAATTCCTAGAACGAATGCTTCTTAAAGGAAGGTAAATATTCGCCCGAACAGGGACTTGAACCCTGGACCCTCAGATTAAAAGTCTGATGCTCTACCGACTGAGCTATCCGGGCTCTGAATTTGTCCATTCTCATGCACCTAACGTGCCGGGCAGTGGAACCTTTTGACAAGGGTGAATTGTCATATGGTACATTTCCCCAGATATCCAGGCCTCCATTCAAAATGTGGTATTTATGAAATCTGAATTATGCCTCTTCTCCAAATATGCCATTCCAAGCTATCCGGGCTCTGGGAGTGTTTTGTCCACTGGTGAACATGTCCAGGAAAGACACAGAAAATGCCTGGAACCAATATTTCTTTACACCAGCATTCACTTTTGCAAAGTCCACGGGAGACAGAAAATCGCTTAGACAGAGTATACTGTGTGCATGCCAAACTTAAATCAGTCATCCAAACAGGGAGATTCAACTTGTAGATTCAAATTAAAAGTCTAATGCTCTATCGACTGAGCTATCCAGGCTTTGACTTTGAACATTGATATGAGTGAATTGTCCACTGGTGAACATGTCCAGGAAAGTCACAGAAAATGCTTGGAACCAATTCTTCTTAACACCACCATTCTCTTTGGCAAAATCCTCAGAGATAGCAAATAGCTTAGTCAGAGGATACTGTGTGCATGCCAAACTTAAATCAGTCATCCAAACAGGGAGTTTAAACCAGTAGATTCAAATTAAAAGTCAGATGCTCTAAAGAATAAACTATCTAGGCTATGGGAGTGTATTGTCCTCTGAACATGCCTGGAACCAATACTTCTTTACACCAGCATTCTCTTTCGCAATGTAGATTCAGATTAAAAGTCAGATGCTCTAAAGAATAAGCTATCTAGGCTATGGGAGTGTATTGTCCACTGGTGAACAAGTCCAGGAAAGTCACAGAACATGCCTGGAACCAATACTTCTTTACACCACCATTCTCTTTCGCAATGTAGATTCAGATGAAAAGTCAGATGCTCTAAAGAATAAGCTATCTAGGCTATGGGAGTGTATTGTCCTCTGGTGAACATGTCCAGGAAAGTCACAGAAAATTCCTGGAACGAATGCTTCTTAAAGGAAGGTAAATTTTCACCCGAACACGGACTTGAACCCTGGACCCTCAGATTAAAAGTCTGATGCTCTACCGACTGAGCTATCCGGGCTCTGAATTTGTCCATTCTCATGCACCTAACGTGCCGGGCAGTGGAACCTTTTGACAAGGGTGAATTGTCATATGGTACATTTCCCCAGATATCCAGGCCTCCATTCAAAATGTGGTATTTATGAAATCTGAACTATGCCTCTTCTCCAAATATGCCATTCCAAGCTATCCGGGCTCTGGGAGTGTTTTGTCCACTGGTGAACATGTCCAGGAAAGACACAGAAAATGCCTGGAACCAATATTTCTTTACACCAGCATTCACTTTTGCAAAGTCCACGGGAGACAGAAAATCGCTTAGACAGAGTATACTGTGTGCATGCCAAACTTAAATCAGTCATCCAAACAGGGAGATTCAACTTGTAGATTCAAATTAAAAGTCTAATGCTCTATCGACTGAGCTATCCAGGCTTTGACTTTGAACATTGATATGAGTGAATTGTCCACTGGTGAACATGTCCAGGAAAGTCACAGAAAATGCTTGGAACCAATTCTTCTTAACACCACCATTCTCTTTGGCAAAATCCTCAGAGATAGCAAATAGCTTAGTCAGAGGATACTGTGTGCATGCCAAACTTAAATCAGTCATCCAAACAGGGAGTTTAAACCAGTAGATTCAAATTAAAAGTCAGATGCTCTAAAGAATAAACTATCTAGGCTATGGGAGTGTATTGTCCTCTGAACATGCCTGGAACCAATACTTCTTTACACCAGCATTCTCTTTCGCAATGTAGATTCAGATTAAAAGTCAGATGCTCTAAAGAATAAGCTATCTAGGCTATGGGAGTGTATTGTCCACTGGTGAACAAGTACAGGAAAGTCACAGAACATGCCTGGAACCAATACTTCTTTACACCACCATTCTCTTTCGCAATGTAGATTCAGATGAAAAGTCAGATGCTCTAAAGAATAAGCTATCTAGGCTATGGGAGTGTATTGTCCTCTGGTGAACATGTCCAGGAAAGTCACAGAAAATTCCTGGAACGAATGCTTCTTAAAGGAAGGTAAATATTCGCCCGAACAGGGACTTGAACCCTGGACCCTCAGATTAAAAGTCTGATGCTCTACCGACTGAGCTATCCGGGCTCTGAATTTGTCCATTCTCATGCACCTAACGTGCCGGGCAGTGGAACCTTTTGACAAGGGTGAATTGTCATATGGTACATTTCCCCAGATATCCAGGCCTCCATTCAAAATGTGGTATTTATGAAATCTGAACTATGCCTCTTCTCCAAATATGCCATTCCAAGCTATCCGGGCTCTGGGAGTGTTTTGTCCACTGGTGAACATGTCCAGGAAAGACACAGAAAATGCCTGGAACCAATATTTCTTTACACCAGCATTCACTTTCGCAAAGTCCACGGGAGACAGAAAATCGCTTAGACAGAGTATACTGTGTGCATGCCAAACTTAAATCAGTCATCCAAACAGGGAGATTCAACTTGTAGATTCAAATTAAAAGTCTAATGCTCTATCGACTGAGCTATCCAGGCTTTGACTTTGAACATTGATATGAGTGAATTGTCCACTGGTGAACATGTCCAGGAAAGTCACAGAAAATGCTTGGAACCAATTCTTCTTAACACCACCATTCTCTTTGGCAAAATCCTCAGAGATAGCAAATAGCTTAGTCAGAGGATACTGTGTGCATGCCAAACTTAAATCAGTCATCCAAACAGGGAGTTTAAACCAGTAGATTCAAATTAAAAGTCAGATGCTCTAAAGAATAAACTATCTAGGCTATGGGAGTGTATTGTCCTCTGAACATGCCTGGAACCAATACTTCTTTACACCAGCATTCTCTTTCGCAATGTAGATTCAGATTAAAAGTCAGATGCTCTAAAGAATAAGCTATCTAGGCTATGGGAGTGTATTGTCCACTGGTGAACAAGTCCAGGAAAGTCACAGAACATGCCTGGAACCAATACTTCTTTACACCACCATTCTCTTTCGCAATGTAGATTCAGATGAAAAGTCAGATGCTCTAAAGAATAAGCTATCTAGGCTATGGGAGTGTATTGTCCTCTGGTGAACATGTCCAGGAAAGTCACAGAAAATTCCTGGAACGAATGCTTCTTAAAGGAAGGTAAATTTTCACCCGAACACGGACTTGAACCCTGGACCCTCAGATTAAAAGTCTGATGCTCTACCGACTGAGCTATCCGGGCTCTGAATTTGTCCATTCTCATGCACCTAACGTGCCGGGCAGTGGAACCTTTTGACAAGGGTGAATTGTCATATGGTACATTTCCCCAGATATCCAGGCCTCCATTCAAAATGTGGTATTTATGAAATCTGAACTATGCCTCTTCTCCAAATATGCCATTCCAAGCTATCCGGGCTCTGGGAGTGTTTTGTCCACTGGTGAACATGTCCAGGAAAGACACAGAAAATGCCTGGAACCAATATTTCTTTACACCAGCATTCACTTTTGCAAAGTCCACGGGAGACAGAAAATCGCTTAGACAGAGTATACTGTGTGCATGCCAAACTTAAATCAGTCATCCAAACAGGGAGATTCAACTTGTAGATTCAAATTAAAAGTCTAATGCTCTATCGACTGAGCTATCCAGGCTTTGACTTTGAACATTGATATGAGTGAATTGTCCACTGGTGAACATGTCCAGGAAAGTCACAGAAAATGCTTGGAACCAATTCTTCTTAACACCACCATTCTCTTTGGCAAAATCCTCAGAGATAGCAAATAGCTTAGTCAGAGGATACTGTGTGCATGCCAAACTTAAATCAGTCATCCAAACAGGGAGTTTAAACCAGTAGATTCAAATTAAAAGTCAGATGCTCTAAAGAATAAACTATCTAGGCTATGGGAGTGTATTGTCCTCTGAACATGCCTGGAACCAATACTTCTTTACACCAGCATTCTCTTTCGCAATGTAGATTCAGATTAAAAGTCAGATGCTCTAAAGAATAAGCTATCTAGGCTATGGGAGTGTATTGTCCACTGGTGAACAAGTACAGGAAAGTCACAGAACATGCCTGGAACCAATACTTCTTTACACCACCATTCTCTTTCGCAATGTAGATTCAGATGAAAAGTCAGATGCTCTAAAGAATAAGCTATCTAGGCTATGGGAGTGTATTGTCCTCTGGTGAACATGTCCAGGAAAGTCACAGAAAATTCCTGGAACGAATGCTTCTTAAAGGAAGGTAAATATTCGCCCGAACAGGGACTTGAACCCTGGACCCTCAGATTAAAAGTCTGATGCTCTACCGACTGAGCTATCCGGGCTCTGAATTTGTCCATTCTCATGCACCTAACGTGCCGGGCAGTGGAACCTTTTGACAAGGGTGAATTGTCATATGGTACATTTCCCCAGATATCCAGGCCTCCATTCAAAATGTGGTATTTATGAAATCTGAACTATGCCTCTTCTCCAAATATGCCATTCCAAGCTATCCGGGCTCTGGGAGTGTTTTGTCCACTGGTGAACATGTCCAGGAAAGACACAGAAAATGCCTGGAACCAATATTTCTTTACACCAGCATTCACTTTCGCAAAGTCCACGGGAGACAGAAAATCGCTTAGACAGAGTATACTGTGTGCATGCCAAACTTAAATCAGTCATCCAAACAGGGAGATTCAACTTGTAGATTCAAATTAAAAGTCTAATGCTCTATCGACTGAGCTATCCAGGCTTTGACTTTGAACATTGATATGAGTGAATTGTCCACTGGTGAACATGTCCAGGAAAGTCACAGAAAATGCTTGGAACCAATTCTTCTTAACACCACCATTCTCTTTGGCAAAATCCTCAGAGATAGCAAATAGCTTAGTCAGAGGATACTGTGTGCATGCCAAACTTAAATCAGTCATCCAAACAGGGAGTTTAAACCAGTAGATTCAAATTAAAAGTCAGATGCTCTAAAGAATAAACTATCTAGGCTATGGGAGTGTATTGTCCTCTGAACATGCCTGGAACCAATACTTCTTTACACCAGCATTCTATTTCGCAATGTAGATTCAGATTAAAAGTCAGATGCTCTAAAGAATAAGCTATCTAGGCTATGGGAGTGTATTGTCCACTGGTGAACAAGTCCAGGAAAGTCACAGAACATGCCTGGAACCAATACTTCTTTACACCACCATTCTCTTTCGCAATGTAGATTCAGATGAAAAGTCAGATGCTCTAAAGAATAAGCTATCTAGGCTATGGGAGTGTATTGTCCTCTGGTGAACATGTCCAGGAAAGTCACAGAAAATTCCTGGAACGAATGCTTCTTAAAGGAAGGTAAATATTCGCCCGAACAGGGACTTGAACCCTGGACCCTCAGATTAAAAGTCTGATGCTCTACCGACTGAGCTATCCGGGCTCTGATTTTGTCCATTCTCATGCACCTAACGTGCCGGGCAGTGGAACCTTTTGACAAGGGTGAATTGTCATATGGTACATTTCCCCAGATATCCAGGCCTCAATTCAAAATGTGGTATTTATGAAATCTGAACTATGCCTCTTCTCCAAATATGCCATTCCAAGCTATCCGGGCTCTGGGAGTGTTTTGTCCACTGGTGAACATGTCCAGGAAAGACACAGAAAATGCCTGGAACCAATATTTCTTTACACCAACATTCACTTTTGCAAAGTCCACGGGAGACAGAAAATCGCTTAGACAGAGTATACTGTGTGCATGCCAAACTTAAATCAGTCATCCAAACAGGGAGATTCAACTTGTAGATTCAAATTAAAAGTCTAATGCTCTATCGACTGAGCTATCCAGGCTTTGACTTTGAACATTGATATGAGTGAATTGTCCACTGGTGAACATGTCCAGGAAAGTCACAGAAAATGCTTGGAACCAATTCTTCTTAACACCACCATTCTCTTTGGCAAAATCCTCAGAGATAGCAAATAGCTTAGTCAGAGGATACTGTGTGCATGCCAAACTTAAATCAGTCATCCAAACAGGGAGTTTAAACCAGTAGATTCAAATTAAAAGTCAGATGCTCTAAAGAATAAACTATCTAGGCTATGGGAGTGTATTGTCCTCTGAACATGCCTGGAACCAATACTTCTTTACACCAGCATTCTCTTTCGCAATGTAGATTCAGATTAAAAGTCAGATGCTCTAAAGAATAAGCTATCTAGGCTATGGGAGTGTATTGTCCACTGGTGAACAAGTCCAGGAAAGTCACAGAACATGCCTGGAACCAATACTTCTTTACACCACCATTCTCTTTCGCAATGTAGATTCAGATGAAAAGTCAGATGCTCTAAAGAATAAGCTATCTAGGCTATGGGAGTGTATTGTCCTCTGGTGAACATGTCCAGGAAAGTCACAGAAAATTCCTGGAACGAATGCTTCTTAAAGGAAGGTAAATATTCACCCGAACAGGGACTTGAACCCTGGACCCTCAGATTAAAAGTCTGATGCTCTACCGACTGAGCTATCCGGGCTCTGAATTTGTCCATTCTCATGCACCTAACGTGCCGGGCAGTGGAACCTTTTGACAAGGGTGAATTGTCATATGGTACATTTCCCCAGATATCCAGGCCTCCATTCAAAATGTGGTATTTATGAAATCTGAACTATGCCTCTTCTCCAAATATGCCATTCCAAGCTATCCGGGCTCTGGGAGTGTTTTGTCCACTGGTGAACATGTCCAGGAAAGACTCAGAAAATGCCTGGAACCAATATTTCTTTACACCAGCATTCACTTTTGCAAAGTCCACGGGAGACAGAAAATCGCTTAGACAGAGTATACTGTGTGCATGCCAAACTTAAATCAGTCATCCAAACAGGGAGATTCAACTTGTAGATTCAAATTAAAAGTCTAATGCTCTATCGACTGAGCTATCCAGGCTTTGACTTTGAACATTGATATGAGTGAATTGTCCACTGGTGAACATGTCCAGGAAAGTCACAGAAAATGCTTGGAACCAATTCTTCTTAACACCACCATTCTCTTTGGCAAAATCCTCAGAGATAGCAAATAGCTTAGTCAGAGGATACTGTGTGCATGCCAAACTTAAATCAGTCATCCAAACAGGGAGTTTAAACCAGTAGATTCAAATTAAAAGTCAGATGCTCTAAAGAATAAACTATCTAGGCTATGGGAGTGTATTGTCCTCTGAACATGCCTGGAACCAATACTTCTTTACACCAGCATTCTCTTTCGCAATGTAGATTCAGATTAAAAGTCAGATGCTCTAAAGAATAAGCTATCTAGGCTATGGGAGTGTATTGTCCACTGGTGAACAAGTCCAGGAAAGTCACAGAACATGCCTGGAACCAATACTTCTTTACACCACCATTCTCTTTCGCAATGTAGATTCAGATGAAAAGTCAGATGCTCTAAAGAATAAGCTATCTAGGCTATGGGAGTGTATTGTCCTCTGGTGAACATGTCCAGGAAAGTCACAGAAAATTCCTAGAACGAATGCTTCTTAAAGGAAGGTAAATATTCGCCCGAACAGGGACTTGAACCCTGGACCCTCAGATTAAAAGTCTGATGCTCTACCGACTGAGCTATCCGGGCTCTGAATTTGTCCATTCTCATGCACCTAACGTGCCGGGCAGTGGAACCTTTTGACAAGGGTGAATTGTCATATGGTACATTTCCCCAGATATCCAGGCCTCCATTCAAAATGTGGTATTTATGAAATCTGAACTATGCCTCTTCTCCAAATATGCCATTCCAAGCTATCCGGGCTCTGGGAGTGTTTTGTCCACTGGTGAACATGTCCAGGAAAGACACAGAAAATGCCTGGAACCAATATTTCTTTACACCAGCATTCACTTTTGCAAAGTCCACGGGAGACAGAAAATCGCTTAGACAGAGTATACTGTGTGCATGCCAAACTTAAATCAGTCATCCAAACAGGGAGATTCAACTTGTAGATTCAAATTAAAAGTCTAATGCTCTATCGACTGAGCTATCCAGGCTTTGACTTTGAACATTGATATGAGTGAATTGTCCACTGGTGAACATGTCCAGGAAAGTCACAGAAAATGCTTGGAACCAATTCTTCTTAACACCACCATTCTCTTTGGCAAAATCCTCAGAGATAGCAAATAGCTTAGTCAGAGGATACTGTGTGCATGCCAAACTTAAATCAGTCATCCAAACAGGGAGTTTAAACCAGTAGATTCAAATTAAAAGTCAGATGCTCTAAAGAATAAACTATCTAGGCTATGGGAGTGTATTGTCCTCTGAACATGCCTGGAACCAATACTTCTTTACACCAGCATTCTCTTTCGCAATGTAGATTCAGATTAAAAGTCAGATGCTCTAAAGAATAAGCTATCTAGGCTATGGGAGTGTATTGTCCACTGGTGAACAAGTACAGGAAAGTCACAGAACATGCCTGGAACCAATACTTCTTTACACCACCATTCTCTTTCGCAATGTAGATTCAGATGAAAAGTCAGATGCTCTAAAGAATAAGCTATCTAGGCTATGGGAGTGTATTGTCCTCTGGTGAACATGTCCAGGAAAGTCACAGAAAATTCCTGGAACGAATGCTTCTTAAAGGAAGGTAAATATTCGCCCGAACAGGGACTTGAACCCTGGACCCTCAGATTAAAAGTCTGATGCTCTACCGACTGAGCTATCCGGGCTCTGAA
This sequence comes from Thymallus thymallus, assembly GCA_023634145.1. NCBI lineage: Eukaryota > Metazoa > Chordata > Actinopteri > Salmoniformes > Salmonidae > Thymallus > Thymallus thymallus. Next base: position 31,529,127 of record CM042409.1, on the reverse strand, counting down.
TTTGTCCATTCTCATGCACCTAACGTGCCGGGCAGTGGAACCTTTTGACAAGGGTGAATTGTCATATGGTACATTTCCCCAGATATCCAGGCCTCCATTCAAAATGTGGTATTTATGAAATCTGAACTATGCCTCTTCTCCAAATATGCCATTCCAAGCTATCCGGGCTCTGGGAGTGTTTTGTCCACTGGTGAACATGTCCAGGAAAGACACAGAAAATGCCTGGAACCAATATTTCTTTACACCAGCATTCACTTTCGCAAAGTCCACGGGAGACAGAAAATCGCTTAGACAGAGTATACTGTGTGCATGCCAAACTTAAATCAGTCATCCAAACAGGGAGATTCAACTTGTAGATTCAAATTAAAAGTCTAATGCTCTATCGACTGAGCTATCCAGGCTTTGACTTTGAACATTGATATGAGTGAATTGTCCACTGGTGAACATGTCCAGGAAAGTCACAGAAAATGCTTGGAACCAATTCTTCTTAACACCACCATTCTCTTTGGCAAAATCCTCAGAGATAGCAAATAGCTTAGTCAGAGGATACTGTGTGCATGCCAAACTTAAATCAGTCATCCAAACAGGGAGTTTAAACCAGTAGATTCAAATTAAAAGTCAGATGCTCTAAAGAATAAACTATCTAGGCTATGGGAGTGTATTGTCCTCTGAACATGCCTGGAACCAATACTTCTTTACACCAGCATTCTATTTCGCAATGTAGATTCAGATTAAAAGTCAGATAATCTAAAGAATAAGCTATCTAGGCTATGGGAGTGTATTGTCCACTGGTGAACAAGTCCAGGAAAGTCACAGAACATGCCTGGAACCAATACTTCTTTACACCACCATTCTCTTTCGCAATGTAGATTCAGATGAAAAGTCAGATGCTCTAAAGAATAAGCTATCTAGGCTATGGGAGTGTATTGTCCTCTGGTGAACATGTCCAGGAAAGTCACAGAAAATTCCTGGAACGAATGCTTCTTAAAGGAAGGTAAATATTCGCCCGAACAGGGACTTGAACCCTGGACCCTCAGATTAAAAGTCTGATGCTCTACCGACTGAGCTATCCGGGCTCTGAATTTGTCCATTCTCATGCACCTAACGTGCCGGGCAGTGGAACCTTTTGACAAGGGTGAATTGTCATATGGTACATTTCCCCAGATATCCAGGCCTCAATTCAAAATGTGGTATTTATGAAATCTGAACTATGCCTCTTCTCCAAATATGCCATTCCAAGCTATCCGGGCTCTGGGAGTGTTTTGTCCACTGGTGAACATGTCCAGGAAAGACACAGAAAATGCCTGGAACCAATATTTCTTTACACCAACATTCACTTTTGCAAAGTCCACGGGAGACAGAAAATCGCTTAGACAGAGTATACTGTGTGCATGCCAAACTTAAATCAGTCATCCAAACAGGGAGATTCAACTTGTAGATTCAAATTAAAAGTCTAATGCTCTATCGACTGAGCTATCCAGGCTTTGACTTTGAACATTGATATGAGTGAATTGTCCACTGGTGAACATGTCCAGGAAAGTCACAGAAAATGCTTGGAACCAATTCTTCTTAACACCACCATTCTCTTTGGCAAAATCCTCAGAGATAGCAAATAGCTTAGTCAGAGGATACTGTGTGCATGCCAAACTTAAATCAGTCATCCAAACAGGGAGTTTAAACCAGTAGATTCAAATTAAAAGTCAGATGCTCTAAAGAATAAGCTATCTAGGCTATGGGAGTGTATTGTCCACTGGTGAACAAGTCCAGGAAAGTCACAGAACATGCCTGGAACCAATACTTCTTTACACCACCATTCTCTTTCGCAATGTAGATTCAGATGAAAAGTCAGATGCTCTAAAGAATAAGCTATCTAGGCTATGGGAGTGTTTTGTCCTCTGGTGAACATGTCCAGGAAAGTCACAGAAAATTCCTGGAACGAATGCTTCTTAAAGGAAGGTAAATATTCGCCCGAACAGGGACTTGAACCCTGGACCCTCAGATTAAAAGTCTGATGCTCTTCCAGACTGAGCTATCCGGGCTCTGAATTTGTCCATTCTCATGCACCTAACGTGCCGGGCAGTGGAACCTTTTGACAAGGGTGAATTGTCATATGGTACATTTCCCCAGATATCCAGGCCTCCATTCAAAATGTGGTATTTATGAAATCTGAACTATGCCTCTTCTCCAAATATGCCATTCCAAGCTATCTTAACACCACCATTCTCTTTGGCAAAATCCTCAGAGATAGCAAATAGCTTAGTCAGAGGATACTGTGTGCATGCCAAACTTAAATCAGTCATCCAAACAGGGAGTTTAAACCAGTAGATTCAAATTAAAAGTCAGATGCTCTAAAGAATAAACTATCTAGGCTATGGGAGTGTATTGTCCTCTGAACATGCCTGGAACCAATACTTCTTTACACCAGCATTCTCTTTCGCAATGTAGATTCAGATTAAAAGTCAGATGCTCTAAAGAATAAGCTATCTAGGCTATGGGAGTGTATTGTCCTCTGGTGAACATGTCCAGGAAAGTCACAGAAAATTCCTGGAACGAATGCTTCTTAAAGGAAGGTAAATGGTAAACATTCACCCGAACAGGGACTTGAACCCTGGACCCTCAGATTAAAAGTCTGATGCTCTACCGACTGAGCTATCCGGGCTCTGAATTTGTCCATTCTCATGCACCTAACGTGCCGGGCAGTGGAACCTTTTGACAAGGGTGAATTGTCATATGGTACATTTCCCCAGATATCCAGGCCTCCATTCAAAATGTGGTATTTATGAAATCTGAACTATGCCTCTTCTCCAAATATGCCATTCCAAGCTATCCGGGCTCTGGGAGTGTTTTGTCCACTGGTGAGCATGTCCAGGAAAGACACAGAAAATGCCTGGAACCAATATTTCTTTACACCAGCATTCACTTTTGCAAAGTCCACGTGAGACAGAAAATCGCTTAGACAGAGTATACTGTGTGCATGCCAAACTTAAATCAGTCATCCAAACAGGGAGATTCAACTTGTAGATTCAAATTAAAAGTCTAATGCTCTATCGACTGAGCTATCCAGGCTTTGACTTTGAACATTGATATGAGTGAATTGTCCACTGGTGAACATGTCCAGGAAAGTCACAGAAAATGCTTGGAACCAATTCTTCTTAACACCACCATTCTCTTTGGCAAAATCCTCAGAGATAGCAAATAGCTTAGTCAGAGGATACTGTGTGCATGCCAAACTTAAATCAGTCATCCAAACAGGGAGTTTAAACCAGTAGATTCAAATTAAAAGTAAGATGCTCTAAAGAATAAACTATCTAGGCTATGGGAGTGTATTGTCCTCTGAACATGCCTGGAACCAATACTTCTTTCGCAATGTAGATTCAGATTAAAAGTCAGATGCTCTAAAGAATAAGCTATCTAGGCTATGGGAGTGTATTGTCCACTGGTGAACAAGTCCAGGAAAGTCACAGAACATGCCTGGAACCAATACTTCTTTACACCACCATTCTCTTTCGCAATGTAGATTCAAATGAAAAGTCAGATGCTCTAAAGAATAAGATATCTAGGCTATGGGAGTGTATTGTCCTCTGGTGAACATGTCCAGGAAAGTCACAGAAAATTCCTGGAACGAATGCTTCTTAAAGGAAGGTAAATATTCGCCCGAACAGGGACTTGAACCCTGGACCCTCAGATTAAAAGTCTGATGCTCTACCGACTGAGCTATCCGGGCTCTGAATTTGACCATTCTCATGCACCTAACGTGCCGGGCAGTGGAACCTTTTGACAAGGGTGAATTGTCATATGGTACATTTCCCCAGATATCCAGGCCTCCATTCAAAATGTGGTATTTATGAAATCTGAACTATGCCTCTTCTCCAAATATGCCATTCCAAGCTATCCGGGCTCTGGGAGTGTTTTGTCCACTGGTGAACATGTCCAGGAAAGACACAGAAAATGCCTGGAACCAATATTTCTTTACACCAGCATTCACTTTTGCAAAGTCCACGGGAGACAGAAAATCGCTTAGACAGAGTATACTGTGTGCATGCCAAACTTAAATCAGTCATCCAAACAGGGAGATTCAACTTGTAGATTCAAATTAAAAGTCTAATGCTCTATCGACTGAGCTATCCAGGCTTTGACTTTGAACATTGATATGAGTGAATTGTCCACTGGTGAACATGTCCAGGAAAGTCACAGAAAATGCTTGGAACCAATTCTTCTTAACACCACCATTCTCTTTGGCAAAATCCTCAGAGATAGCAAATAGCTTAGTCAGAGGATACTGTGTGCATGCCAAACTTAAATCAGTCATCCAAACAGGGAGTTTAAACCAGTAGATTCAAATTAAAAGTCAGATGCTCTAAAGAATAAACTATCTAGGCTATGGGAGTGTATTGTCCTCTGAACATGCCTGGAACCAATACTTCTTTACACCAGCATTCTCTTTCGCAATGTAGATTCAGATTAAAAGTCAGATGCTCTAAAGAATAAGCTATCTAGGCTATGGGAGTGTATTGTCCACTGGTGAACAAGTCCAGGAAAGTCACAGAAAATGCCTGGAACCAATACTTCTTTACACCACCATTCTCTTTCGCAATGTAGATTCAGATGAAAAGTCAGATGCTCTAAAGAATAAGCTATCTAGGCTATGGGAGTGTATTGTCCTCTGGTGAACATGTCCAGGAAAGTCACAGAAAATTCCTGGAACGAATGCTTCTTAAAGGAAGGTAAATATTCACCCGAACAGGGACTTGAACCCTGGACCCTCAGATTAAAAGTCTGATGCTCTACCGACTGAGCTATCCGGGCTCTGAATTTGTCCATTCTCATGCACCTAACGTGCCGGGCAGTGGAACCTTTTGACAAGGGTGAATTGTCATATGGTACATTTCCCCAGATATCCAGGCCTCAATTCAAAATGTGGTATTTATGAAATCTGAACTATGCCTCTTCTCCAAATATGCCATTCCAAGCTATCCGGGCTCTGGGAGTGTTTTGTCCACTGGTGAACATGTCCAGGAAAGACACAGAAAATGCCTGGAACCAATATTTCTTTACACCAACATTCACTTTTGCAAAGTCCACGGGAGACAGAAAATCGCTTAGACAGAGTATACTGTGTGCATGCCAAACTTAAATCAGTCATCCAAACAGGGAGATTCAACTTGTAGATTCAAATTAAAAGTCTAATGCTCTATCGACTGAGCTATCCAGGCTTTGACTTTGAACATTGATATGAGTGAATTGTCCACTGGTGAACATGTCCAGGAAAGTCACAGAAAATGCTTGGAACCAATTCTTCTTAACACCACCATTCTCTTTGGCAAAATCCTCAGAGATAGCAAATAGCTTAGTCAGAGGATACTGTGTGCATGCCAAACTTAAATCAGTCATCCAAACAGGGAGTTTAAACCAGTAGATTCAAATTAAAAGTCAGATGCTCTAAAGAATAAGCTATCTAGGCTATGGGAGTGTATTGTCCACTGGTGAACAAGTCCAGGAAAGTCACAGAACATGCCTGGAACCAATACTTCTTTACACCACCATTCTCTTTCGCAATGTAGATTCAGATGAAAAGTCAGATGCTCTAAAGAATAAGCTATCTAGGCTATGGGAGTGTATTGTCCTCTGGTGAACATGTCCAGGAAAGTCACAGAAAATTCCTGGAACGAATGCTTCTTAAAGGAAGGTAAATATTCGCCCGAACAGGGACTTGAACCCTGGACCCTCAGATTAAAAGTCTGATGCTCTTCCAGACTGAGCTATCCGGGCTCTGAATTTGTCCATTCTCAAGCACCTAACGTGCCGGGCAGTGGAACCTTTTGACAAGGGTGAATTGTCATATGGTACATTTCCCCAGATATCCAGGCCTCCATTCAAAATGTGGTATTTATGAAATCTGAACTATGCCTCTTCTCCAAATATGCCATTCCAAGCTATCTTAACACCACCATTCTCTTTGGCAAAATCCTCAGAGATAGCAAATAGCTTAGTCAGAGGATACTGTGTGCATGCCAAACTTAAATCAGTCATCCAAACAGGGAGTTTAAACCAGTAGATTCAAATTAAAAGTCAGATGCTCTAAAGAATAAACTATCTAGGCTATGGGAGTGTATTGTCCTCTGAACATGCCTGGAACCAATACTTCTTTACACCAGCATTCTCTTTCGCAATGTAGATTCAGATTAAAAGTCAGATGCTCTAAAGAATAAGCTATCTAGGCTATGGGAGTGTATTGTCCTCTGGTGAACATGTCCAGGAAAGTCACAGAAAATTCCTGGAACGAATGCTTCTTAAAGGAAGGTAAATGGTAAACATTCACCTGAACAGGGACTTGAACCCTGGACCCTCAGATTAAAAGTCTGATGCTCTACCGACTGAGCTATCCGGGCTCTGAATTTGTCCATTCTCATGCACCTAACGTGCCGGGCAGTGGAACCTTTTGACAAGGGTGAATTGTCATATGGTACATTTCCCCAGATATCCAGGCCTCCATTCAAAATGTGGTATTTATGAAATCTGAACTATGCCTCTTCTCCAAATATGCCATTCCAAGCTATCCGGGCTCTGGGAGTGTTTTGTCCACTGGTGAGCATGTCCAGGAAAGACACAGAAAATGCCTGGAACCAATATTTCTTTACACCAGCATTCACTTTCGCAAAGTCCACGTGAGACAGAAAATCGCTTAGACAGAGTATACTGTGTGCATGCCAAACTTAAATCAGTCATCCAAACAGGGAGATTCAACTTGTAGATTCAAATTAAAAGTCTAATGCTCTATCGACTGAGCTATCCAGGCTTTGACTTTGAACATTGATATGAGTGAATTGTCCACTGGTGAACATGTCCAGGAAAGTCACAGAAAATGCTTGGAACCAATTCTTCTTAACACCACCATTCTCTTTGGCAAAATCCTCAGAGATAGCAAATAGCTTAGTCAGAGGATACTGTGTGCATGCCAAACTTAAATCAGTCATCCAAACAGGGAGTTTAAACCAGTAGATTCAAATTAAAAGTCAGATGCTCTAAAGAATAAACTATCTAGGCTATGGGAGTGTATTGTCCTCTGAACATGCCTGGAACCAATACTTCTTTCGCAATGTAGATTCAGATTAAAAGTCAGATGCTCTAAAGAATAAGCTATCTAGGCTATGGGAGTGTATTGTCCACTGGTGAACAAGTCCAGGAAAGTCACAGAACATGCCTGGAACCAATACTTCTTTACACCACCATTCTCTTTCGCAATGTAGATTCAAATGAAAAGTCAGATGCTCTAAAGAATAAGATATCTAGGCTATGGGAGTGTATTGTCCTCTGGTGAACATGTCCAGGAAAGTCACAGAAAATTCCTGGAACGAATGCTTCTTAAAGGAAGGTAAATATTCGCCCGAACAGGGACTTGAACCCTGGACCCTCAGATTAAAAGTCTGATGCTCTACCGACTGAGCTATCCGGGCTCTGAATTTGACCATTCTCATGCACCTAACGTGCCGGGCAGTGGAACCTTTTGACAAGGGTGAATTGTCATATGGTACATTTCCCCAGATATCCAGGCCTCCATTCAAAATGTGGTATTTATGAAATCTGAACTATGCCTCTTCTCCAAATATGCCATTCCAAGCTATCCGGGCTCTGGGAGTGTTTTGTCCACTGGTGAACATGTCCAGGAAAGACACAGAAAATGCCTGGAACCAATATTTCTTTACACCAGCATTCACTTTTGCAAAGTCCACGGGAGACAGAAAATCGCTTAGACAGAGTATACTGTGTGCATGCCAAACTTAAATCAGTCATCCAAACAGGGAGATTCAACTTGTAGATTCAAATTAAAAGTCTAATGCTCTATCGACTGAGCTATCCAGGCTTTGACTTTGAACATTGATATGAGTGAATTGTCCACTGGTGAACATGTCCAGGAAAGTCACAGAAAATGCTTGGAACCAATTCTTCTTAACACCACCATTCTCTTTGGCAAAATCCTCAGAGATAGCAAATAGCTTAGTCAGAGGATACTGTGTGCATGCCAAACTTAAATCAGTCATCCAAACAGGGAGTTTAAACCAGTAGATTCAAATTAAAAGTCAGATGCTCTAAAGAATAAACTATCTAGGCTATGGGAGTGTATTGTCCTCTGAACATGCCTGGAACCAATACTTCTTTACACCAGCATTCTCTTTCGCAATGTAGATTCAGATTAAAAGTCAGATGCTCTAAAGAATAAGCTATCTAGGCTATGGGAGTGTATTGTCCACTGGTGAACAAGTCCAGGAAAGTCACAGAAAATGCCTGGAACCAATACTTCTTTACACCACCATTCTCTTTCGCAATGTAGATTCAGATGAAAAGTCAGATGCTCTAAAGAATAAGCTATCTAGGCTATGGGAGTGTATTGTCCTCTGGTGAACATGTCCAGGAAAGTCACAGAAAATTCCTGGAACGAATGCTTCTTAAAGGAAGGTAAATATTCACCCGAACAGGGACTTGAACCCTGGACCCTCAGATTAAAAGTCTGATGCTCTACCGACTGAGCTATCCGGGCTCTGAATTTGTCCATTCTCATGCACCTAACGTGCCGGGCAGTGGAACCTTTTGACAAGGGTGAATTGTCATATGGTACATTTCCCCAGATATCCAGGCCTCCATTCAAAATGTGGTATTTATGAAATCTGAACTATGCCTCTTCTCCAAATATGCCATTCCAAGCTATCCGGGCTCTGGGAGTGTTTTGTCCACTGGTGAACATGTCCAGGAAAGACACAGAAAATGCCTGGAACCAATATTTCTTTACACCAGCATTCACTTTTGCAAAGTCCACGGGAGACAGAAAATCGCTTAGACAGAGTATACTGTGTGCATGCCAAACTTAAATCAGTCATCCAAACAGGGAGATTCAACTTGTAGATTCAAATTAAAAGTCTAATGCTCTATCGACTGAGCTATCCAGGCTTTGACTTTGAACATTGATATGAGTGAATTGTCCACTGGTGAACATGTCCAGGAAAGTCACAGAAAATGCTTGGAACCAATTCTTCTTAACACCACCATTCTCTTTGGCAAAATCCTCAGAGATAGCAAATAGCTTAGTCAGAGGATACTGTGTGCATGCCAAACTTAAATCAGTCATCCAAACAGGGAGTTTAAACCAGTAGATTCAAATTAAAAGTCAGATGCTCTAAAGAATAAGCTATCTAGGCTATGGGAGTGTATTGTCCACTGGTGAACAAGTCCAGGAAAGTCACAGAACATGCCTGGAACCAATACTTCTTTACACCACCATTCTCTTTCGCAATGTAGATTCAGATGAAAAGTCAGATGCTCTAAAGAATAAGCTATCTAGGCTATGGGAGTGTATTGTCCTCTGGTGAACATGTCCAGGAAAGTCACAGAAAATTCCTGGAACGAATGCTTCTTAAAGGAAGGTAAATATTCGCCCGAACAGGGACTTGAACCCTGGACCCTCAGATTAAAAGTCTGATGCTCTACCGACTGAGCTATCCAGGCTCTGAATTTGTCCATTCTCATGCACCTAACGTGCCGGGCAGTGGAACCTTTTGACAAGGGTGAAGAGTCATATGGTACATTTCCCCAGATATCCAGGCCTCCATTCAAAATGAGGTGTTTATGAAATCTGAACTATGCCTCTTCTCCAAATATGCCATTCCAAGCTATCCGGGCTCTGGGAGTGTTTTGTCCACTGGTGAACATGTCCAGGAAAGACACAGAAAATGCCTGGAACCAATATTTCTTTACACCAGCATTCACTTTTGCAAAGTCCACGGGAGACAGAAAATCGCTTAGACAGAGTATACTGTGTGCATGCCAAACTTAAATCAGTCATCCAAACAGGGAGATTCAACTTGTAGATTCAAATTAAAAGTCTAATGCTCTATCGACTGAGCTATCCAGGCTTTGACTTTGAACATTGATATGAGTGAATTGTCCACTGGTGAACATGTCCAGGAAAGTCACAGAAAATGCTTGGAACCAATTCTTCTTAACACCACCATTCTCTTTGGCAAAATCCTCAGAGATAGCAAATAGCTTAGTCAGAGGATACTGTGTGCATGCCAAACTTAAATCAGTCATCCAAACAGGGAGTTTAAACCAGTAGATTCAAATTAAAAGTCAGATGCTCTAAAGAATAAACTATCTAGGCTATGGGAGTGTATTGTCCTCTGAACATGCCTGGAACCAATACTTCTTTACACCAGCATTCTCTTTCGCAATGTAGATTCAAATGAAAAGTCAGATGCTCTAAAGAATAAGATATCTAGGCTATGGGAGTGTATTGTCCTCTGGTGAACATGTCCAGGAAAGTCACAGAAAATTCCTGGAACGAATGCTTCTTAAAGGAAGGTAAATATTCACCCGAACAGGGACTTGAACCCTGGACCCTCAGATTAAAAGTCTGATGCTCTACCGACTGAGCTATCCGGGCTCTGAATTTGACCATTCTCATGCACCTAACGTGCCGGGCAGTGGAACCTTTTGACAAGGGTGAATTGTCATATGGTACATTTCCCCAGATATCCAGGCCTCCATTCAAAATGTGGTATTTATGAAATCTGAACTATGCCTCTTCTCCAAATATGCCATTCCAAGCTATCTTAACACCACCATTCTCTTTGGCAAAATCCTCAGAGATAGCAAATAGCTTAGTCAGAGGATACTGTGTGCATGCCAAACTTAAATCAGTCATCCAAACAGGGAGTTTAAACCAGTAGATTCAAATTAAAAGTCAGATGCTCTAAAGAATAAACTATCTAGGCTATGGGAGTGTATTGTCCTCTGAACATGCCTGGAACCAATACTTCTTTACACCAGCATTCTCTTTCGCAATGTAGATTCAGATTAAAAGTCAGATGCTCTAAAGAATAAGCTATCTAGGCTATGGGAGTGTATTGTCCTCTGGTGAACATGTCCAGGAAAGTCACAGAAAATTCCTGGAACGAATGCTTCTTAAAGGAAGGTAAATGGTAAACATTCACCCGAACAGGGACTTGAACCCTGGACCCTCAGATTAAAAGTCTGATGCTCTACCGACTGAGCTATCCGGGCTCTGAATTTGTCCATTCTCATGCACCTAACGTGCCGGGCAGTGGAACCTTTTGACAAGGGTGAATTGTCATATGGTACATTTCCCCAGATATCCAGGCCTCCATTCAAAATGTGGTATTTATGAAATCTGAACTATGCCTCTTCTCCAAATATGCCATTCCAAGCTATCCGGGCTCTGGGAGTGTTTTGTCCACTGGTGAGCATGTCCAGGAAAGACACAGAAAATGCCTGGAACCAATATTTCTTTACACCAGCATTCACTTTCGCAAAGTCCACGGGAGACAGAAAATCGCTTAGACAGAGTATACTGTGTGCATGCCAAACTTAAATCAGTCATCCAAACAGGGAGATTCAACTTGTAGATTCAAATTAAAAGTCTAATGCTCTATCGACTGAGCTATCCAGGCTTTGACTTTGAACATTGATATGAGTGAATTGTCCACTGGTGAACATGTCCAGGAAAGTCACAGAAAATGCTTGGAACCAATTCTTCTTAACACCACCATTCTCTTTGGCAAAATCCTCAGAGATAGCAAATAGCTTAGTCAGAGGATACTGTGTGCATGCCAAACTTAAATCAGTCATCCAAACAGGGAGTTTAAACCAGTAGATTCAAATTAAAAGTCAGATGCTCTAAAGAATAAACTATCTAGGCTATGGGAGTGTATTGTCCTCTGAACATGCCTGGAACCAATACTTCTTTCGCAATGTAGATTCAGATTAAAAGTCAGATGCTCTAAAGAATAAGCTATCTAGGCTATGGGAGTGTATTGTCCACTGGTGAACAAGTCCAGGAAAGTCACAGAACATGCCTGGAACCAATACTTCTTTACACCACCATTCTCTTTCGCAATGTAGATTCAAATGAAAAGTCAGATGCTCTAAAGAATAAGATATCTAGGCTATGGGAGTGTATTGTCCTCTGGTGAACATGTCCAGGAAAGTCACAGAAAATTCCTGGAACGAATGCTTCTTAAAGGAAGGTAAATATTCGCCCGAACAGGGACTTGAACCCTGGACCCTCAGATTAAAAGTCTGATGCTCTACCGACTGAGCTATCCGGGCTCTGAATTTGACCATTCTCATGCACCTAACGTGCCGGGCAGTGGAACCTTTTGACAAGGGTGAATTGTCATATGGTACATTTCCCCAGATATCCAGGCCTCCATTCAAAATGTGGTATTTATGAAATCTGAACTATGCCTCTTCTCCAAATATGCCATTCCAAGCTATCCGGGCTCTGGGAGTGTTTTGTCCACTGGTGAACATGTCCAGGAAAGACACAGAAAATGCCTGGAACCAATATTTCTTTACACCAGCATTCACTTTTGCAAAGTCCACGGGAGACAGAAAATCGCTTAGACAGAGTATACTGTGTGCATGCCAAACTTAAATCAGTCATCCAAACAGGGAGATTCAACTTGTAGATTCAAATTAAAAGTCTAATGCTCTATCGACTGAGCTATCCAGGCTTTGACTTTGAACATTGATATGAGTGAATTGTCCACTGGTGAACATGTCCAGGAAAGTCACAGAAAATGCTTGGAACCAATTCTTCTTAACACCACCATTCTCTTTGGCAAAATCCTCAGAGATAGCAAATAGCTTAGTCAGAGGATACTGTGTGCATGCCAAACTTAAATCAGTCATCCAAACAGGGAGTTTAAACCAGTAGATTCAAATTAAAAGTCAGATGCTCTAAAGAATAAACTATCTAGGCTATGGGAGTGTATTGTCCTCTGAACATGCCTGGAACCAATACTTCTTTACACCAGCATTCTCTTTCGCAATGTAGATTCAGATTAAAAGTCAGATGCTCTAAAGAATAAGCTATCTAGGCTATGGGAGTGTATTGTCCACTGGTGAACAAGTCCAGGAAAGTCACAGAAAATGCCTGGAACCAATACTTCTTTACACCACCATTCTCTTTCGCAATGTAGATTCAGATGAAAAGTCAGATGCTCTAAAGAATAAGCTATCTAGGCTATGGGAGTGTATTGTCCTCTGGTGAACATGTCCAGGAAAGTCACAGAAAATTCCTGGAACGAATGCTTCTTAAAGGAAGGTAAATATTCACCCGAACAGGGACTTGAACCCTGGACCCTCAGATTAAAAGTCTGATGCTCTACCGACTGAGCTATCCGGGCTCTGAATTTGTCCATTCTCATGCACCTAACGTGCCGGGCAGTGGAACCTTTTGACAAGGGTGAATTGTCATATGGTACATTTCCCCAGATATCCAGGCCTCCATTCAAAATGTGGTATTTATGAAATCTGAACTATGCCTCTTCTCCAAATATGCCATTCCAAGCTATCCGGGCTCTGGGAGTGTTTTGTCCACTGGTGAACATGTCCAGGAAAGACACAGAAAATGCCTGGAACCAATATTTCTTTACACCAGCATTCACTTTTGCAAAGTCCACGGGAGACAGAAAATCGCTTAGACAGAGTATACTGTGTGCATGCCAAACTTAAATCAGTCATCCAAACAGGGAGATTCAACTTGTAGATTCAAATTAAAAGTCTAATGCTCTATCGACTGAGCTATCCAGGCTTTGACTTTGAACATTGATATGAGTGAATTGTCCACTGGTGAACATGTCCAGGAAAGTCACAGAAAATGCTTGGAACCAATTCTTCTTAACACCACCATTCTCTTTGGCAAAATCCTCAGAGATAGCAAATAGCTTAGTCAGAGGATACTGTGTGCATGCCAAACTTAAATCAGTCATCCAAACAGGGAGTTTAAACCAGTAGATTCAAATTAAAAGTCAGATGCTCTAAAGAATAAGCTATCTAGGCTATGGGAGTGTATTGTCCACTGGTGAACAAGTCCAGGAAAGTCACAGAACATGCCTGGAACCAATACTTCTTTACACCACCATTCTCTTTCGCAATGTAGATTCAGATGAAAAGTCAGATGCTCTAAAGAATAAGCTATCTAGGCTATGGGAGTGTATTGTCCTCTGGTGAACATGTCCAGGAAAGTCACAGAAAATTCCTGGAACGAATGCTTCTTAAAGGAAGGTAAATATTCGCCCGAACAGGGACTTGAACCCTGGACCCTCAGATTAAAAGTCTGATGCTCTACCGACTGAGCTATCCAGGCTCTGAATTTGTCCATTCTCATGCACCTAACGTGCCGGGCAGTGGAACCTTTTGACAAGGGTGAAGAGTCATATGGTACATTTCCCCAGATATCCAGGCCTCCATTCAAAATGAGGTGTTTATGAAATCTGAACTATGCCTCTTCTCCAAATATGCCATTCCAAGCTATCCGGGCTCTGGGAGTGTTTTGTCCACTGGTGAACATGTCCAGGAAAGACACAGAAAATGCCTGGAACCAATATTTCTTTACACCAGCATTCACTTTTGCAAAGTCCACGGGAGACAGAAAATCGCTTAGACAGAGTATACTGTGTGCATGCCAAACTTAAATCAGTCATCCAAACAGGGAGATTCAACTTGTAGATTCAAATTAAAAGTCTAATGCTCTATCGACTGAGCTATCCAGGCTTTGACTTTGAACATTGATATGAGTGAATTGTCCACTGGTGAACATGTCCAGGAAAGTCACAGAAAATGCTTGGAACCAATTCTTCTTAACACCACCATTCTCTTTGGCAAAATCCTCAGAGATAGCAAATAGCTTAGTCAGAGGATACTGTGTGCATGCCAAACTTAAATCAGTCATCCAAACAGGGAGTTTAAACCAGTAGATTCAAATTAAAAGTCAGATGCTCTAAAGAATAAACTATCTAGGCTATGGGAGTGTATTGTCCTCTGAACATGCCTGGAACCAATACTTCTTTACACCAGCATTCTCTTTCGCAATGTAGATTCAAATGAAAAGTCAGATGCTCTAAAGAATAAGATATCTAGGCTATGGGAGTGTATTGTCCTCTGGTGAACATGTCCAGGAAAGTCACAGAAAATTCCTGGAACGAATGCTTCTTAAAGGAAGGTAAATATTCACCCGAACAGGGACTTGAACCCTGGACCCTCAGATTAAAAGTCTGATGCTCTACCGACTGAGCTATCCGGGCTCTGAATTTGACCATTCTCATGCACCTAACGTGCCGGGCAGTGGAACCTTTTGACAAGGGTGAATTGTCATATGGTACATTTCCCCAGATATCCAGGCCTCCATTCAAAATGTGGTATTTATGAAATCTGAACTATGCCTCTTCTCCAAATATGCCATTCCAAGCTATCCGGGCTCTGGGAGTGTTTTGTCCACTGGTGAGCATGTCCAGGAAAGACACAGAAAATGCCTGGAACCAATATTTCTTTACACCAGCATTCACTTTCGCAAAGTCCACGGGAGACAGAAAATCGCTTAGACAGAGTATACTGTGTGCATGCCAAACTTAAATCAGTCATCCAAACAGGGAGATTCAACTTGTAGATTCAAATTAAAAGTCTAATGCTCTATCGACTGAGCTATCCAGGCTTTGACTTTGAACATTGATATGAGTGAATTGTCCACTGGTGAACATGTCCAGGAAAGTCACAGAAAATGCTTGGAACCAATTCTTCTTAACACCACCATTCTCTTTGGCAAAATCCTCAGAGATAGCAAATAGCTTAGTCAGAGGATACTGTGTGCATGCCAAACTTAAATCAGTCATCCAAACAGGGAGTTTAAACCAGTAGATTCAAATTAAAAGTCAGATGCTCTAAAGAATAAACTATCTAGGCTATGGGAGTGTATTGTCCTCTGAACATGCCTGGAACCAATACTTCTTTCGCAATGTAGATTCAGATTAAAAGTCAGATGCTCTAAAGAATAAGCTATCTAGGCTATGGGAGTGTATTGTCCACTGGTGAACAAGTCCAGGAAAGTCACAGAACATGCCTGGAACCAATACTTCTTTACACCACCATTCTCTTTCGCAATGTAGATTCAAATGAAAAGTCAGATGCTCTAAAGAATAAGATATCTAGGCTATGGGAGTGTATTGTCCTCTGGTGAACATGTCCAGGAAAGTCACAGAAAATTCCTGGAACGAATGCTTCTTAAAGGAAGGTAAATATTCGCCCGAACAGGGACTTGAACCCTGGACCCTCAGATTAAAAGTCTGATGCTCTACCGACTGAGCTATCCGGGCTCTGAATTTGACCATTCTCATGCACCTAACGTGCCGGGCAGTGGAACCTTTTGACAAGGGTGAATTGTCATATGGTACATTTCCCCAGATATCCAGGCCTCCATTCAAAATGTGGTATTTATGAAATCTGAACTATGCCTCTTCTCCAAATATGCCATTCCAAGCTATCCGGGCTCTGGGAGTGTTTTGTCCACTGGTGAACATGTCCAGGAAAGACACAGAAAATGCCTGGAACCAATATTTCTTTACACCAGCATTCACTTTCGCAAAGTCCACGGGAGACAGAAAATCGCTTAGACAGAGTATACTGTGTGCATGCCAAACTTAAATCAGTCATCCAAACAGGGAGATTCAACTTGTAGATTCAAATTAAAAGTCTAATGCTCTATCGACTGAGCTATCCAGGCTTTGACTTTGAACATTGATATGAGTGAATTGTCCACTGGTGAACATGTCCAGGAAAGTCACAGAAAATGCTTGGAACCAATTCTTCTTAACACCACCATTCTCTTTGGCAAAATCCTCAGAGATAGCAAATAGCTTAGTCAGAGGATACTGTGTGCATGCCAAACTTAAATCAGTCATCCAAACAGGGAGTTTAAACCAGTAGATTCAAATTAAAAGTCAGATGCTCTAAAGAATAAACTATCTAGGCTATGGGAGTGTATTGTCCTCTGAACATGCCTGGAACCAATACTTCTTTCGCAATGTAGATTCAGATTAAAAGTCAGATGCTCTAAAGAATAAGCTATCTAGGCTATGGGAGTGTATTGTCCACTGGTGAACAAGTCCAGGAAAGTCACAGAACATGCCTGGAACCAATACTTCTTTACACCACCATTCTCTTTCGCAATGTAGATTCAAATGAAAAGTCAGATGCTCTAAAGAATAAGATATCTAGGCTATGGGAGTGTATTGTCCTCTGGTGAACATGTCCAGGAAAGTCACAGAAAATTCCTGGAACGAATGCTTCTTAAAGGAAGGTAAATATTCGCCCGAACAGGGACTTGAACCCTGGACCCTCAGATTAAAAGTCTGATGCTCTACCGACTGAGCTATCCGGGCTCTGAATTTGTCCATTCTCATGCACCTAACGTGCCGGGCAGTGGAACCTTTTGACAAGGGTGAATTGTCATATGGTACATTTCCCCAGATATCCAGGCCTCCATTCAAAATGTGGTATTTATGAAATCTGAACTATGCCTCTTCTCCAAATATGCCATTCCAAGCTATCCGGGCTCTGGGAGTGTTTTGTCCACTGGTGAACATGTCCAGGAAAGACACAGAAAATGCCTGGAACCAATATTTCTTTACACCAGCATTCACTTTCGCAAAGTCCACGGGAGACAGAAAATCGCTTAGACAGAGTATACTGTGTGCATGCCAAACTTAAAACAGTCATCCAAAATGGGAGATTCAACTTGTAGATTCAAATTAAAAGTCTAATGCTCTATCGACTGAGCTATCCAGGCTTTGACTTTGAACATTGATATGAGTGAATTGTCCACTGGTGAACATGTCCAGGAAAGTCACAGAAAATGCTTGGAACCAATTCTTCTTAACACCACCATTCTCTTTGGCAAAATCCTCAGAGATAGCAAATAGCTTAGTCAGAGGATACTGTGTGCATGCCAAACTTAAATCAGTCATCCAAACAGGGAGTTTAAACCAGTAGATTCAAATTAAAAGTCAGATGCTCTAAAGAATAAACTATCTAGGCTATGGGAGTGTATTGTCCTCTGAACATGCCTGGAACCAATACTTCTTTCGCAATGTAGATTCAGATTAAAAGTCAGATGCTCTAAAGAATAAGCTATCTAGGCTATGGGAGTGTATTGTCCACTGGTGAACAAGTCCAGGAAAGTCACAGAACATGCCTGGAACCAATACTTCTTTACACCACCATTCTCTTTCGCAATGTAGATTCAAATGAAAAGTCAGATGCTCTAAAGAATAAGATATCTAGGCTATGGGAGTGTATTGTCCTCTGGTGAACATGTCCAGGAAAGTCACAGAAAATTCCTGGAACGAATGCTTCTTAAAGGAAGGTAAATATTCGCCCGAACAGGGACTTGAACCCTGGACCCTCAGATTAAAAGTCTGATGCTCTACCGACTGAGCTATCCGGGCTCTGAATTTGTCCATTCTCATGCACCTAACGTGCCGGGCAGTGGAACCTTTTGACAAGGGTGAATTGTCATATGGTACATTTCCCCAGATATCCAGGCCTCCATTCAAAATGTGGTATTTATGAAATCTGAACTATGCCTCTTCTCCAAATATGCCATTCCAAGCTATCCGGGCTCTGGGAGTGTTTTGTCCACTGGTGAACATGTCCAGGAAAGACACAGAAAATGCCTGGAACCAATATTTCTTTACACCAGCATTCACTTTCGCAAAGTCCACGGGAGACAGAAAATCGCTTAGACAGAGTATACTGTGTGCATGCCAAACTTAAAACAGTCATCCAAAATGGGAGATTCAACTTGTAGATTCAAATTAAAAGTCTAATGCTCTATCGACTGAGCTATCCAGGCTTTGACTTTGAACATTGATATGAGTGAATTGTCCACTGGTGAACATGTCCAGGAAAGTCACAGAAAATGCTTGGAACCAATTCTTCTTAACACCACCATTCTCTTTGGCAAAATCCTCAGAGATAGCAAATAGCTTAGTCAGAGGATACTGTGTGCATGCCAAACTTAAATCAGTCATCCAAACAGGGAGTTTAAACCAGTAGATTCAAATTAAAAGTCAGATGCTCTAAAGAATAAACTATCTAGGCTATGGGAGTGTATTGTCCTCTGAACATGCCTGGAACCAATACTTCTTTACACCAGCATTCTCTTTCGCAATGTAGATTCAGATTAAAAGTCAGATGCTCTAAAGAATAAGCTATCTAGGCTATGGGAGTGTATTGTCCACTGGTGAACAAGTCCAGGAAAGTCACAGAACATGCCTGGAACCAATACTTCTTAAAGGAAGGTAAATATTCGCCCGAACAGGGACTTGAACCCTGGACCCTCAGATTAAAAGTCTGATGCTCTACCGACTGAGCTATCCGGGCTCTGAATTTGACCATTCTCATGCACCTAACGTGCCGGGCAGTGGAACCTTTTGACAAGGGTGAATTGTCATATGGTACATTTCCCCAGATATCCAGGCCTCCATTCAAAATGTGGTATTTATGAAATCTGAACTATGCCTCTTCTACAAATATGCCATTCCAAGCTATCCGGGCTCTGGGAGTGTTTTGTCCACTGGTGAACATGTCCAGGAAAGACACAGAAAATGCCTGGAACCAATATTTCTTTACACCAGCATTCACTTTCGCAATGTCCACGGGAGACAGAAAATCGCTTAGACAGAGTATACTGTGTGCATCCCAAACTTAAATCAGTCATCCAAACAGGGAGATTCAACTTGTAGATTTAAATTAAAAGTCTAATGCTCTATCGACTGAGCTATCCAGGCTTTGACTTTGAACATTGATATGAGTGAATTGTCCACTGGTGAACATGTCCAGGAAAGTCACAGAAAATGCTTGGAACCAATTCTTCTTAACACCACCATTCTCTTTGGCAAAATCCTCAGAGATAGCAAATAGCTTAGTCAGAGGATACTGTGTGCATGCCAAACTTAAATCAGTCATCCAAACAGGGAGTTTAAACCAGTAGATTCAAATTAAAAGTCAGATGCTCTAAAGAATAAACTATCTAGGCTATGGGAGTGTATTGTCCTCTGAACATGCCTGGAACCAATACTTCTTTCGCAATGTAGATTCAGATTAAAAGTCAGATGCTCTAAAGAATAAGCTATCTAGGCTATGGGAGTGTATTGTCCACTGGTGAACAAGTCCAGGAAAGTCACAGAACATGCCTGGAACCAATACTTCTTTACACCACCATTCTCTTTCGCAATGTAGATTCAAATGAAAAGTCAGATGCTCTAAAGAATAAGATATCTAGGCTATGGGAGTGTATTGTCCTCTGGTGAACATGTCCAGGAAAGTCACAGAAAATTCCTGGAACGAATGCTACTTAAAGGAAGGTAAATATTCGCCCGAACAGGGACTTGAACCCTGGACCCTCAGATTAAAAGTCTGATGCTCTACCGACTGAGCTATCCGGGCTGTGAATTTGTCCATTCTCATGCACCTAACGTGCCGGGCAGTGGAACCTTTTGACAAGGGTGAATTGTCATATGGTACATTTCCCCAGATATCCAGGCCTCCATTCAAAATGTGGTATTTATGAAATCTGAACTATGCCTCTTCTCCAAATATGCCATTCCAAGCTATCCGGGCTCTGGGAGTGTTTTGTCCACTGGTGAGCATGTCCAGGAAAGACACAGAAAATGCCTGGAACCAATATTTCTTTACACCTGCATTCACTTTTGCAAAGTCCACGGGAGACAGAAAATCGCTTAGACAGAGTATACTGTGTGCATGCCAAACTTAAATCAGTCATCCAAACAGGGAGATTCAACTTGTAGATTCAAATTAAAAGTCTAATGCTCTATCGACTGAGCTATCCAGGCTTTGACTTTGAACATTGATATGAGTGAATTGTCCACTGGTGAACATGTCCAGGAAAGTCACAGAAAATGCTTGGAACCAATTCTTCTTAACACCACCATTCTCTTTGGCAAAATCCTCAGAGATAGCAAATAGCTTAGTCAGAGGATACTGTGTGCATGCCAAACTTAAATCAGTCATCCAAACAGGGAGTTTAAACCAGTAGATTCAAATTAAAAGTCAGATGCTCTAAAGAATAAACTATCTAGGCTATGGGAGTGTATTGTCCTCTGAACATGCCTGGAACCAATACTTCTTTCGCAATGTAGATTCAGATTAAAAGTCAGATGCTCTAAAGAATAAGCTATCTAGGCTATGGGAGTGTATTGTCCACTGGTGAACAAGTCCAGGAAAGTCACAGAACATGCCTGGAACCAATACTTCTTTACACCACCATTCTCTTTCGCAATGTAGATTCAAATGAAAAGTCAGATGCTCTAAAGAATAAGATATCTAGGCTATGGGAGTGTATTGTCCTCTGGTGAACATGTCCAGGAAAGTCACAGAAAATTCCTGGAACGAATGCTTCTTAAAGGAAGGTAAATATTCACCCGAACAGGGACTTGAACCCTGGACCCTCAGATTAAAAGTCTGATGCTCTACCGACTGAGCTATCCGGGCTCTGAATTTGTCCATTCTCATGCACCTAACGTGCCGGGCAGTGGAACCTTTTGACAAGGGTGAATTGTCATATGGTACATTTCCCCAGATATCCAGGCCTCCATTCAAAATGTGGTATTTATGAAATCTGAACTATGCCTCTTCTCCAAATATGCCATTCCAAGCTATCCGGGCTCTGGGAGTGTTTTGTCCACTGGTGAACATGTCCAGGAAAGACACAGAAAATGCCTGGAACCAATATTTCTTTACACCAGCATTCACTTTCGCAAAGTCCACGGGAGACAGAAAATCGCTTAGACAGAGTATACTGTGTGCATGCCAAACTTAAAACAGTCATCCAAAATGGGAGATTCAACTTGTAGATTCAAATTAAAAGTCTAATGCTCTATCGACTGAGCTATCCAGGCTTTGACTTTGAACATTGATATGAGTGAATTGTCCACTGGTGAACATGTCCAGGAAAGTCACAGAAAATGCTTGGAACCAATTCTTCTTAACACCACCATTCTCTTTGGCAAAATCCTCAGAGATAGCAAATAGCTTAGTCAGAGGATACTGTGTGCATGCCAAACTTAAATCAGTCATCCAAACAGGGAGTTTAAACCAGTAGATTCAAATTAAAAGTCAGATGCTCTAAAGAATAAACTATCTAGGCTATGGGAGTGTATTGTCCTCTGAACATGCCTGGAACCAATACTTCTTTACACCAGCATTCTCTTTCGCAATGTAGATTCAGATTAAAAGTCAGATGCTCTAAAGAATAAGCTATCTAGGCTATGGGAGTGTATTGTCCACTGGTGAACAAGTCCAGGAAAGTCACAGAACATGCCTGGAACCAATACTTCTTAAAGGAAGGTAAATATTCGCCCGAACAGGGACTTGAACCCTGGACCCTCAGATTAAAAGTCTGATGCTCTACCGACTGAGCTATCCGGGCTCTGAATTTGACCATTCTCATGCACCTAACGTGCCGGGCAGTGGAACCTTTTGACAAGGGTGAATTGTCATATGGTACATTTCCCCAGATATCCAGGCCTCCATTCAAAATGTGGTATTTATGAAATCTGAACTATGCCTCTTCTACAAATATGCCATTCCAAGCTATCCGGGCTCTGGGAGTGTTTTGTCCACTGGTGAACATGTCCAGGAAAGACACAGAAAATGCCTGGAACCAATATTTCTTTACACCAGCATTCACTTTCGCAATGTCCACGGGAGACAGAAAATCGCTTAGACAGAGTATACTGTGTGCATCCCAAACTTAAATCAGTCATCCAAACAGGGAGATTCAACTTGTAGATTTAAATTAAAAGTCTAATGCTCTATCGACTGAGCTATCCAGGCTTTGACTTTGAACATTGATATGAGTGAATTGTCCACTGGTGAACATGTCCAGGAAAGTCACAGAAAATGCTTGGAACCAATTCTTCTTAACACCACCATTCTCTTTGGCAAAATCCTCAGAGATAGCAAATAGCTTAGTCAGAGGATACTGTGTGCATGCCAAACTTAAATCAGTCATCCAAACAGGGAGTTTAAACCAGTAGATTCAAATTAAAAGTCAGATGCTCTAAAGAATAAACTATCTAGGCTATGGGAGTGTATTGTCCTCTGAACATGCCTGGAACCAATACTTCTTTCGCAATGTAGATTCAGATTAAAAGTCAGATGCTCTAAAGAATAAGCTATCTAGGCTATGGGAGTGTATTGTCCACTGGTGAACAAGTCCAGGAAAGTCACAGAACATGCCTGGAACCAATACTTCTTTACACCACCATTCTCTTTCGCAATGTAGATTCAAATGAAAAGTCAGATGCTCTAAAGAATAAGATATCTAGGCTATGGGAGTGTATTGTCCTCTGGTGAACATGTCCAGGAAAGTCACAGAAAATTCCTGGAACGAATGCTACTTAAAGGAAGGTAAATATTCGCCCGAACAGGGACTTGAACCCTGGACCCTCAGATTAAAAGTCTGATGCTCTACCGACTGAGCTATCCGGGCTGTGAATTTGTCCATTCTCATGCACCTAACGTGCCGGGCAGTGGAACCTTTTGACAAGGGTGAATTGTCATATGGTACATTTCCCCAGATATCCAGGCCTCCATTCAAAATGTGGTATTTATGAAATCTGAACTATGCCTCTTCTCCAAATATGCCATTCCAAGCTATCCGGGCTCTGGGAGTGTTTTGTCCACTGGTGAGCATGTCCAGGAAAGACACAGAAAATGCCTGGAACCAATATTTCTTTACACCAGCATTCACTTTTGCAAAGTCCACGGGAGACAGAAAATCGCTTAGACAGAGTATACTGTGTGCATGCCAAACTTAAATCAGTCATCCAAACAGGGAGATTCAACTTGTAGATTCAAATTAAAAGTCTAATGCTCTATCGACTGAGCTATCCAGGCTTTGACTTTGAACATTGATATGAGTGAATTGTCCACTGGTGAACATGTCCAGGAAAGTCACAGAAAATGCTTGGAACCAATTCTTCTTAACACCACCATTCTCTTTGGCAAAATCCTCAGAGATAGCAAATAGCTTAGTCAGAGGATACTGTGTGCATGCCAAACTTAAATCAGTCATCCAAACAGGGAGTTTAAACCAGTAGATTCAAATTAAAAGTCAGATGCTCTAAAGAATAAGCTATCTAGGCTATGGGAGTGTATTGTCCACTGGTGAACAAGTCCAGGAAAGTCACAGAACATGCCTGGAACCAATACTTCTTTACACCACCATTCTCTTTCGCAATGTAGATTCAGATGAAAAGTCAGATGCTCTAAAGAATAAGCTATCTAGGCTATGGGAGTGTATTGTCCTCTGGTGAACATGTCCAGGAAAGTCACAGAAAATTCCTGGAACGAATGCTTCTTAAAGGAAGGTAAATATTTGCCCGAACAGGGACTTGAACCCTGGACCCTCAGATTAAAAGTCTGATGCTCTACCGACTGAGCTATCCGGGCTCTGAATTTGTCCATTCTCATGCACCTAACGTGCCGGGCAGTGGAACCTTTTGACAAGGGTGAATTGTCATATGGTACATTTCCCCAGATATCCAGGCCTCCATTCAAAATGTGGTATTTATGAAATCTGAACTATGCCTCTTCTCCAAATATGCCATTCCAAGCTATCCGGGCTCTGGGAGTGTTTTGTCCACTGGTGAACATGTCCAGGAAAGACACAGAAAATGCCTGGAACCAATATTTCTTTACACCAGCATTCACTTTCGCAAAGTCCACGGGAGACAGAAAATCGCTTAGACAGAGTATACTGTGTGCATGCCAAACTTAAAACAGTCATCCAAAATGGGAGATTCAACTTGTAGATTCAAATTAAAAGTCTAATGCTCTATCGACTGAGCTATCCAGGCTTTGACTTTGAACATTGATATGAGTGAATTGTCCACTGGTGAACATGTCCAGGAAAGTCACAGAAAATGCTTGGAACCAATTCTTCTTAACACCACCATTCTCTTTGGCAAAATCCTCAGAGATAGCAAATAGCTTAGTCAGAGGATACTGTGTGCATGCCAAACTTAAATCAGTCATCCAAACAGGGAGTTTAAACCAGTAGATTCAAATTAAAAGTCAGATGCTCTAAAGAATAAACTATCTAGGCTATGGGAGTGTATTGTCCTCTGAACATGCCTGGAACCAATACTTCTTTACACCAGCATTCTCTTTCGCAATGTAGATTCAGATTAAAAGTCAGATGCTCTAAAGAATAAGCTATCTAGGCTATGGGAGTGTATTGTCCACTGGTGAACAAGTCCAGGAAAGTCACAGAACATGCCTGGAACCAATACTTCTTAAAGGAAGGTAAATATTCGCCCGAACAGGGACTTGAACCCTGGACCCTCAGATTAAAAGTCTGATGCTCTACCGACTGAGCTATCCGGGCTCTGAATTTGACCATTCTCATGCACCTAACGTGCCGGGCAGTGGAACCTTTTGACAAGGGTGAATTGTCATATGGTACATTTCCCCAGATATCCAGGCCTCCATTCAAAATGTGGTATTTATGAAATCTGAACTATGCCTCTTCTACAAATATGCCATTCCAAGCTATCCGGGCTCTGGGAGTGTTTTGTCCACTGGTGAACATGTCCAGGAAAGACACAGAAAATGCCTGGAACCAATATTTCTTTACACCAGCATTCACTTTCGCAATGTCCACGGGAGACAGAAAATCGCTTAGACAGAGTATACTGTGTGCATCCCAAACTTAAATCAGTCATCCAAACAGGGAGATTCAACTTGTAGATTTAAATTAAAAGTCTAATGCTCTATCGACTGAGCTATCCAGGCTTTGACTTTGAACATTGATATGAGTGAATTGTCCACTGGTGAACATGTCCAGGAAAGTCACAGAAAATGCTTGGAACCAATTCTTCTTAACACCACCATTCTCTTTGGCAAAATCCTCAGAGATAGCAAATAGCTTAGTCAGAGGATACTGTGTGCATGCCAAACTTAAATCAGTCATCCAAACAGGGAGTTTAAACCAGTAGATTCAAATTAAAAGTCAGATGCTCTAAAGAATAAACTATCTAGGCTATGGGAGTGTATTGTCCTCTGAACATGCCTGGAACCAATACTTCTTTCGCAATGTAGATTCAGATTAAAAGTCAGATGCTCTAAAGAATAAGCTATCTAGGCTATGGGAGTGTATTGTCCACTGGTGAACAAGTCCAGGAAAGTCACAGAACATGCCTGGAACCAATACTTCTTTACACCACCATTCTCTTTCGCAATGTAGATTCAAATGAAAAGTCAGATGCTCTAAAGAATAAGATATCTAGGCTATGGGAGTGTATTGTCCTCTGGTGAACATGTCCAGGAAAGTCACAGAAAATTCCTGGAACGAATGCTACTTAAAGGAAGGTAAATATTCGCCCGAACAGGGACTTGAACCCTGGACCCTCAGATTAAAAGTCTGATGCTCTACCGACTGAGCTATCCGGGCTGTGAATTTGTCCATTCTCATGCACCTAACGTGCCGGGCAGTGGAACCTTTTGACAAGGGTGAATTGTCATATGGTACATTTCCCCAGATATCCAGGCCTCCATTCAAAATGTGGTATTTATGAAATCTGAACTATGCCTCTTCTCCAAATATGCCATTCCAAGCTATCCGGGCTCTGGGAGTGTTTTGTCCACTGGTGAGCATGTCCAGGAAAGACACAGAAAATGCCTGGAACCAATATTTCTTTACACCAGCATTCACTTTTGCAAAGTCCACGGGAGACAGAAAATCGCTTAGACAGAGTATACTGTGTGCATGCCAAACTTAAATCAGTCATCCAAACAGGGAGATTCAACTTGTAGATTCAAATTAAAAGTCTAATGCTCTATCGACTGAGCTATCCAGGCTTTGACTTTGAACATTGATATGAGTGAATTGTCCACTGGTGAACATGTCCAGGAAAGTCACAGAAAATGCTTGGAACCAATTCTTCTTAACACCACCATTCTCTTTGGCAAAATCCTCAGAGATAGCAAATAGCTTAGTCAGAGGATACTGTGTGCATGCCAAACTTAAATCAGTCATCCAAACAGGGAGTTTAAACCAGTAGATTCAAATTAAAAGTCAGATGCTCTAAAGAATAAGCTATCTAGGCTATGGGAGTGTATTGTCCACTGGTGAACAAGTCCAGGAAAGTCACAGAACATGCCTGGAACCAATACTTCTTTACACCACCATTCTCTTTCGCAATGTAGATTCAGATGAAAAGTCAGATGCTCTAAAGAATAAGCTATCTAGGCTATGGGAGTGTATTGTCCTCTGGTGAACATGTCCAGGAAAGTCACAGAAAATTCCTGGAACGAATGCTTCTTAAAGGAAGGTAAATATTCGCCCGAACAGGGACTTGAACCCTGGACCCTCAGATTAAAAGTCTGATGCTCTTCCAGACTGAGCTATCCGGGCTCTGAATTTGTCCATTCTCATGCACCTAACGTGCCGGGCAGTGGAACCTTTTGACAAGGGTGAATTGTCATATGGTACATTTCCCCAGATATCCAGGCCTCCATTCAAAATGTGGTATTTATGAAATCTGAACTATGCCTCTTCTCCAAATATGCCATTCCAAGCTATCCGGGCTCTGGGAGTGTTTTGTCCACTGGTGAGCATGTCCAGGAAAGACACAGAAAATGCCTGGAACCAATATTTCTTTACACCAGCATTCACTTTTGCAAAGTCCACGGGAGACAGAAAATCGCTTAGACAGAGTATACTGTGTGCATGCCAAACTTAAATCAGTCATCCAAACAGGGAGATTCAACTTGTAGATTCAAATTAAAAGTCTAATGCTCTATCGACTGAGCTATCCAGGCTTTGACTTTGAACATTGATATGAGTGAATTGTCCACTGGTGAACATGTCCAGGAAAGTCACAGAAAATGCTTGGAACCAATTCTTCTTAACACCACCATTCTCTTTGGCAAAATCCTCAGAGATAGCAAATAGCTTAGTCAGAGGATACTGTGTGCATGCCAAACTTAAATCAGTCATCCAAACAGGGAGTTTAAACCAGTAGATTCAAATTAAAAGTCAGATGCTCTAAAGAATAAACTATCTAGGCTATGGGAGTGTATTGTCCTCTGAACATGCCTGGAACCAATACTTCTTTACACCAGCATTCTCTTTCGCAATGTAGATTCAGATTAAAAGTCAGATGCTCTAAAGAATAAGCTATCTAGGCTATGGGAGTGTATTGTCCACTGGTGAACAAGTCCAGGAAAGTCACAGAACATGCCTGGAACCAATACTTCTTAAAGGAAGGTAAATATTCGCCCGAACAGGGACTTGAACCCTGGACCCTCAGATTAAAAGTCTGATGCTCTACCGACTGAGCTATCCGGGCTCTGAATTTGACCATTCTCATGCACCTAACGTGCCGGGCAGTGGAACCTTTTGACAAGGGTGAATTGTCATATGGTACATTTCCCCAGATATCCAGGCCTCCATTCAAAATGTGGTATTTATGAAATCTGAACTATGCCTCTTCTACAAATATGCCATTCCAAGCTATCCGGGCTCTGGGAGTGTTTTGTCCACTGGTGAACATGTCCAGGAAAGACACAGAAAATGCCTGGAACCAATATTTCTTTACACCAGCATTCACTTTCGCAATGTCCACGGGAGACAGAAAATCGCTTAGACAGAGTATACTGTGTGCATCCCAAACTTAAATCAGTCATCCAAACAGGGAGATTCAACTTGTAGATTTAAATTAAAAGTCTAATGCTCTATCGACTGAGCTATCCAGGCTTTGACTTTGAACATTGATATGAGTGAATTGTCCACTGGTGAACATGTCCAGGAAAGTCACAGAAAATGCTTGGAACCAATTCTTCTTAACACCACCATTCTCTTTGGCAAAATCCTCAGAGATAGCAAATAGCTTAGTCAGAGGATACTGTGTGCATGCCAAACTTAAATCAGTCATCCAAACAGGGAGTTTAAACCAGTAGATTCAAATTAAAAGTCAGATGCTCTAAAGAATAAACTATCTAGGCTATGGGAGTGTATTGTCCTCTGAACATGCCTGGAACCAATACTTCTTTCGCAATGTAGATTCAGATTAAAAGTCAGATGCTCTAAAGAATAAGCTATCTAGGCTATGGGAGTGTATTGTCCACTGGTGAACAAGTCCAGGAAAGTCACAGAACATGCCTGGAACCAATACTTCTTTACACCACCATTCTCTTTCGCAATGTAGATTCAAATGAAAAGTCAGATGCTCTAAAGAATAAGATATCTAGGCTATGGGAGTGTATTGTCCTCTGGTGAACATGTCCAGGAAAGTCACAGAAAATTCCTGGAACGAATGCTACTTAAAGGAAGGTAAATATTCGCCCGAACAGGGACTTGAACCCTGGACCCTCAGATTAAAAGTTTGATGCTCTACCGACTGAGCTATCCGGGCTGTGAATTTGTCCATTCTCATGCACCTAACGTGCCGGGCAGTGGAACCTTTTGACAAGGGTGAATTGTCATATGGTACATTTCCCCAGATATCCAGGCCTCCATTCAAAATGTGGTATTTATGAAATCTGAACTATGCCTCTTCTCCAAATATGCCATTCCAAGCTATCCGGGCTCTGGGAGTGTTTTGTCCACTGGTGAGCATGTCCAGGAAAGACACAGAAAATGCCTGGAACCAATATTTCTTTACACCAGCATTCACTTTTGCAAAGTCCACGGGAGACAGAAAATCGCTTAGACAGAGTATACTGTGTGCATGCCAAACTTAAATCAGTCATCCAAACAGGGAGATTCAACTTGTAGATTCAAATTAAAAGTCTAATGCTCTATCGACTGAGCTATCCAGGCTTTGACTTTGAACATTGATATGAGTGAATTGTCCACTGGTGAACATGTCCAGGAAAGTCACAGAAAATGCTTGGAACCAATTCTTCTTAACACCACCATTCTCTTTGGCAAAATCCTCAGAGATAGCAAATAGCTTAGTCAGAGGATACTGTGTGCATGCCAAACTTAAATCAGTCATCCAAACAGGGAGTTTAAACCAGTAGATTCAAATTAAAAGTCAGATGCTCTAAAGAATAAGCTATCTAGGCTATGGGAGTGTATTGTCCACTGGTGAACAAGTCCAGGAAAGTCACAGAACATGCCTGGAACCAATACTTCTTTACACCACCATTCTCTTTCGCAATGTAGATTCAGATGAAAAGTCAGATGCTCTAAAGAATAAGCTATCTAGGCTATGGGAGTGTATTGTCCTCTGGTGAACATGTCCAGGAAAGTCACAGAAAATTCCTGGAACGAATGCTTCTTAAAGGAAGGTAAATATTCGCCCGAACAGGGACTTGAACCCTGGACCCTCAGATTAAAAGTCTGATGCTCTACCGACTGAGCTATCCGGGCTCTGAATTTGTCCATTCTCATGCACCTAACGTGCCGGGCAGTGGAACCTTTTGACAAGGGTGAATTGTCATATGGTACATTTCCCCAGATATCCAGGCCTCCATTCAAAATGTGGTATTTATGAAATCTGAACTATGCCTCTTCTCCAAATATGCCATTCCAAGCTATCCGGGCTCTGGGAGTGTTTTGTCCACTGGTGAGCATGTCCAGGAAAGACACAGAAAATGCCTGGAACCAATATTTCTTTACACCAGCATTCACTTTTGCAAAGTCCACGGGAGACAGAAAATCGCTTAGACAGAGTATACTGTGTGCATGCCAAACTTAAATCAGTCATCCAAACAGGGAGATTCAACTTGTAGATTCAAATTAAAAGTCTAATGCTCTATCGACTGAGCTATCCAGGCTTTGACTTTGAACATTGATATGAGTGAATTGTCCACTGGTGAACATGTCCAGGAAAGTCACAGAAAATGCTTGGAACCAATTCTTCTTAACACCACCATTCTCTTTGGCAAAATCCTCAGAGATAGCAAATAGCTTAGTCAGAGGATACTGTGTGCATGCCAAACTTAAATCAGTCATCCAAACAGGGAGTTTAAACCAGTAGATTCAAATTAAAAGTCAGATGCTCTAAAGAATAAACTATCTAGGCTATGGGAGTGTATTGTCCTCTGAACATGCCTGGAACCAATACTTCTTTCGCAATGTAGATTCAGATTAAAAGTCAGATGCTCTAAAGAATAAGCTATCTAGGCTATGGGAGTGTATTGTCCACTGGTGAACAAGTCCAGGAAAGTCACAGAACATGCCTGGAACCAATACTTCTTTACACCACCATTCTCTTTCGCAATGTAGATTCAAATGAAAAGTCAGATGCTCTAAAGAATAAGATATCTAGGCTATGGGAGTGTATTGTCCTCTGGTGAACATGTCCAGGAAAGTCACAGAAAATTCCTGGAACGAATGCTTCTTAAAGGAAGGTAAATATTCGCCCGAACAGGGACTTGAACCCTGGACCCTCAGATTAAAAGTCTGATGCTCTACCGACTGAGCTATCCGGGCTCTGAATTTGTCCATTCTCATGCACCTAACGTGCCGGGCAGTGGAACCTTTTGACAAGGGTGAATTGTCATATGGTACATTTCCCCAGATATCCAGGCCTCCATTCAAAATGTGGTATTTATGAAATCTGAACTATGCCTCTTCTCCAAATATGCCATTCCAAGCTATCCGGGCTCTGGGAGTGTTTTGTCCACTGGTGAGCATGTCCAGGAAAGACACAGAAAATGCCTGGAACCAATATTTCTTTACACCAGCATTCACTTTCGCAAAGTCCACGGGAGACAGAAAATCGCTTAGACAGAGTATACTGTGTGCATCCCAAACTTAAATCAGTCATCCAAACAGGGAGATTCAACTTGTAGATTTAAATTAAAAGTCTAATGCTCTATCGACTGAGCTATCCAGGCTTTGACTTTGAACATGGATATGAGTGAATTGTCCACTGGTGAACATGTCCAGGAAAGTCACAGAAAATGCTTGGAACCAATTCTTCTTAACACCACCATTCTCTTTGGCAAAATCCTCAGAGATAGCAAATAGCTTAGTCAGAGGATACTGTGTGCATGCCAAACTTAAATCAGTCATCCAAACAGGGAGTTTAAACCAGTAGATTCAAATTAAAAGTCAGATGCTCTAAAGAATAAGCTATCTAGGCTATGGGAGTGTATTGTCCACTGGTGAACAAGTCCAGGAAAGTCACAGAACATGCCTGGAACCAATACTTCTTTACACCAGCATTCTCTTTCGCAATGTAGATTCAGATGAAAAGTCAGATGCTCTAAAGAATAAGCTATCTAGGCTATGGGAGTGTATTGTCCTCTGGTGAACATGTCCAGGAAAGTCACAGAAAATTCCTGGAACGAATGCTTCTTAAAGGAAGGTAAATATTCACCCGAACAGGGACTTGAACCCTGGACCCTCAGATTAAAAGTCTGATGCTCTACCGACTGAGCTATCCGGGCTCTGAATTTGTACATTCTCATGCACCTAACGTGCCGGGAAGTGGAACCTTTTGACAAGGGTGAATTGTCATATGGTACATTTCCCCAGATATCCAGGCCTCCATTCAAAATGTGGTATTTATGAAATCTGAACTATGCCTCTTCTCCAAATATGCCATTCCAAGCTATCCGGGCTCTGGGAGTGTTTTGTCCACTGGTGAACATGTCCAGGAAAGACACAGAAAATGCCTGGAACCAATATTTCTTTACACCAGCATTCACTTTCGCAAAGTCCACGGGAGACAGAAAATCGCTTAGACAGAGTATACTGTGTGCATGCCAAACTTAAATCAGTCATCCAAACAGGGAGATTCAACTTGTAGATTCAAATTAAAAGTCTAATGCTCTATCGACTGAGCTATCCAGGCTTTGACTTTGAACATTGATATGAGTGAATTGTCCACTGGTGAACATGTCCAGGAAAGTCACAGAAAATGCTTGGAACCAATTCTTCTTAACACCACCATTCTCTTTGGCAAAATCCTCAGAGATAGCAAATAGCTTAGTCAGAGGATACTGTGTGCATGCCAAACTTAAATCAGTCATCCAAACAGGGAGTTTAAACCAGTAGATTCAAATTAAAAGTCAGATGCTCTAAAGAATAAACTATCTAGGCTATGGGAGTGTATTGTCCTCTGAACATGCCTGGAACCAATACTTCTTTACACCAGCATTCTCTTTCGCAATGTAGATTCAGATGAAAAGTCAGATGCTCTAAAGAATAAGCTATCTAGGCTATGGGAGTGTATTGTCCTCTGGTGAACATGTCCAGGAAAGTCACAGAAAATTCCTGGAACGAATGCTTCTTAAAGGAAGGTAAATATTCGCCCGAACAGGGACTTGAACCCTGGACCCTCAGAATAAAAGTCTGATGCTCTACCGACTGATCTATCCGGGCTCTGAATTTGTTCATTCTCATGCACCTAACGTGCCGGGCAGTGGAACCTTTTGACAAGGGTGAATTGTCATATGGTACATTTCCCCAGATATCCAGGCCTCCATTCAAAATGTGGTATTTATGAAATCTGAACTATGCCTCTTCTCCAAATATGCCATTCCAAGCTATCCGGGCTCTGGGAGTGTTTTGTCCACTGGTGAACATGTCCAGGAAAGACACAGAAAATGCCTGGAACCAATATTTCTTTACACCAGCATTCACTTTCGCAAAGTCCACGGGAGACAGAAAATCACTTAGACAGAGTATACTGTGTGCATGCCAAACTTAAATCAGTCATCCAAACAGAGAGATTCAACTTGTAGATTCAAATTAAAAGTCTAATGCTCTATCGACTGAGCTATCCAGGCTTTGACTTTGAACATTGATATGAGTGAATTGTCCACTGGTGAACATGTCCAGGAAAGTCACAGAAAATGCTTGGAACCAATTCTTCTTAACACCACCATTCTCTTTGGCAAAATCCTCAGAGATAGCAAATAGCTTAGTCAGAGGATACTGTGTGCATGCCAAACTTAAATCAGTCATCCAAACAGGGAGTTTAAACCAGTAGATTCAAATTAAAAGTCAGATGCTCTAAAGAATAAACTATCTAGGCTATGGGAGTGTATTGTCCTCTGAACATGCCTGGAACCAATACTTCTTTACACCAGCATTCTCTTTCGCAATGTAGATTCAGATGAAAAGTCAGATGCTCTAAAGAATAAGCTATCTAGGCTATGGGAGTGTATTGTCCTCTGGTGAACATGTCCAGGAAAGTCACAGAAAATTCCTGGAACGAATGCTTCTTAAAGGAAGGTAAATATTCGCCCGAACAGGGACTTGAACCCTGGACCCTCAGATTAAAAGTCTGATGCTCTACCGACTGAGCTATCCGGGCTCTGAATTTGTACATTCTCATGCACCTAACGTGCCGGGAAGTGGAACCTTTTGACAAGGGTGAATTGTCATATGGTACATTTCCCCAGATATCCAGGCCTCCATTCAAAATGTGGTATTTATGAAATCTGAACTATGCCTCTTCTCCAAATATGCCATTCCAAGCTATCCGGGCTCTGGGAGTGTTTTGTCCACTGGTGAACATGTCCAGGAAAGACACAGAAAATGCCTGGAACCAATATTTCTTTACACCAGCATTCACTTTCGCAAAGTCCACGGGAGACAGAAAATCGCTTAGACAGAGTATACTGTGTGCATGCCAAACTTAAATCAGTCATCCAAACAGGGAGATTCAACTTGTAGATTCAAATTAAAAGTCTAATGCTCTATCGACTGAGCTATCCAGGCTTTGACTTTGAACATTGATATGAGTGAATTGTCCACTGGTGAACATGTCCAGGAAAGTCACAGAAAATGCTTGGAACCAATTCTTCTTAACACCACCATTCTCTTTGGCAAAATCCTCAGAGATAGCAAATAGCTTAGTCAGAGGATAATGTGTGCATGCCAAACTTAAATCAGTCACCCAAACAGGGAGTTTAAACCAGTAGATTCAAATTAAAAGTCAGATGCTCTAAAGAATAAACTATCTAGGCTATGGGAGTGTATTGTCCTCTGAACATGCCTGGAACCAATACTTCTTTACACCAGCATTCTCTTTCGCAATGTAGATTCAGATTAAAAGTCAGATGCTCTAAAGAATAAGCTATCTAGGCTATGGGAGTGTATTGTCCACTGGTGAACAAGTCCAGGAAAGTCACAGAACATGCCTGGAACCAATACTTCTTTACACCAGCATTCTCTTTCGCAATGTAGATTCAGATGAAAAGTCAGATGCTCTAAAGAATAAGCTATCTAGGCTATGGGAGTGTATTGTCCTCTGAACATGCCTGGAACCAATACTTCTTTACACCAGCATTCTCTTTCGCAATGTAGATTCAGATTAAAAGTCAGATGCTCTAAAGAATAAGCTATCTAGGCTATGGGAGTGTATTGTCCACTGGTGAACAAGTCCAGGAAAGTCACAGAACATGCCTGGAACCAATACTTCTTTACACCAGCATTCTCTTTCGCAATGTAGATTCAGATGAAAAGTCAGATGCTCTAAAGAATAAGCCATCTAGGCTAAGCCATCTAGGCTATGGGAGTGTATTGTCCTCTGGTGAACATGTCCAGGAAAGTCACAGAAAATTCTTGGAACGAATGCTTCTTAAAGGAAGGTAAATGGTAAATATTTGCCCGAACAGGGACTTGAACCCTGGACCCTCAGATTAAAAGTCTGATGCTCTACCGACTGAGCTATCCGGGCTCTGAATTTGTCCATTCTCATGCACCTAACGTGCCGGGCAGTGGAACCTTTTGACAAGGGTGAATTGTCATATGGTACATTTCCCCAGATATCCAGGCCTCCATTCAAAATGTGGTATTTATGAAATCTGAACTATGCCTCTTCTCCAAATATGCCATTCCAAGCTATCCGGGCTCTGGGAGTGTTTTGTCCACTGGTGAACATGTCCAGGAAAGACACAGAAAATGCCTGGAACCAATATTTCTTTACACCAGCATTCACTTTCGCAAAGTCCACGGGAGACAGAAAATCGCTTAGACAGAGTATACTGTGTGCATGCCAAACTTAAAACAGTCATCCAAAATGGGAGATTCAACTTGTAGATTCAAATTAAAAGTCTAATGCTCTATCGACTGAGCTATCCAGGCTTTGACTTTGAACATTGATATGAGTGAATTGTCCACTGGTGAACATGTCCAGGAAAGTCACAGAAAATGCTTGGAACCAATTCTTCTTAACACCACCATTCTCTTTGGCAAAATCCTCAGAGATAGCAAATAGCTTAGTCAGAGGATACTGTGTGCATGCCAAACTTAAATCAGTCATCCAAACAGGGAGTTTAAACCAGTAGATTCAAATTAAAAGTCAGATGCTCTAAAGAATAAACTATCTAGGCTATGGGAGTGTATTGTCCTCTGAACATGCCTGGAACCAATACTTCTTTACACCAGCATTCTCTTTCGCAATGTAGATTCAGATTAAAAGTCAGATGCTCTAAAGAATAAGCTATCTAGGCTATGGGAGTGTATTGTCCACTGGTGAACAAGTCCAGGAAAGTCACAGAACATGCCTGGAACCAATACTTCTTAAAGGAAGGTAAATATTCGCCCGAACAGGGACTTGAACCCTGGACCCTCAGATTAAAAGTCTGATGCTCTACCGACTGAGCTATCCGGGCTCTGAATTTGACCATTCTCATGCACCTAACGTGCCGGGCAGTGGAACCTTTTGACAAGGGTGAATTGTCATATGGTACATTTCCCCAGATATCCAGGCCTCCATTCAAAATGTGGTATTTATGAAATCTGAACTATGCCTCTTCTACAAATATGCCATTCCAAGCTATCCGGGCTCTGGGAGTGTTTTGTCCACTGGTGAACATGTCCAGGAAAGACACAGAAAATGCCTGGAACCAATATTTCTTTACACCAGCATTCACTTTCGCAAAGTCCACGGGAGACAGAAAATCGCTTAGACAGAGTATACTGTGTGCATCCCAAACTTAAATCAGTCATCCAAACAGGGAGATTCAACTTGTAGATTTAAATTAAAAGTCTAATGCTCTATCGACTGAGCTATCCAGGCTTTGACTTTGAACATTGATATGAGTGAATTGTCCACTGGTGAACATGTCCAGGAAAGTCACAGAAAATGCTTGGAACCAATTCTTCTTAACACCACCATTCTCTTTGGCAAAATCCTCAGAGATAGCAAATAGCTTAGTCAGAGGATACTGTGTGCATGCCAAACTTAAATCAGTCATCCAAACAGGGAGTTTAAACCAGTAGATTCAAATTAAAAGTCAGATGCTCTAAAGAATAAACTATCTAGGCTATGGGAGTGTATTGTCCTCTGAACATGCCTGGAACCAATACTTCTTTCGCAATGTAGATTCAGATTAAAAGTCAGATGCTCTAAAGAATAAGCTATCTAGGCTATGGGAGTGTATTGTCCACTGGTGAACAAGTCCAGGAAAGTCACAGAACATGCCTGGAACCAATACTTCTTTACACCACCATTCTCTTTCGCAATGTAGATTCAAATGAAAAGTCAGATGCTCTAAAGAATAAGATATCTAGGCTATGGGAGTGTATTGTCCTCTGGTGAACATGTCCAGGAAAGTCACAGAAAATTCCTGGAACGAATGCTTCTTAAAGGAAGGTAAATATTCGCCCGAACAGGGACTTGAACCCTGGACCCTCAGATTAAAAGTCTGATGCTCTACCGACTGAGCTATCCGGGCTGTGAATTTGTCCATTCTCATGCACCTAACGTGCCGGGCAGTGGAACCTTTTGACAAGGGTGAATTGTCATATGGTACATTTCCCCAGATATCCAGGCCTCCATTCAAAATGTGGTATTTATGAAATCTGAACTATGCCTCTTCTCCAAATATGCCATTCCAAGCTATCCGGGCTCTGGGAGTGTTTTGTCCACTGGTGAGCATGTCCAGGAAAGACACAGAAAATGCCTGGAACCAATATTTCTTTACACCAGCATTCACTTTTGCAAAGTCCACGGGAGACAGAAAATCGCTTAGACAGAGTATACTGTGTGCATGCCAAACTTAAATCAGTCATCCAAACAGGGAGATTCAACTTGTAGATTCAAATTAAAAGTCTAATGCTCTATCGACTGAGCTATCCAGGCTTTGACTTTGAACATTGATATGAGTGAATTGTCCACTGGTGAACATGTCCAGGAAAGTCACAGAAAATGCTTGGAACCAATTCTTCTTAACACCACCATTCTCTTTGGCAAAATCCTCAGAGATAGCAAATAGCTTAGTCAGAGGATACTGTGTGCATGCCAAACTTAAATCAGTCATCCAAACAGGGAGTTTAAACCAGTAGATTCAAATTAAAAGTCAGATGCTCTAAAGAATAAGCTATCTAGGCTATGGGAGTGTATTGTCCACTGGTGAACAAGTCCAGGAAAGTCACAGAACATGCCTGGAACCAATACTTCTTTACACCACCATTCTCTTTCGCAATGTAGATTCAGATGAAAAGTCAGATGCTCTAAAGAATAAGCTATCTAGGCTATGGGAGTGTATTGTCCTCTGGTGAACATGTCCAGGAAAGTCACAGAAAATTCCTGGAACGAATGCTTCTTAAAGGAAGGTAAATATTCACCCAAACAGGGACTTGAACCCTGGACCCTCAGATTAAAAGTCTGATGCTCTACCGACTGAGCTATCCGGGCTCTGAATTTGTCCATTCTCATGCACCTAACGTGCCGGGCAGTGGAACCTTTTGACAAGGGTGAATTGTCATATGGTACATTTCCCCAGATATCCAGGCCTCCATTCAAAATGTGGTATTTATGAAATCTGAACTATGCCTCTTCTCCAAATATGCCATTCCAAGCTATCCGGGCTCTGGGAGTGTTTTGTCCACTGGTGAGCATGTCCAGGAAAGACACAGAAAATGCCTGGAACCAATATTTCTTTACACCAGCATTCACTTTTGCAAAGTCCACGGGAGACAGAAAATCGCTTAGACAGAGTATACTGTGTGCATGCCAAACTTAAATCAGTCATCCAAACAGGGAGATTCAACTTGTAGATTCAAATTAAAAGTCTAATGCTCTATCGACTGAGCTATCCAGGCTTTGACTTTGAACATTGATATGAGTGAATTGTCCACTGGTGAACATGTCCAGGAAAGTCACAGAAAATGCTTGGAACCAATTCTTCTTAACACCACCATTCTCTTTGGCAAAATCCTCAGAGATAGCAAATAGCTTAGTCAGAGGATACTGTGTGCATGCCAAACTTAAATCAGTCATCCAAACAGGGAGTTTAAACCAGTAGATTCAAATTAAAAGTCAGATGCTCTAAAGAATAAGCTATCTAGGCTATGGGAGTGTATTGTCCACTGGTGAACAAGTCCAGGAAAGTCACAGAACATGCCTGGAACCAATACTTCTTTACACCACCATTCTCTTTCGCAATGTAGATTCAAATGAAAAGTCAGATGCTCTAAAGAATAAGATATCTAGGCTATGGGAGTGTATTGTCCTCTGGTGAACATGTCCAGGAAAGTCACAGAAAATTCCTGGAACGAATGCTTCTTAAAGGAAGGTAAATATTCGCCCGAACAGGGACTTGAACCCTGGACCCTCAGATTAAAAGTCTGATGCTCTACCGACTGAGCTATCCGGGCTCTGAATTTGTCCATTCTCATGCACCTAACGTGCCGGGCAGTGGAACCTTTTGACAAGGGTGAATTGTCATATGGTACATTTCCCCAGATATCCAGGCCTCCATTCAAAATGTGGTATTTATGAAATCTGAACTATGCCTCTTCTCCAAATATGCCATTCCAAGCTATCCGGGCTCTGGGAGTGTTTTGTCCACCGGTGAGCATGTCCAGGAAAGACACAGAAAATGCCTGGAACCAATATTTCTTTACACCAGCATTCACTTTTGCAAAGTCCACGGGAGACAGAAAATCGCTTAGACAGAGTATACTGTGTGCATGCCAAACTTAAATCAGTCATCCAAACAGGGAGATTCAACTTGTAGATTCAAATTAAAAGTCTAATGCTCTATCGACTGAGCTATCCAGGCTTTGACTTTGAACATTGATATGAGTGAATTGTCCACTGGTGAACATGTCCAGGAAAGTCACAGAAAATGCTTGGAACCAATTCTTCTTAACACCACCATTCTCTTTGGCAAAATCCTCAGAGATAGCAAATAGCTTAGTCAGAGGATACTGTGTGCATGCCAAACTTAAATCAGTCATCCAAACAGGGAGTTTAAACCAGTAGATTCAAATTAAAAGTCAGATGCTCTAAAGAATAAACTATCTAGGCTATGGGAGTGTATTGTCCTCTGAACATGCCTGGAACCAATACTTCTTTCGCAATGTAGATTCAGATTAAAAGTCAGATGCTCTAAAGAATAAGCTATCTAGGCTATGGGAGTGTATTGTCCACTGGTGAACAAGTCCAGGAAAGTCACAGAACATGCCTGGAACCAATTCTTCTTAACACCACCATTCTCTTTGGCAAAATCCTCAGAGATAGCAAATAGCTTAGTCAGAGGATACTGTGTGCATGCCAAACTTAAATCAGTCATCCAAACAGGGAGTTTAAACCAGTAGATTCAAATTAAAAGTCAGATGCTCTAAAGAATAAACTATCTAGGCTATGGGAGTGTATTGTCCTCTGAACATGCCTGGAACCAATACTTCTTTACACCAGCATTCTCTTTCGCAATGTAGATTCAGATGAAAAGTCAGATGCTCTAAAGAATAAGCTATCTAGGCTATGGGAATGTATTGTCCTCTGGTGAACATGTCCAGGAAAGTCACAGAAAATTCCTGGAACGAATGCTTCTTAAAGGAAGGTAAATATTCGCCCAAACAGGGACTTGAACCCTGGACCCTCAGATTAAAAGTCTGATGCTCTACCGACTGAGCTATCCGGGCTCTGAATTTGTCCATTCTCATGCACCTAACGTGCCGGGCAGTGGAACCTTTTGACAAGGGTGAATTGTCATATGGTACATTTCCCCAGATATCCAGGCCTCCATTCAAAATGTGGTATTTATGAAATCTGAACTATGCCTCTTCTCCAAATATGCCATTCCAAGCTATCCGGGCTCTGGGAGTGTTTTGTCCACTGGTGAACATGTCCAGGAAAGACACAGAAAATGCCTGGAACCAATATTTCTTTACACCAGCATTCACTTTCGCAAAGTCCACGTGAGACAGAAAATCGCTTAGACAGAGTATACTGTGTGCATGCCAAACTTAAATCAGTCATCCAAACAGGGAGATTCAACTTGTAGATTCAATTTAAAAGTCTAATGCTCTATCGACTGAGCTATCCAGGCTTTGACTTTGAACATTGATATGAGTGAATTGTCCACTGGTGAACATGTCCAGGAAAGTCACAGAAAATGCTTGGAACCAATTCTTCTTAACACCACCATTCTCTTTGGCAAAATCCTCAGAGATAGCAAATAGCTTAGTCAGAGGATACTGTGTGCATGCCAAACTTAAATCAGTCATCCAAACAGGGAGTTTAAACCAGTAGATTCAAATTAAAAGTCAGATGCTCTAAAGAATAAACTATCTAGGCTATGGGAGTGTATTGTCCTCTGAACATGCCTGGAACTAATACTTCTTTACACCACCATTCTCTTTCGCAATGTAGATTCAGATGAAAAGTCAGATGCTCTAAAGAATAAGCTATCTAGGCTATGGGAGTGTATTGTCCACTGGTGAACATGTCCAGGAAAGTCACAGAACATGCCTGGAACCAATACTTCTTTACACCACCATTCTCTTTCGCAATGTAGATTCAAATGAAAAGTCAGATGCTCTAAAGAATAAGATATCTAGGCTATGGGAGTGTATTGTCCTCTGGTGAACATGTCCAGGAAAGTCACAGAAAATTCCTGGAACGAATGCTTCTTAAAGGAAGGTAAATATTCGCCCAAACAGGGACTTGAACCCTGGACCCTCAGATTAAAAGTCTGATACTCTACCGACTGAGCTATCCAGGCTCTGAATTTGTCGATTGTCATGCACCTAACGTGCCGGGCAGTGGAACCTTTTGACAAGGGTGAATTGTCTTATGGTACATTTCCCCAGATATCCAGGCCTCCATTCAAAATGTGGTATTTATGAAATCTGAACTATGCCTCTTCTCCAAATATGCCATTCCAAGCTATCCGGGCTCTGGGAGTGTTTTGTCCGCTGGTGAACATGTCCAGGAAAGACACAGAAAATGCCTGGAACCAATATTTCTTTACACCAGCATTCACTTTCGCAAAGTCCACGTGAGACAGAAAATCGCTTAGACAGAGTATACTGTGTGCATGCCAAACTTAAATCAGTCATCCAAACAGGGAGATTCAACTTGTAGATTCAAATTAAAAGTCTAATGCTCTATCGACTGAGCTATCCAGGCTTTGACTTTGAACATTGATATGAGTGAATTGTCCACTGGTGAACATGTCCAGGAAAGTCACAGAAAATGCTTGGAACCAATTCTTCTTAACACCACCATTCTCTTTGGCAAAATCCTCAGAGATAGCAAATAGCTTAGTCAGAGGATACTGTGTGCATGCCAAACTTAAATCAGTCATCCAAACAGGGAGTTTAAACCAGTAGATTCAAATTAAAAGTCAGATGCTCTAAAGAATAAACTATCTAGGCTATGGGAGTGTATTGTCCTCTGAACATGCCTGGAACCAATACTTCTTTACACCAGCATTCTCTTTCGCAATGTAGATTCAGATGAAAAGTCAGATGCTCTAAAGAATAAGCTATCTAGGCTATGGGAGTGTATTGTCCTCTGGTGAACATGTCCAGGAAAGTCACAGAAAATTCCTGGAACGAATGCTTCTTAAAGGAAGGTAAATATTCACCCAAACAGGGACTTGAACCCTGGACCCTCAGATTAAAAGTCTGATGCTCTACCGACTGAGCTATCCGGGCTCTGAATTTGTCCATTCTCATGCACCTAACGTGCCGGGCAGTGGAACCTTTTGACAAGGGTGAATTGTCATATGGTACATTTCCCCAGATATCCAGGCCTCCATTCAAAATGTGGTATTTATGAAATCTGAACTATGCCTCTTCTCCAAATATGCCATTCCAAGCTATCCGGGCTCTGGGAGTGTTTTGTCCACTGGTGAACATGTCCAGGAAAGACACAGAAAATGCCTGGAACCAATATTTCTTTACACCAGCATTCACTTTCGCAAAGTCCACGGGAGACAGAAAATCGCTTAGACAGAGTATACTGTGTGCATGCCAAACTTAAATCAGTCATCCAAACAGGGAGATTCAACTTGTAGATTCAAATTAAAAGTCTAATGCTCTATCGACTGAGCTATCCAGGCTTTGACTTTGAACATTGATATGAGTGAATTGTCCACTGGTGAACATGTCCAGGAAAGTCACAGAAAATGCTTGGAACCAATTCTTCTTAACACCACCATTCTCTTTGGCAAAATCCTCAGAGATAGCAAATAGCTTAGTCAGAGGATACTGTGTGCATGCCAAACTTAAATCAGTCATCCAAACAGGGAGTTTAAACCAGTAGATTCAAATTAAAAGTCAGATGCTCTAAAGAATAAACTATCTAGGCTATGGGAGTGTATTGTCCTCTGAACATGCCTGGAACCAATACTTCTTTACACCAGCATTCTCTTTCGCAATGTAGATTCAGAT
Organism: Thymallus thymallus; assembly: GCA_023634145.1. Classification (NCBI taxonomy): domain Eukaryota; kingdom Metazoa; phylum Chordata; class Actinopteri; order Salmoniformes; family Salmonidae; genus Thymallus; species Thymallus thymallus. Next base: position 31,485,647 of record CM042409.1, on the reverse strand, counting down.
TAAAAGTCAGATGCTCTAAAGAATAAGCTATCTAGGCTATGGGAGTGTATTGTCCACTGGTGAACAAGTCCAGGAAAGTCACAGAACATGCCTGGAACCAATACTTCTTTACACCACCATTCTCTTTCGCAATGTAGATTCAAATGAAAAGTCAGATGCTCTAAAGAATAAGATATCTAGGCTATGGGAGTGTATTGTCCTCTGGTGAACATGTCCAGGAAAGTCACAGAAAATTCCTGGAACGAATGCTTCTTAAAGGAAGGTAAATATTCGCCCAAACAGGGACTTGAACCCTGGACCCTCAGATTAAAAGTCTGATGCTCTACCGACTGAGCTATCCGGGCTCTGAATTTGACCATTCTCATGCACCTAACGTGCCGGGCAGTGGAACCTTTTGACAAGGGTGAATTGTCATATGGTACATTTCCCCAGATATCCAGGCCTCCATTCAAAATGTGGTATTTATGAAATCTGAACTATGCCTCTTCTCCAAATATGCCATTCCAAGCTATCCGGGCTCTGGGAGTGTTTTGTCCACTGGTGAACATGTCCAGGAAAGACACAGAAAATGCCTGGAACCAATATTTCTTTACACCAGCATTCACTTTCGCAAAGTCCACGGGAGACAGAAAATCGCTTAGACAGAGTATACTGTGTGCATCCCAAACTTAAATCAGTCATCCAAACAGGGAGATTCAACTTGTAGATTCAAATTAAAAGTCTAATGCTCTATCGACTGAGCTATCCAGGCTTTGACTTTGAACATTGATATGAGTGAATTGTCCACTGGTGAACATGTCCAGGAAAGTCACAGAAAATGCTTGGAACCAATTCTTCTTAACACCACCATTCTCTTTGGCAAAATCCTCAGAGATAGCAAATAGCTTAGTCAGAGGATACTGTGTGCATGCCAAACTTAAATCAGTCATCCAAACAGGGAGTTTAAACCAGTAGATTCAAATTAAAAGTCAGATGCTCTAAAGAATAAACTATCTAGGCTATGGGAGTGTATTGTCCTCTGAACATGCCTGGAACCAATACTTCTTTACACCAGCATTCTCTTTCGCAATGTAGATTCAGATTAAAAGTCAGATGCTCTAAAGAATAAGCTATCTAGGCTATGGGAGTGTATTGTCCACTGGTGAACAAGTCCAGGAAAGTCACAGAACATGCCTGGAACCAATACTTCTTTACACCACCATTCTCTTTCGCAATGTAGATTCAAATGAAAAGTCAGATGCTCTAAAGAATAAGATATCTAGGCTATGGGAGTGTATTGTCCTCTGGTGAACATGTCCAGGAAAGTCACAGAAAATTCCTGGAACGAATGCTTCTTAAAGGAAGGTAAATATTCGCCCGAACAGGGACTTGAACCCTGGACCCTCAGATTAAAAGTCTGATGCTCTACCGACTGAGCTATCCGGGCTCTGATTTTGACCATTCTCATGCACCTAACGTGCCGGGCAGTGGAACCTTTTGACAAGGGTGAATTGTCATATGGTACATTTCCCCAGATATCCAGGCCTCCATTCAAAATGTGGTATTTATGAAATCTGAACTATGCCTCTTCTCCAAATATGCCATTCCAAGCTATCCGGGCTCTGGGAGTGTTTTGTCCACTGGTGAACATGTCCAGGAAAGACACAGAAAATGCCTGGAACCAATATTTCTTTACACCAGCATTCACTTTTGCAAAGTCCACGGGAGACAGAAAATCGCTTAGACAGAGTATACTGTGTGCATGCCAAACTTAAATCAGTCATCCAAACAGGGAGATTCAACTTGTAGATTCAAATTAAAAGTCTAATGCTCTATCGACTGAGCTATCCAGGCTTTGACTTTGAACATTGATATGAGTGAATTGTCCACTGGTGAACATGTCCAGGAAAGTCACAGAAAATGCTTGGAACCAATTCTTCTTAACACCACCATTCTCTTTGGCAAAATCCTCAGAGATAGCAAATAGCTTAGTCAGAGGATACTGTGTGCATGCCAAACTTAAATCAGTCATCCAAACAGGGAGTTTAAACCAGTAGATTCAAATTAAAAGTCAGATGCTCTAAAGAATAAGCTATCTAGGCTATGGGAGTGTATTGTCCACTGGTGAACAAGTCCAGGAAAGTCACAGAACATGCCTGGAACCAATACTTCTTTACACCACCATTCTCTTTCGCAATGTAGATTCAGATGAAAAGTCAGATGCTCTAAAGAATAAGCTATCTAGGCTATGGGAGTGTATTGTCCTCTGGTGAACATGTCCAGGAAAGTCACAGAAAATTCCTGGAACGAATGCTTCTTAAAGGAAGGTAAATATTCGCCCGAACAGGGACTTGAACCCTGGACCCTCAGATTAAAAGTCTGATGCTCTACCGACTGAGCTATACGGGCTCTGAATTTGTCCATTCTCATGCACCTAACGTGCCGGGCAGTGGAACCTTTTGACAAGGGTGAATTGTCATATGGTACATTTCCCCAGATATCCAGGCCTCCATTCAAAATGTGGTATTTATGAAATCTGAACTATGCCTCTTCTCCAAATATGCCATTCCAAGCTATCCGGGCTCTGGGAGTGTTTTGTCCACTGGTGAGCATATCCAGGAAAGACACAGAAAATGCCTGGAACCAATATTTCTTTACACCAGCATTCACTTTTGCAAAGTCCACGGGAGACAGAAAATCGCTTAGACAGAGTATACTGTGTGCATGCCAAACTTAAATCAGTCATCCAAACAGGGAGATTCAACTTGTAGATTCAAATTAAAAGTCTAATGCTCTATCGACTGAGCTATCCAGGCTTTGACTTTGAACATTGATATGAGTGAATTGTCCACTGGTGAACATGTCCAGGAAAGTCACAGAAAATGCTTGGAACCAATTCTTCTTAACACCACCATTCTCTTTGGCAAAATCCTCAGAGATAGCAAATAGCTTAGTCAGAGGATACTGTGTGCATGCCAAACTTAAATCAGTCATCCAAACAGGGAGTTTAAACCAGTAGATTCAAATTAAAAGTCAGATGCTCTAAAGAATAAACTATCTAGGCTATGGGAGTGTATTGTCCTCTGAACATGCCTGGAACCAATACTTCTTTCGCAATGTAGATTCAGATTAAAAGTCAGATGCTCTAAAGAATAAGCTATCTAGGCTATGGGAGTGTATTGTCCACTGGTGAACAAGTCCAGGAAAGTCACAGAACATGCCTGGAACCAATACTTCTTTACACCACCATTCTCTTTCGCAATGTAGATTCAAATGAAAAGTCAGATGCTCTAAAGAATAAGATATCTAGGCTATGGGAGTGTATTGTCCTCTGGTGAACATGTCCAGGAAAGTCACAGAAAATTCCTGGAACGAATGCTTCTTAAAGGAAGGTAAATATTCGCCCGAACAGGGACTTGAACCCTGGACCCTCAGATTAAAAGTCTGATGCTCTACCGACTGAGCTATCCGGGCTCTGAATTTGTCCATTCTCATGCACCTAACGTGCCGGGCAGTGGAACCTTTTGACAAGGGTGAATTGTCATATGGTACATTTCCCCAGATATCCAGGCCTCCATTCAAAATGTGGTATTTATGAAATCTGAACTATGCCTCTTCTCCAAATATGCCATTCCAAGCTATCCGGGCTCTGGGAGTGTTTTGTCCACTGGTGAGCATGTCCAGGAAAGACACAGAAAATGCCTGGAACCAATATTTCTTTACACCAGCATTCACTTTCGCAAAGTCCACGGGAGACAGAAAATCGCTTAGACAGAGTATACTGTGTGCATCCCAAACTTAAATCAGTCATCCAAACAGGGAGATTCAACTTGTAGATTTAAATTAAAAGTCTAATGCTCTATCGACTGAGCTATCCAGGCTTTGACTTTGAACATGGATATGAGTGAATTGTCCACTGGTGAACATGTCCAGGAAAGTCACAGAAAATGCTTGGAACCAATTCTTCTTAACACCACCATTCTCTTTGGCAAAATCCTCAGAGATAGCAAATAGCTTAGTCAGAGGATACTGTGTGCATGCCAAACTTAAATCAGTCATCCAAACAGGGAGTTTAAACCAGTAGATTCAAATTAAAAGTCAGATGCTCTAAAGAATAAACTATCTAGGCTATGGGAGTGTATTGTCCTCTGAACATGCCTGGAACCAATACTTCTTTACACCAGCATTCTCTTTCGCAATGTAGATTCAGATTAAAAGTCAGATGCTCTAAAGAATAAGCTATCTAGGCTATGGGAGTGTATTGTCCACTGGTGAACAAGTCCAGGAAAGTCACAGAACATGCCTGGAACCAATACTTCTTTACACCACCATTCTCTTTCGCAATGTAGATTCAGATGAAAAGTCAGATGCTCTAAAGAATAAGCTATCTAGGCTATGGGAGTGTATTGTCCTCTGGTGAACATGTCCAGGAAAGTCACAGAAAATTCCTGGAACGAATGCTTCTTAAAGGAAGGTAAATATTCACCCGAACAGGGACTTGAACCCTGGACCCTCAGATTAAAAGTCTGATGCTCTACCGACTGAGCTATCCGGGCTCTGAATTTGTCCATTCTCATGCACCTAACGTGCCGGGCAGTGGAACCTTTTGACAAGGGTGAATTGTCATATGGTACATTTCCCCAGATATCCAGGCCTCCATTCAAAATGTGGTATTTATGAAATCTGAACTATGCCTCTTCTCCAAATATGCCATTCCAAGCTATCCGGGCTCTGGGAGTGTTTTGTCCACTGGTGAACATGTCCAGGAAAGACACAGAAAATGCCTGGAACCAATATTTCTTTACACCAGCATTCACTTTCGCAAAGTCCACGTGAGACAGAAAATCGCTTAGACAGAGTATACTGTGTGCATGCCAAACTTAAATCAGTCATCCAAACAGGGAGATTCAACTTGTAGATTCAAATTAAAAGTAACCTGCCAGGCGTAGTCACTTTCTGACGAGAGTGCATTGTGATAGGGTACATTTCCCAGCAGGACGTGAACTCCCCTCCAAATTCACTCTTTGTCCAAGACCTCGTGGCGCAAGGGTAGCGCGTCTGACTCCAGATCAGAAGGCTGCGTGTTCAAATCCCGTTTGGGTGAGGGTTTTTATGCGTGCAAACGGCCTTCTTTGGATAACGAAGTCAATGAATGAGCAAAAGGACCAATGTGACTTTTCAGTACAATTCTCCCTCGCAAACAACCAAACAGCTGCTTCTTAAGACATCAATTATCTTCCGAAAAATTCTCAGAGACAGGGAGTCGCTTAGCCAGAGGATGCTGTGTACATGCCAATCTTAAATCAGTCATTCAAAGAGGGCGATTAAACCTGTAGATTCAAATTAAAAGTCTAATGCTCCATCCACTGAGCTATCCAGGCTTTGACTTTGTACATTGAAATGAGTGTATTGTCCACTGGTGAACATGTCAAGGAAAGTCACAGAAAATGCTTAGAACAGTACTTCTTTAAACCACCATTCTCATTCGCAAAATCCTCAGAGATAGTAAATAACTTAGTCAGAGGATACTGTGTGCATGCCAAACTTAAATCAGTCATCCAAACAGGGAGATTCAACTTGTAGATTCAAATAGAACGAATGCCTGTTAAAGGAAGGTAAATATCAAAGAAACACCTGAACAGGGACTTGGACCCTGGACCCTCAGATTAAAAGTCTGATGCTCTACCTACTGAGCTATCCAGGCTCTAAAAATCATCACACACCTAACCTGCCATGTGTAGTCACTTTCTGACGAGAGTGCATTGTGATAGGGTACATTTCCCAGCAGGACGTGGCCTCCCCTCCAAAATTACTCTTTGTCCACGACCTCGTGGCGCAACGGTAGCGCGTCTGACTCCAGATCAGAAGGCTGCGTGTTCAAATCACGTCGGGGTCAGGGTTTTTATGCCTGCAAACGGCCTTCTTTGGATAACGAAGTCAATGAATGAGCAAAAGGACCAATGTGACTTTTCAGTACAATTCTCCCTTGCAAACAACCAAACCGCTGCTTCTTAAGACATCAATTATCTTCTGAAAAATTCTCAGAGACAGGGAGTCGCTTAGCCAGAGGATGCTGTGTACATGTCTGACGAGGATGCTGTGTACTTTCTGACGAGAGTGCATTGTGATAGGGTACATTTCCCAGCAGGACGTGGCCTCCCCTCCAAATTCACTCTTTGTCCAAGACCTCGTGGCGCAACGGTAGCGCGTCTGACTCCAGATCAGAAGGCTGCGTGTTCAAATCACGTCGGGGTCAGGGTTTTTATGCGAGCAAACGGCCTTCTTTGCATAACGAAGTCAATGAATGATCAAAAGGACCAATGTGACTTTTCAGTACAATTCTCCCTCGCAAACAACCAAA